>JAWLRI010001009.1:629007-715912 GCA_034781795.1 Crypturellus tataupa
ACATGCTTATGTGTGTATATATATATATATAATATATATATATATATATATATATATATATATATATATACATACAATGTTTAAGCATGGCTTTGAAACCTAAAAAATGAGATTTATATTTGGACTAAATTTTAAATCCTGTGCCTATCTTGGGTTTTTGTCCAGTGTACTGGATGGGGTTTAATGCACATAAGTGCCCATTACTGTAATCCATGCAGGACTGAATGCTCTTTGCTTCACACACTCAGATAATTCCACTGAAATGAGGATTCTGGTCAAAAGATTAATATGAGCAGAAATTAGCCCCGTAGCCCTTTCATGGTTCTGGCAACATCAGTGGGAGTTTGACACTACCTTCTCCTTTGCTTCTTTCTTGCTGCATCTTTTTCCCTCTGCTGTCTGACAGAGTGGCTGCAGCGCTCCAGACTCCCTTTAAGATAAAGCATTTCTCTTTTACTGGCTTTTTTGGACTCCCTAAGGCTTCAAGTTGCTAGAGCTCCCTGGGTTCCTCCAGCCCTCCAAGTTCTGCCAGCCCCTGCTGCCGCCCTGGTTTCTCTGGAGAGCCTCATCCGTGAGGCTGCCTTGGATCCTCCACTCAGAGCTACTTCTTTTTGATCAAAGGATTTTTTCTTCCCTGGGCGAAGGCGCAGCAGTTTGAGCAGGTGTATCCAGATACCTCCTGCGGATCCTCCTTTATGACTTGTCTATCCGTTTTTCTTCCAGTCTGGCCTGTGCATTTTACAACATTAGCTGAAGGTTTTGTGAATCGAATTGCATAATTAATACTGAGTTTAGTGCCCGTGAGACTGCTGCTCTGCAAGGAGACTAACAGAGGCAGAAACAGAATTTCTGCTCGGAGCATCAGAGTCAGCACTGAGAGGACAGTGCTGCTAGTTGAGAGTAAAGAGCGGAGGCTGGGAAATGGAGTCTGCCCATGAAATAATTGCTTGAATATGCTTAGGCCCCAATTCTCTATGAGTTTTGAGGAATAGTTTATGGGATTGCCATGTCAGATGAATTGTTTAGCTTGTTACAGGTGCGTAGTTTTAACATATGACTCCTACCTATGAGAAATATGCAAACAAAACTTTCTGGATTTATTAAAAAGATTTGCAAGAGAACATAAGCTAACTTGCTAAGAGAGGCTAACTGGAAGCTGGACAAGTACTCTGAATTTGCCAGTATTTCTTCAAAATTTATGGTAACTTGAATTAGCATTCTTAAATCTTTGGCCAATTAGCTACATTTTCCTTCACCAAGTTATATTTCCATATGTTTTCCAGTATGCCAAATGCTCTGTGACTAATGCAAGTTGTTAGGAAGGGCTAGTTTTGTTCAGATTACTCTCTCTTGGCTATTAAATTTTTTCTTTGCATTAATATTTCGCTACAATGATGAATGACAAATGGTATTTAGCACACTCTGAGGAAGGATTCCTTCTTCCAAAGTCGTTTGTAGTGATGTAAAGCAAATTACCTGAAATACCTTCTTTGGGTCTGGATTTTACAAAAATGTTTTGGAAAAAACCTAAGTTCATGTGTCAAAAAAAAAAAGCATCCTTTAGAAAAATTGAGAGTCCTGGACTCACAAGCCTGCAGTCTCACTTGCTGCTCATCCTGAGCCCAGGCCCCTGCCCATACTCTGTCTCGAGGTCTGCTGTAAGCCTGGTGACCTCTGCGGCATCTTTGCTTCATTCCTTAGCACAAAATCACAGTTGAGTTTGCTTTTTCAATGCCTAGGGATATTTTCTAATGGAATGCCTAATTCTTCCTTACACCTGCCAGGTAAGGATCTGGTCAGCTATCTTATCCTACGTCTCCTGTAGTGGGTAGTTGATCTGTCATGGAAACCCAAATCAAACTCTCAGAGGTTGTCTGATTGCACAAGTTTGGAGGGTGGTGCTGGACCACTGGTGATGCTTGTAACTGTCTTCATGGCAATAGAGGGTTTTAATTAAAGAGATTTTCTTGTCTGGATACAAAATCCAAGATGGCAATTCTAAGAAAGAGCTGAGGTTTGTGAGCTTCAGGTCCTGCTCCTTGGAAACCTACAGTAAGTGGTTGCCAGCAACCATAAGGAAGAGAAGATCTATAAATTAATGATGGAGGATTCTTTAGTTTATCTTTCACACAATCTGGATGCGGGCAATTTGTTCAGGGCAGTTATAGGTCATTTTGAGGAAGAGCTTTCTTTTCTCATCACTCCTCCTATACCTTCATGAACTAGCTAGAGATAGGCAGACTCTCAAGCAGCAAATAAGATTTATACGCATGCACACAAAGTTAGTACAGATTTCCACAGATTGTGATGCTAATAGGCTGTTTGCCTGAGCCTGACAATGCTAAGTCTCTTGTCTCTTCTTCCTGTTCTTAGTGACTGTAACCCATATATTTCTTTAGGTAGTTTCTGATGTTGAAGAGAGTCAAACATGTTAAATATGATACTGTTTATCAAATACATTTCTTTGGCAGGTGCTGAATTAGCACTGTTACCATGTACAAAGGCCATAAAAAACAAACCCAAATTTCTCATCTTGGAGGACATTTTTTTTTTGTTGTTATTTTATGTCGTATTTTGAAGAAATTTTGCCTTAAACTGTGACCTCAATGAAAATTTACTCTGGGTACAGTAGTAAAGTCAGCCTGTGCTTTGACTGCTCTTGACAGAGCAGAGCTTTTGACATGGGTTTCTTTTAAATCTACCTCATATACAAAATAAGACATGTTTATCATTTTCTTTAATCCTGTCAGCCGCCCACCTGCCAATAGGAGTTTCTTGCTTGCAGCAAAAACACTAATTTGGCAAATAGTGAATTCTCTTATTAAAAAGCACTGAGAATACTTCATTTTTTCCTTGTAATTATGAAAGGTGGTGTGTAATGCACAATTAGGAGGGAGAAACTCTTGTGGGAAATAAGCTTTTATTGTCTTTTGGCAGTTTTCCTGTGCTATATTTTACTTTGTATTGTTTGGTTATTTCTAAACTACAGTCCTGGCATATTATAGCAATACTAGTGAGATGTGCTGAACTTTGGGTGCGTACGTCCGTTATGAAAATGACTCAAAAACATGAACACAGATATAAATGTCTAGGCGCTAAATGCAACTTGGTGTCTTGTGTATTTACTGCTGCGCAAACAGAGTATTAATCAGAACACAGCAACGCGGTGCCGCTGCACAGCGCTCCGACTAACACTGCCCGGACTGGGTTTGCTTTGCGTATGAGTAAGTGGCTAAACAAAACAGATAGCAGCAGGAAATGAGATACATAAATGAAATTTCCTTTGCTATGGCGGCATAACTTTGGAATAAACCTGTTTTTAAAGAGTATTCCATTTTACCCCGTATATGAGCAGCAAATTTGGCCCATAGAAGAGGAGGTACTGTGCATGACATTCGGAATAATGGCAGTCTGCTATTATTACAGTTTTTAAAATACACTTTAAATTGCTCAGAACAATCTTGAATCTTCAAATTAGTACTGTAAAAGTTGGAGAGTGTGCCTTTTTGTTTGTAACTAGGGAGGGTTTTTTGCTTTGCCTCCCAAAATGCAGCCACAGAGCTGCACGGTATATGGCCTCGGGTGTCCCTGCTGTCGTGCCACACAGTCGGTGTGTGGCAGGAGCGGAGCAGCCTCGGCGCCCCAGCCTGCTGCGGCATCCCAGCTGCGTGCGGTGCCGGCGGTGCTGCTGCCTCTGGTGGGGGAGCTCCGCAGGAACAAACTTCCCTCAAGTCCCGCGCGGTTGCTTGTTTCCCTCGGGAGCCGAGTGATCAGGCAGTGATCCAATGATTAAACCTTGGAATAAAGAAACACGGTGTAAATGGTGAAGCAACGTCTTAGGTTACTGCAAAATACATGGAAATAATCTCTAAATGTAGGCCTACAGTTGAGAAATGCTGTCATATCTTATCTGTAGTTTTTATACAAGCACAGATGCTAAACCTGCATTAATTATGTTTTCAGTTGCTGAAAGGGCACTAAGCATTTTTCCAGATGAATCATAGTTGATGATTGAATGAAGAAAGAAAAAAAAAAAGGAAGATATTTTTGATGTGTCTCTAGGAATTTTTTTTCAGTTTTCCTACTGTCAGTGTCAGATATTACTAGGTTTTGGTACCAGAAGCGTCTTAGTTAGGCTGGCTAGTGCAGCCTTTTCCTTCTCAGAATTGCCCTTTCCCAGCAGTGTTGACTGCTATTTTTATGGAAATGTTTTGGTTTGGAGACCGCAGATGCTGCTTGCCTGTTGGAAGCTTGGCACGTATGAATGTAACCTACACTAGATGGCAGTGTAAAATTTGAAGAAGCCTTAAGTGGTCTGGGTCCCTAAGAGAGCCATGGGCGGCTGTGGGCACGGGTCTCCCACACGGCTGGCTTGCCTTGGCACTGTTATGGGCACTCGTGCTGTGTGTGCTCTGGGTAAGCAAGAAGTCGCTTATTTTTCATTATCTCCATTCGTCTTGAGTTCACGTTGTTTGCGTAAGAGAATCTGTTTGGACAGTTACTGCGAAAGAGCTGGCGTCCTGTAAATTCCCGCGGCAGCTCCATCTTCGGGAACTTGTTTGTGCTTGTGGGCACCGGTGCTTCGGGCAGCCTCACGTGGTTTAGACCACGCTCTCCAGACGTGTGCTCTGCAGAAAGGGCAGCGCAAAAGCTAGAGACTGGTCAAAGTGGTGGGTGGGCGAGACTTCACATTTGGGAGCTACATTAGGACCATTTTTCCTTTACACAGAAAAGCCTGGCATGTATATGATTCTGTTAATCAAGGAAATTAAATAGCACTTAATCTCCAGGGCAAATTACTCATAGTAAATTGCTACGTACCACTACCATATATTGTCTTACCTTTTTGGAAAGAAGCTGTATATGTGTTATATGTGATACATATATATGTATAAAAACCAAACCTGACACGGTGATACCAGTCTCTCTCTTTAACTAGTACAATGTTTGAGCAACAGAAAGCCCACACACCTGAATGTTATTCAAGCATTGCAGGCGGATTTCAGTGAATGTGGGAATTAGGACCATTGTTTGTGTGCAAAATATATCCTTTGTTAGTGCACCTTTGAGTGCTTTCAGAGTTTCCTTTTGCATTATCTGTTTATACAAATATCCTAATCAGGGTGGAGGAAAAAAACATTTATAAGAAGCCTTCAAATCACAGTTTCTTTACCGTCAAGATGTGATAGCCTAGAGATATATTTCCCAACTAAAACATAAAAAAGCAAAAGGGATTAGAGGATGTAACCTGCAAGGGTGTGTGCATAGTTGCTGAACTGCTTTGTTACATATTTGCAAGTAAAATTAGAAAGCAGTTTGATATAACTCCACAAAGGCTTTACATTTTTATAAATTGGATTTTCTATCTCTGACAAAAAATAAAAGCTGAGGCACAATATTGTCTTCTAGAGATGCATATTGCAAAAAATAAATGCTATCCACATGCTGGGTTTATTAAATATACTCAGGCTGTCAAAATACACATGTAATATATGTAGTATTTTGCACTAAAATTAAGCAGTAATCAGTCTGGTAGTAAACTGGGAAGAGTGCATGTCTAAAATAAGTCATGAAATGCCAATTGTGTTTGAGGAAAGAATATTGTACAGAATTCCAGCTTCGGTTAGTGACTCCTTTAAAGTAGAAGACAGAGTACTATAAAATAGTAGGAGTGTTTAGTGAGGAAATAACACTTGCTTTTCTGCTGCTACTATCACACTTTTGAAAGTAGGAAAAAAACAAGGTACCAGTGCTATCTGCAATGCCAGTGTTTTGAAGGTGATGTGAGAGCTTTGCTGGCAGAAAGTGTAGATGTTCCAATGAACCTGTGTGCTCGGAGATATATTGTATGTAGGTATGTGGGTCTTTAGGGTAAGTAAGCGTTTTATAAAGTCTTTTGAAAATTCAGCGTCAGTGTTTGTTATCATCGATAGCAGTGAAGGAAGACTGCAAATTCTCCTCTGCAGCTTAGAATCTTAGCTGTTGCTTGAACTTGAAGTGTAAGTGGAGGTACCACATCTGTTTTGATATATTTGGTTCAGCGTTCACAAGTAATTTTTTTTTTTTATGAACATTCTCAGATAAATGGCAAACTCTGGTAACCTTGCACAAAAGAAAAAGTGTGTTTGCAAAACCTACGTTGGGGTTGCTCATGTTAATGTGGATAGTTTCCCTGCCATTTGCAGCTGAAGGCTGGTCCAAAGATGCATTGGCAGAGCAATTCCCTCAGGAAAGTGTGCTATGGGAGGAAAAAGGAGCACAAACTTTGGACAGAGATTAAATAGCAGTCCCAGAACTTTATTTTAAAACCTGATTGAAACATATCCCAGAAATAAACTGTGTGATACTGTGCCCGAGGCTCTCACCTTCGCTTTGTCTAGAGTAAGAAAACTTGGCTGCATGAGTGTGATGGTGTCAGTCTTGTTCTTTATTACTATTTTTCTTTAACTTGTAGGAAAAAGACCTACCTCTGTCTCTGCTGATGCAAATAATTCAGTTGCAGGTATGGCTTTCCTGTGTTGCCTCCATCATGGGTACAAGTCGGGCATTACCAGTCCAGATGGTGGAGACCAGGGGAGGAGCGCCAGGTTAAACGTGTGGCAGGGGCCGAGGCGGGAAGGGAGCCCAGCTCGAGGCAGCCACTGCTCCTCCTCGGACAGCCCAGCCTTGCGCTCCTGCTCCCAGGGCAGCCAGTGCTCAAAGCCATCCCATTCATACAGGTCTCATGTTCACTGAAGAAACATTCTGCAATTGTTTCCGTGCTGCTGTGAGCAGATATGTTAATAGTAATTATTTAAAATACCTAATTCAGCACTTGCTCAACTTGCTGAACAGCTCGCTAATGATGTGTCATAGAGTTATCTATGAATATTTATTAAGATTTATATCAACAAGAGAACAAGAAAAAAAATCTGCTCTTCTGAAGAACAAAAATTATGGTTATTCATTTTCAGTGTACTGAAATTACATTCCCAATTTTGGTACATTACAGTAGAATGACATACTTGGGCATTTTGCCTGAAGCAGTGATGTAATTTTTTTTTCCCTCCTCTGTCTAATCCAGTTAATCAAAACAGCACAGTGCAGGGAAAGTGGAATTTTACCTGGGGTTTGTGGCTCTCCCTTTTGGTAAATACGCAGATAATTAATAGCTCTCTTCTCCTGAACTGTTCCAGTTTGGGAAAACATATGTACCTTTTGACTGTTTTATTTAAAACACTGATGAAGATCTAGCTGGTGCCTTTGGGAATTTATGTTCTTGTCAGAAGCTGTCTAAGTTCAGAAAAACGTCAGCTTTGAGAGTCTATTTTTGTGTTCTGAAAGAGCAACGTCTCCTGCTATTGTTTGAAGGTTAAGGTAGAAATAGTTCACTAAAGTGGAATTACAGGTGCAAGAATACAGGATAGCAGAAGATCGATTGTCGGGCAATTTTTAGTGACAATACTAGCTAGTCAGTTACAACCCTAGTTTTTCATTTCTTTATTTGGAGCAGTGTTTCATTTTTTCATGCAGACAATTGGTTAGTTCTACTGTAATAAATAATTCAGAAGAGCCTTTGCTGTGCAGGCAGCAGTGTCACATACCTGTCACCTCTGCTAAGTGACAGGAACAGATCCTGACCCTGTGCACAGTGTTGTAGGGTTATGAAGCTCGGGAAAGTGCTCTGATGTAAGAAAGATCTTGGTTTTATTGTATTTTTTCCGTAAAATTTCTGTGTCTAAGCTTAGCTTTAAAGATCACCTTTAAAATCTTTAGTGATGCAGGCTCTGATGTTGGTGCCGCGAAGGCAGAGGGGACAGGATAGTGGGAGGAACAGTGTGAGCGCTGGTACCTGTCAGGTGCAAGTCCTGTTTCGGCACCAGTCTGTAGGCCGAGGCTCAGGCTCTTTGGAGAGGTGGTCAGTGACCCTGGCGTTTCTCCTCTTTCCTCACGCAGGGTGATCCTGCAGCTTGTTCTATTTTTGTCCAAACTGTGTTGTTCCCATTCCAGCCCAGCGCATATATTCCTGGTGTTCAGACCTAGTGCTCATCACAGCCAGGCTACTTACAGAGCCAGACACTGTACCCAGGGCTTGGAGTCGAGGTGGGAGTTGGACGTAGCTTGTCCTGCTCTTCTAAAGAGATTTTGGCGGCCTTTGGCAGACGATAAGACCAAACCAGCAAATACAGTTCAGATCCTGCGCTATCTAACTCTGCAAATCCTTTCAGGTAGCAGGTGTCTGTGTATGGTCATAGGTCATAGACTTTAGTAGGTCAGATGACTAAAAATAAATAAAAGAACTTGCACTATATTTAAAACAAACTGCCTCAGTCCAAGGTCTTCAACTTGATCACATGCTAATAAAGGGACAGAAAGTGTAAGTAACCTCATAAGATTGAACAGAGACAGGCACATGGTATCTTGTGTTTGCTCTGCCACACACACGCGTGCGCACACAAAATGCCCCGAAAGAATTACCAAGCAAAGAGGAGATAATTAAACCATCAAACATGGGGAATTTCATGGACGTTGTGAGTAAACAACTCTCTCTGCTCCAGGCAACAGACTGACTTAATTAAAAAAAAATCTAATTCAGTTAACCTATTTATTAAAGAAATATGTTGAAAATACATTAGTATTCCAGACAGTATCTACAGACCGTAACACTTCATCTAAAGGTGTAACTTCTTTCAGGAAGGCAACTTTCCACATTTTCTTTGGCATTACTTTAAAAATACATTAAAAATGTGTTATAAATATTTTTTTCTTAAACTACACTGATACTTCTTTTTTTAATCATAAAAACATTAAATTATTTTTCTTTTTTAAATAAGGGGAAAGCTGAGGTCTGTGACAGGCACTTTATTTTCTCTCTCTGTTTCCTATGAGAGAGTGGCTTTGTTTAGTGGAAGATAAATACTGTCTAATCTTTCTATCCATATTTGCCGTGCACTTCACAGGTGTAAAACTACTGGTTAGCTCAGTTGGTCTACATGATACATATCTATTTCAACTCATTTTTCCCCTTTACCAATGGGTCTAATAAAATACATTATTTTCAAAGAAAAAGCCTTATATTCTCTATGAATAAGGGCAGGTTTTATTCAGATAATGACTATTAGGAAGTATGTTTACACATTTAAAAAATTAGAAAAAAATCCCCAAATAATTTCTTCAGAAAGTTACAGCAGCCAGTGCAGATTTTTTTTATTAGATTGGCAAAAATGAATAACAAGCCTGCCAAGGCACAGTCTGGAAAACTAGTGAAAACGTGTATAGTTCCATAGTAAAAATATTTAATAACTTTATAAATGGCAGAGTAAAGCCAGACAGACATTTGAGAATCACAAAGTAAACCTAAATTTGCATACGAGGGAACAAATCCTATGCACAGAAAATGCATTGCTGTCCAAGGAGCATTAGATAAGCAGTACCTCGTTGAAGTAAGGGATGAAGCCAATAATTTTGAAACTTGAAGGAGACCTGATTGCTGTTCCATGCACTTTGTATTCTCTGAATGATTCTTCAATATTACTCAGTGTGATGAGGAAAAAACTAATTTATTTTTTGAAGGGAGGGAACACAAACTTCTTTTGAAGTACAAAAACTGAGAATGTTTTTGCCCTCTTTCCCACAATAACAGTGTTGAGAGACATTTCTGTTCTCAAAGGTGAAACATTAGTGCCACCCTGATGTTTCCACTAGCTCCTATGATACCCAGTGTCCTCATAACTACAGGGAAGGGGAACTTTACTCAGTAGACAAGTTAACCTGGACAGAATTAATATGATTTTATTGAGCAGCTTATCCAGGAGTTGACTAGGATGTTCATCATGGACAACCTGCAGGCCCTTCCCAGCTTCCACGTCATTGCCCCAAGTGTATTGGGTAGCATAATAGTATCATGCCAGACATCACCCTCCTGTGAGCTGACTTTCAAAATAGATAAGAGTGAGTAGTAAGAGGCAAGTGGGAGGGTGAGAGAATGAATTCAGCAACTCGCTACTCGCCTGTTTTCAAATGCAGGAGAGGAGACCAGGAAGGCAAGATGGGACTTTGAAGCTCTATCTGAAGAGGGCAGCATAGTCTCAAGGCCCTAGACTACTCAGCGTTTTCAGCATATCCAAAGAAATCCCTAGATAAATTATTAAAAACCTGCCTTTTGGGCTGGCCACTAGACAATCTCCGAGCGAGCGTGAGCGGTGTCTCAGCTTGGGCCGTGCTGCACCCGCAGTCTGCCCGGGGTTGGAGAGCTGCGGCGAGCACGGCTGGTGCCTCCAGCCTCCTCTCACCTGCGCCTGCCACAGTCCTGCCGCTCCTCAGACGTGCCCGTTAGGCAGCGTGGGGAGATGGTGATGCCTGCACAGATCGGGAAGCTGCCCCCTTGTCCAAGGAAAGATGAGGGTGCGCGCGAGCTGATGAAGCTGCGCTCCAGCTGAACTTAAAGCGTCAAAATCACCATTAACCTAAATGTGGAATGAGTCCATGTACTACTTCATGAGCTTCATGGAAAGAGTTTCTGCTTGTACTTGGTTTCCTAAATTGCTACTGAATATGTGACATGATACTTGCAAATAGTAGTAGTATTACTTTATACATTTTTCACATTCTCACTGATGTACAGAGATGCATCAGTCACTGAGGCTGGACCTTCCGAGCTCATTTATATATGAGGAGTGCTCATGTATAAGTGAACATAAATAAAACTACTCTTCTAGCCCACTGTGGACAAGATTCTTGATTGTACTTTAAATTCAACTTCATATTATTGCAGGAAATAGTCATCTTAGCCATCTATTGCAGTAATTTTCCAATCTTCCTTTTAGTTGTGGATTTAATACTTAAAATGTGAGAATTCCTAGTGTTAAGGGTAATATGAAAGAACATTAATATATAATTCAATGTTATACGAAACAGCTTGTAGTCATCTTTGCAGAGCATCTCTGATAATTCCTTTGGAAATTTGGAGCTTATTAATTGTCCATTGCTTAAGGAAAAATAAATTGAAATCTTCCTTAGTATGTGTCTGCCAGAGGCTAGATTACATTGGAACTAACTAAACACTAAGTTGGAATGAATTTAGAGTAAGATTCACATTTGCGGAGTTTTAAGCAAACAGGATCCTGAAAAACAAAGCTGAAAGTGCTCGTGTGTGTGCGTGTGTGTGTGTGTGCGCTCCAGGAAACCTGGAGCTGGCACAGTTTGTAATTCAACGCTGCTCTCTCCCTAGCGCTTGCTGTTCTGCAGTTCTGTTCCTCAATGATAGAAGTGCACGCACACAGGTAGGAAGCAGTGTGAAAGCCATCTCCTGTAAATATGTGCCCAGAAGAGTTTGATTTTGCTGAGCCATTTCTGGTTCATGCCTCTGTGGAGCAGACGAATCAGATCAGACCAAGCAATTGGTCTTGCAATCTTCAGTCTTAGATCTGTATCCTTACAAAACCAAACCAAACCAAACCATACTGGAGGTTTTATTCAAAATCTTGCTGTGAGTTTTTGTTTAAATCTCTTCTGAAGAATTTTGGACTAGATTTCCCTCCCTGCTATCTCTTTGAGATGCAGGGACTCTCTTGGTCGTGCTGTTAGCTTCTTATCAGCCCAGCATTAAGAGTTATTTAATGATCTGGATAGAGCTATATATTGTATATGCAGATTGTACGTTGAGCCATGCTACTCTGCATTCCTTCTCTTCATTGTGTCTTTAAAACTACTCTTTTTTATATACTCCTCTGGAATGTGGTGTTATTCTTCACATTGAATTGGGATGTTTAATTTTTTTTCTTTCAAAATGCAAGCATATGGTTTTTGGCTGGACAATGTCATTTTGTGTGTGAGGCAAGGAATTAAAAGGAGAGTTTGTAAAGGGGAGTATTAGGTACAGCCTTCTAGAGAATTTCTGCATTTATATGGAAAAGACTTATGTTTATTTGGGAAGGTGGTTTAGGAGTAGAGAGGCCTTACCAGAGAAGGCTGATTGTGGGAAGAGTGGGAATCTGCCTTTGTCAAAAAAACGGATTAGGTACTTCCTTATGGAGCAAGGTAGGGTAATTGAAGTAAGAGGCAAGGACAAAGGATCAGGAGGAGCGTAATTTGCTAAGCATGAGCAGGATGTGCATTGATAGCCTGGAAAGCTGGAGGTGAAGTGAGAGTCGCTTTGTTCATGCTGTTATTGTCATATTTTTTTTTTTTCCTTGTTTTTCAGGACTGCTTTTCTGACAAGCTCTATTAATTCATTCATGAGAAGGAAGTTGAAAGTTTATAGGTTGTGTGTGCTATTCTAGATGAAGGAAATCAAATGAAAAGTAACTAAGTTTAGATAAACTGTCTCATTATATGTCCTATGTCCTGTTTTTGGTGATAATAGCAGAGCAGCTGCAAGTAAGTTTATTGCACAAACCTTTGGGCAGATTGTTGGGAAACTCTGAGACCAGAAAAATGAGAAATGACAGAAATGCTGGGAGAACAAGGGAAAAGATGACATTTCTGTTTTTTTCCCAGTCTCTGTTTTTCTTTATAAAACTGCTTTTTCTTCAGGGCATGACAGATAGCTTCTATCTTAAAAAAAGAAAAAGAAAAAGAAACAGAACCAACTAGAAATGCCCCTCCATTGTGTGTCAAAACAGATTTTCCTATACCTGTGTTGGCTAACGTTTCAATAAATAAATGCCAACAAAGGTATTTTAAAATTTGAGTAGTCTGTCAAGAAAATGTAGTTTATTGGCATAGCCTATAAATAAATTGCTGTGTGATTATCAAAAACCTTGTGCAAGCCATATCGTGATTAAAGAGCTAATTTGAAAAAAGACAGTCACTTGTTTCCACTTGAAGAGAATGGGAAGTGATTGTGATTTTGAACTGCCATAAGAGTATGTTTTCCTAGCTAAGTAATTGTAATCTACAAAGTATGACTGATTCCTTCTCCTGCTGGGGCAGTGTGGTTGATTGCAAGGCATTTGGGTAGTCGTGCATTTAGTAGTTGAAGAGAACTTTACCTGCTCTGTGAACAATCTGACAAACATTTGATCATTGTAAGCTGACAGAACTTGGAAATACATGCTTTAGTTGGGCTTGAAATAAAAGACAATAAATAATAATGCTTTTACTTTTTGTTCTCACGTAGGTTTACAGAATAGGCAATCTAAGGCAAGTCACAAATTCAGGATTCTCTGCTGAAGTCAGTAGCTTCTTAGATGAAGGTTGATTGCTCTGTCTTCCCTCGCCATAGTCTGGATCATTAATCCAGTGCCACAGGTGATAGCAAGTTCTTAATGGCAATAATTTATTTTCTTTCGTCACTTACCAGTGAAAGACAAAATGTGCAAGGTCTTTCCAGGTAGTATTGAGTTCCATCATGAAAACTAGAAGAGTGATAGGAGATTTGTATAAACGTCTAATACAAGACAGGATGACATGCTTCCCAGTATATGTCATAGAATGCAGTAACTTAAATGCACGTGTAAAAACATATATGCATCTATAGGAATCTGCGTGCGTGTGTGAGCAGCCTCAGCAGGAGCCGGCGCTCCTCGCTGCCCGCAGCGCAACCTCGCGCGCAGGTGAAGGAGCGGGCAGAGCCGCTGCCATGGGGGCCAGCGCCCGTCACGTAAAAAGAGGCAAACTAGGGTTTTCTAGGCCAGTGGGCTAGGGACCAAAAGTGTTTTCTAACCACTTTTTAGTGCGGTTACTTCTTTTAGTTTTAATATGCAAATTACCAGTCAAATCTAGTAATTGTTTTATCGGCATCCATGGAAATGAAATTAAATGGGAGAGAATGCAGCTGTCAGTGGGAGCGATGCTCAGTTAATGACTGTACAATTTGGCCCCAAGCTAGGACTCCTTTTATTTTGTTTTGTATGAATAAGGGATTTGATGGAAGCATTTTGATATGGTAGCATTTCAGAATTTTGACATATATTTAAATAGATACGGACTGCATGCTTGAATCTGTACTTAGCCTTTCACTTAACCTGAAGACTTATGAATGCAAACGAAATAAATGAACAAAGCATTCAGTAAAATCATCTTGAGTGACGTCTGCTGTGTAAGAAAAACAGTGAAGTGAATGCCATAGCTCTGGCAGCCACTGTCAGACTGGCAAGAGACATCTTCAGCTCTGGCCAGATACAGCAAGGAGTCGTTGCAGTAAAACATGGCTACTGAAAAGGAAGTATTAGCGTCTGCGAAGTAGGTATTAGTGTTAAGTTCTTCTTTGTATCCTAAGAGCTTTGCTTTGGAGCTGATAAATAGCAGTAAACAGTGCTGTAATGTCCTATAACAATTTCTCCAGCCTGTGTTTGATGGGTGGCAGCTGGTGACACAACTGTATTTGGTGGCAAGTCAGCCCCGCTGTAGACAGAGCGAGGGCACTGACAAACCTGAGATATACTTTCTCTTCAGGGCTCTTTTTCTTTTAACTAAATAGATGTCCCAGCACTGAGCTGCTTCTCGAGAATGCAAGATATGAAATACAGCGCTGGCACTTGGGAATGTGCAAGACAAAAACTGTTAAATTTCTCTCCTCAGGCTCAATTGGGATTGCTCTAATTTATGTCAGTTTTGAGCTGATGCCTCACAGTCTCTGTGCTGCTCAGATTAGCCCAAGCATAAGGTGCTTTGGGTAAACTGCTTCTGTTCTGCTCAGATTGGCTTCCAGCCCCGCTCTCCTGGGGCAAAGCAGGACGTAGATCAGGGTCTCACTGAGGAGAGCTTGGGTGAGTTTGCTACCAGCCACGGTATGGCTCCTTTTAAGGATAAGCCCTGAAAAGAAGTGATTATTTTCATCTAGACATTACTATCCTTCTTCTCTTCAAAATGGTTCAAGTGCACGTGAGCTGTATGTAGACTTGAAATCTGTTGTTGGATTCATTTTTATTTATTTATTTTTACTATGTTGAAATAAAATGCAGCGGCCATGCAGCAGAACTAACAGCATTGAGGGCAGAAGTGGAGAATAACATTCATCTGAAACTGCCTAGGGAATTCTACATATATAACTTGTAGTTGGTCAGTTTGGAATTTGACCAGGATGCTATAGTTAACACGGTTAATAATGAATAAAATTCTTTCCTTAGGCTTTTAACACAAACTGTCATGATGTGTTCATCCCTGTGTCAAAGAATACCATGCCAGTTAAGAAAGTATTTATTTTTTATTTTCCCTTTTTTTTGAACTTTTTTTTTTTTTTGAGTAGGTAGCCAGAAACCCTTGCTATCTCGGTGCAGTGGTGATGCAGTGGAAGCACCTAGACTGCAATGTGTGTATGCATTTTGGACCATCTTGCTGGGAGAGTGCATAATAATAGAGTTAGCTGTGCCCGACAGATTTTGCTTCAGTAATGAAAAATACTGAACTTGCAATTCAGGTTTACATTATTTTTTTTCAAATATAAATGAAGCTGCAGCTCACCTGAGCATGAAGTATGCTGTTAAGAATATGAACGTGATTAAGAAATTTCCTAAAAGTGGCACTTCAACTTTTTCTTTAAACAGGCTCTTTTAATAATCAGAGGGATTCCCTAAAGTAATGTTATGTTTTCTATCAGTAATACTTAGATATAAGGGTTGTTTTGAAAAAAAATTTGACAAGTTGATGAGTTGTTGCTTTCTGTTCCAGTATCCTTTCAGCTCAACATCATTTGAGCTGGTAGCAGCGTGGGATGTGAGGAGCACTAAGAATAAGTTGCTTGGTCCCCCTCAGCAGGTAACTAACCAACGCATCTGGTTTGGATGCGTTGGTTAGTTACCTGCTCCGCTTTTCCTACCCTTCAGGTGGGCCAGTCTCGGCACAAATGAATTCCTCCATCAGAGTGAGAGGACGTACTATTCACAGTGTCATTCATGCTGGAAGTGAAAAATTACTTTTTCTCTGGAAGGGAACAGCATGCAGACGCATCTTATGTCTTTGCAGCTCTTCAAGAAAATTGATAGATCAAGCTGCCAGACCTGTAGCTTCTGCCCAAGAACTCTGTGATTCTTCCAAGGCTTAAAATGTAGATCCAGAGTTTTGTCCCTTCAAAATGAAGTCCCGGGAGGAAGCAGAGGCCACTCTTTCACAGATTGTTAGGTATATCATTGACGTTGCCAACATAACCTACGCATATGCTCTACAAATTTGCTATGTATCGGCTGATCTAATGTAAAGTCTGAGGTAGGGTATGGATTTCTTCTTTTCCTTTTTCCTCTTTTCCTCTTTCTTCATTAACTCAAGTGCGTACAGCAGAGAACTATGGCGTAGGAGGAGTAAAAGTGGATGGAAGTTGTACAGCTGTTGATCATCCCTTTGTGGGGTAAAGCAGTGTCAGCGCACAGGCATCCCTCTATCTGTGATCTCCAGGATCGCCTGTTTTACCTACCACGGTTTTGAGGAATATAGGACCACCTTGTAAAGACCTCAGCCAAGGAATATGATTTATTTTATTGCCTTTGAAGCACAGGAGGATGACAGCAGCCTGTCGTTAGCCATGTCTAGCCTGTAATCGGCCTCGGTGGGGTGGATTAGGTGCTCTCACAAAGGGCACATGACTAGAGAAGATTGGCAGGAGAAAACTACAGAGATTCAGGAGCAGCTGGATTTCGATTATCAGTGCTCTGAGCGAGCAGAGGGATGTTTGTGTTTCTGAAAGCTTTGCTTGAATTTTAGGCTAAGGAATAACACTGCCCTCCTGCAGACTTAGCAGACTAAGTCCTTTCAGAGCTTAGGAGCAGGCTTATTTGCATGCATTTATCTGCTTGATTAGGAAGTTTTTATTTGTTTAATAGTGGTGATTGGATATGCTATTATGAGAATTAATCCCATCAGGAGCAGCCTTTCAAGTATGGAGAACCATAACCTTCAAGGATTATGATTCATCTGTGTTTAGAAGGACTGTTCAGGCATTAATTCAAAGTTTTATTATTGAGCATCCCGAGATCCGTGCCCTCTAGCTACGTACAAGGAAACGTGAAACGGCAGCGGGGAGCAGCCCACGAGCTCTGCCGCATCCTGCCAAAGCGAGTGCAAGGGCCCCTGGGCTGGGGGCACTGGAAGCAAATGAGGGTCTGGCTGCTCACGTGTTTCAGGCGGGTGCCCTGCGCTGTGCTGATCACACAGGTGATTTGTGTTGATGCGCCTGGCGCCGAGGGTGGCACGGGGGGTTTACTGGGGTGGGGTTGGGGATGGAACCTTCTGGAAGTGGCTCAGCTAGCAGCAGGCAAACTGTGCGAAATCCAGCAGAGCCTGCCGCGGGTGAGAGCGCTCTGCAGAAAACCAGCAATTCAGAGAAGGAGGAGAAAGAAGAAACCGAGGCAACTCTAGCTTCAGGGCACTCTCTTGAGGTGGGAAGCCTAGGTAAGGCAGCTGTGTGTTAGTCTCCTTTCTTTTTTTCAGAAATAACGCTTTCCTGTTGTGCCCTGAGTTGCCCTGCTGTGCTTTCATCTCGGTGCTGGGGGGGGTGCTTCAGAAGGGAAGCCTTGAGCTGTACCTGGAAGCCATTTGGGCTTCTGGAAGGGTGAGGGCTGGCAACAAGGCCTGTGGTGTGCGGGGGCCTCGAGAGAGCTGTGACGGATGAGCCCTGCGCGGCGGTGTTTGGGCTGCTGGCGTGAGGCGGCTGCCAGGGAGCTCAGAAGAGCCTTGTCCGACCTGGCTTTAACTCGCTGGGGTTCCTGTGCCTATCGGTGAGGTTTCCTGCCGAGTGGGCAATCTCCTGCCCTCATTGAAGCAAGCTCTGAACAGGCTGCTAGTAGCGTTATTGCTAATACCTCATCAGTGCGAGTCCTGGGAAAGCAATCTCGGGTAGCTGCAGGCGATCCCAGCAGCAGCCAGATGGACCTGCTGGATGTTTGTGGTCAAGGGGTGCTTGGCAGCTCTGTGTGTCCCCTGTCTCCTCTTCCTTGGCCCAAAAGAGGACAATAGAGCGATAAACCCTGTCATGTTGTGGATATGGGGCCTTTCCTGCACCTGCAGAGCCATGGGGAGGAGAGCACAGCCTAGGGCTGCTCGTCTGAGGTGGATTTTCTGAAATACAAGTTCCCTGTACCTCTGACCACTACACTTTCAGCTTTATTTACAGTATTGGAGACTACCACTTGATCAGCCGATGCCTGTCACCTGCACTGGAGAGGGAGCACTTCAGTTTAGAGCTTTGTATTGTAGTGGAGTAAGTCAAACCTCTTCTTATTATTTGTGGCTGCAGCAAGAAAAAGTATGTGTTGAGTCTCTGACATATTTGTTTACCCTCTGTATTGTAACCAGGTGAGGGTGATGTGAAGGGAGCTATGCCTATGGAGCTGTTTTTCTTGGTTTTGTTTTTATAGAGTGCTTGCTTGCTTACTGTTTTGTGTTCAGCTTTTACTGCTGTTTGGAGAAATGAAGATGCTTGAAAGGGTAGTAATTCCTCTCCACTCACTGTGAAATGACCTGGCTGTTACGGCAGCTTGAAGACCCTATTCATAGTTTTCTGGTGTATCCATTTCAGGGAGAAGGTTCATTGCAGGATATCAGAGGGTCACTTGAGCAACTCTGTGTCACCATCTAAGAAGGTGCTGGAAAGAATTGTCAGTATTTCTCTCCTGACTGCTAGAGAGCATCATCAGCTGGTCTTAGCAGACGTGAAGGGTGGCCAGCTCTTATGTCTGTACAATTCAGATTAAATAAAGTTCTTCATAACACTCTTTTAAATTTGGTGTTAACTTTTAACTCTTTCCCTTCTGGTAGTTGTGGCAGAGTGAATAACAAACAAGTTGTGCCTGTCTTTATTTATGCATGCTTCTCAGTGGCGATACTTCTATGACTCTGGAACTAGAGTAACTGCAGCAGCAGGGAAAATAGAAAGTTGTTTTAATTGAGGTCTTGTTAATTAATAATTTTGGGGTTGTTTGATTATTTAAAAAAAGGAAAAGTCAATTTTCTTCCTTGTCCTCCATTTTTTGGTAACTTTTTTTATTTTGTTTTCACTGTGGTTGTCTAAAACTTGTAAAGTCTCTCTGATGTGCAAAATCCATAATATTGAATCAAGTCCCTTATTGCAGGGGACTTGAGACAAATTTGTAAACTCAGTTTCTTTGCTTTTTCATAATGCTTTGTTCATTTCCTAATCTAACAAGAACTTTTTCCATAGGAAATGCATTGATTTGCTAACCTTTTATTAATAGCTATTTATAGTGTGTTATTTTAATAACATGATTCACTTAAAAGTGAAGGGAAAAAAACTGTTAAAACTACTTTATACTTCTAAAGATCCAGTAATCTCACATCAAGTTTGTTACTTCCCAATGACCTTATTTTATTTTGGTTACATTTTAGAGCTTGTATCCTAGATCTGAATAGGAAAAACTTTGTACTTCTTTCCAAATGAAGCATCACTTAGCACTGTATGGTGACAAATAGCTTGAAAAAATATATATTAAAGAACCACCACTCTGCCCACCCAGATGGGCTCCCTGGATGCGGACTGGAGTGGTGACACTTCTTGTGTGCTGGGGACCAGCTGGTGCATGACTCGCCGCCAGCATTTCCAGCTGGTGGAGCTGGTGTGCTGGAAGCCTGGCAAGGGGCATGGAGAGCCGTCCGGGCCTCGTCCTGCTGTGGCTCTGGTGCCCAGGGCTCGCGCTCAGGGACGTGCTGTAAGGCTCATCTTGGGCAGTGTGTGTACCCTGCTTACTGAAGACTTGCAAAACTTATAAACTGTGGATTTATGCAAGCAACCCCCATTATCTCTGTTTCTTTATGTTTAAGAGCTCTTTTGGCTGTGTGTGCCTCAAGCTCTAAACTGATCTCTTCTTATCTCCTACCTTACTATTCGATCTGGCATCTTTTCTCCTCTTTAGCTTGATGTTTTAGTATTGCCTGTTGTCTGTTGAGAATTTGCTCTTCTCCTGTGCTCTGCAGGCTATATTGTTATTTGCTGTAAAACACGTAAAACCTGCTAAAGTCATTAGGAAGTCTTAAAGGTTTGGCCAATAACCCTCATTAGCTTCCATTTAAGGATAAACCTCTAGGCTCCGGACTTTTTCCTTTTGGCACATGAATTGCTTGGTCAATATTTAAATATATATACACACACATGCGTGTGTATATGTGTGTTAATATATGTTGGTCCAAATAATTTCCTGTTGTGACCGGGGGGATAAAGTAGAGATGTAGTTAAGCAACTAGAGTGTTACCCACTGTCTAATCCCAGAATAAATCCAAGTGTGTGGTGGGGCTGGGTTTTTTTCCTCCAATATGATACTACCCAGAGTTCCTGTCGGCAATTTGGACTCTTAGCAGCTCCCTTAGCTTCCTTCATCTTATTGCTTTTGCCAAATGCTCACAGGGGCCAAGTTTATCTTCAAAGTAATCCCAAAGTCTCAACTAGATGATTTAAAAATTGTTAATTGAATATTAATAGGAAGGGATTAATAATAAAAAGTCATGGCTAATACTTTGCTGGTCTGTGTGCTGTTAGTATAGCCAGTATGTGTCAGGCATATGCGTTCAGTTAAATTTGAATCCAAATGTAAATTCCATGCAGTAGAATTCCTGGTTTGGCCTTCAAGACAAGGCTAATGTGCATCAGAGGAGCTCTTTGGGTTTTGCTAGTATGTCTGACTACCTGTTACAGGCAAGTTATTCAGCATTTGTGTTGGAATGAAAATATATATCCTAAATTGTGCCTGAATTTAAGTTGCCGTGGAAGGTAGGAGTAAGGGCTGAGTATGCAAGAAATGGGGTGACCTAGTGCTTGCAGTGGGGCTGATTGCTGTTGGAGGAGTGAGTTCCTGGCACTGAAATACCCTACAGAGAATTTGCTGTGTAGGGTTGGGGGCGTGGGGTAGAAACTAGTTCCTCTTGCCCTGTTCTTAGCAGTTGATGCAGTTCTGTCTTGCTGGGTACCCAGGCTGACACCGAGTTTTGTTTGAAACATACAAAGATGGCTCTGTCTCCCATGACTTCTGTTCAGCAGATGAGATTCTGTTCTAAGATGTGATGGATAGCACCTAGCTTATGTGAAGGAAGTGGAGCTGGTGGACGTTGGCACCTTTAATACTTTGGGGAAAAAAAACTTTTTGGGGCCATCTCTGGCCCCAAAAACGGAGACTTTTTTCAACAACATGACTTGAAGCTTAGTGGTAAAGGTATCGGCATACGCATATCTTTACATCCCCAATATGGGGCTTTTTCTGAAGAAAGGAAGTTACTCAGAGTGTGTAAACATATATACATATATTTGATATGAACTCCACCTAATGTTTTGGTAGTACACGAGCTGGATCTTCTCTGTACATCAAGTCAATTATTGGTAAATCCACCCTTACACTGTTAGTTCTGTGCTACCACTCCTCACTTGCTGCCCCGTTTTCCCTCCCTCCTTTTATTATAAACAAATCATATAGGAGTATAAAGAAAACTGCCAGCAGCTATTCTGCCTGATCTCCTACGATGATAGCGTGTGCATGGAAGGAATGATACCACCATTTTTTAAACTGACAGTAGGATTTGTAAACTGAGACTAAATTGAGGGCAAAATATTCGAGTGGACTTTAAGCGTGTGTTCAGGACATGATGTTTTCCTAATAAAAATGCAAAGAAAAAGTAGCTTTAAAAAGTTTGGGTTAACATGTCCTATTCTTTTTATGGAAAACATTTTATCTCAAAAATAATCCTAATGAAATTAGCATTTCATCCTAACTTACTGAAGCATCTTGAAAATAGTTGATCTCCAAGAACTTAAGTGCCACATGAGCTGGTTAAAATTTGCCTTAAATGTATGTCTGCTTATGTTATCACCTCCCGTGCCCTGTATAAGAAACCGAGACATTCTTTGCTGCCGCTGCTGTGTGAGTTTGCACATAGCACATTCTCTTTTAGTAAGTTGAGTTTCTTTCAGTGACAAAATCCAGTGACAGAGACAGCACGAGCTATTGTTTCTTGCTCTAAATTGCTTCTGACTTCATTTTACATGTGGGGAGTGCTGGAGTATTGATTTGTGGCTGCTGCTTTCACACTCTGTCATGATTTTCTTTATTATTGCTGAAGAAAAGTGACAAGCCACCATTTGGGATTCAGAGCTTGCTTATTGCAGTAGCATCCTTGCAGCGCTGTAGGTTAGGGCTGTGTTGTTTTGCTGTGAATAGAGAATGAAAATCTTTCACACTTCTCGGTGAGTACGCACAGCTTCCAGTTTGAAGTGTTTTCTCACTTCAGTTTCTAATAGGACAGTTGGATTCTCTATATCTAGCAGAGTATCTATACTAACTTTTAAAAATAGAATATTTAGAAATGAATATTTTTTTTCCACAGAGACTTTTTCTAGATATTAATGGTTAGGAAAGCAACTAGAAACTACAGGCAATGTATGGTGCTGAGGATAGTAACTTGAAGCTGCAAAGAAAAGGTGGGAAAAGGGTGCAGTTCCAGGGAGCTTACTCTTGCGAGCTGCTAACCTATTTTGTGCAGGAAGGCTAAACCTATGGGGCAGGGATGTGGAGAACTGATGGAGCTATGGGAAGCTACGAGGGCAGAGGAGTAGGAGGCAAGAACTTCATGGGAACTCACCTAAGGTGATTCGGAACTCGGGGTTGCCTCTTCCATCTGTTCTTGCTCTGAACAGCAGCATAAAAGGGAAAGCCATGGAAAAGACTTAAGGGTATGTGTGTGTACCCCTAAGGCTTTGTTAGTGTGGATGGCAAGTTGAAACACTTGTACAAAAATACCAGGTACCTGCAGTACAGAACTGGGAGACTTCAATTGCACAATGTTGGATGGGACAGTCAAAAAGCAATAGCCCAGCCGTCATGACAGAATGTGCCTATTACAGCACATGACCTTTTCAGAAAAACTAGAAATAGAGATTATCGAATTGCGTCATAATAGGTGATGTGTTACCCTACAATTATTTAGGGATAGTAAAAATGAATCAAAAACTGGTTAGATTGAAATCCATTTTCAGCAAATGGTAAGAAACTCATCTGGGATATTGGTGAGTTTCTGTAATAGACATAAGGCTGGATTTGAGTAGAGATAATTGGTGTAAAGATTAAAGTTATTGGCAATATGTTATTGTGATGGATGAGCTTCCAACATCTTGGATAAAGATATAGGTGTTTGATTATGGGTAATAGAGCCAAGGTGTAGTGGTTAAGAGATCTAACCTTTTTTTTGTATTTAAAAAATAAATCATGAGGCAAGTACAGAGGGAGCTGACCTTAAATATTGTGGTTTCAGCTTAGACTGTTTTTTCCAATATTCTATATGTTTTGTCACCCACTTTTTTTTTTTTTTTTTTTTTTTTTTTTGAGGGAGAGAGATCATTTTAACTGGAACGGGCTCAGGGAAGGCAAAGCTTTCCCTGTAGGGGAAGACTTAAAAAGATGGAAAAAGAAAAACAAAAAACTTGACTTGCTTTGTACTCTACCATACATGCACACATCAATCTTCTCTCCTTTGCCTTGCTGGAAAAGGTCAGTATTGGATAATATTGTGGATAATTGGGACATAAAAGATATTTAGGCTGGAAATTATAGGAGGTTGTTGCCATTGAAGCTGCCAGGTGCTGGATCAGCAGCCCTTTGGGGATACGGAGAAAGAGCAATCTAGTGGCTTTCAGTTTAGCTTCATACTGCGAAAGTGCCAAGGACTAGAATCCCTTGTTGCATGCAGTAGTAGGGACTCGAGGCCTGATAACCCAGGGGTCTCTTACAGTTCTCGGGTTTTGCTGTGATTGGAGTCAGTTGAATCCTTGGGCTGTTTGTTGCTTGTCAAGAACAAGTAGGTGGCTGTGGTCTGCTTGTTGTCTTGGCCTGCTCCCATGCACAGGGGAGGGCTCCTTGGGGAATGGTTAATTTGAGGATTAAATCCTTTTAGATTGAAATACTGCTCATAAAAAGAGTGGCCTTAAACCTGTTCTCATGACAAGAGAAAGGTTTTGTAGACTTCAGGCCTCGCAAATGGCTACTCTTATAGCTGATTTGCTTCTGACCCCATTCATGTTTCTGTCCTTGAAAGGTGATCATAAAAAGTGTTTCCTTGTGCAACTTGCAAAGCCAGCACAAAGGCAGGGAAGCTGTAATAACATCTTTCCTTTCAGATTCACCCCTACACTGTCCATCTGCAGGGCGAGTCTGGTAGAGCTGGACTGGGCACTTGTGTGGGTAGCAAGGGAGTTGCTTCTCCTCCTGCTTTTGCGAGTTGGACTTTTTTTGGTGCATCAGGTTTGTTGGTCTCCTAGCTTGTGTTCCTCTCCTTCAGGCTGGCTTTCCCCATTAATTCTTGCCCCAAGGATCTTGTAGAAACTGAGAAGCCTTCAAAGTATGTGGGTCTGATTAAAATGGAAATGATAATCCTTCCATTAGCTGTTGAGCTACTTTTCCAGCCTGGATAGTCAGGTGTGATTTTACTAGGGATGGGAAAGAGGCAGAGACCAAGCACTTGAGTCCTGAGGCCTGGTCCGTTTCTGTGTCGGAGGGTCTGGGCTTGCGGTCCTAGGCACCTCCTTTGCTCAGGCCTGGCCAAGAGCGCTGCCTTAAGTGAAAAAGGTGTTTAATGTCTAATAAACCGATCGTTCTGTTCTGACACACCTGATTTGTAAAAACTGCACCATGCCACTGAAGTTGCTATTCAAATTCTTCTGTGCTTTTCAAGCATGAATCTCTTATAAGGCCAACTCTTGGCTTTCTTAAGCTCTTTTGCCTGATTGCCACAATCTTGTTTTCCTCTAAATTGCTGCAGTGTGTTTTATCTTGACATGAGGTTTTTATCTTGAAGAAAAAATATTCTGGTACTCTATTTAGCAGAGCTATTTATCACCATTTCATCGTGGACTAAGGTCATTAGATATTCTTGCAAAGCATTTGCCTGTGACTCCTGCATATTTTTGTAGCTAAAGTAGGACGCCGTATGTTATGGAGTGGATAACTGCAGAAGTTTAGCTAACTAAAAGTATTTATTATGCAGTCCACAAGTGAAGAAATAAAAGCTTTTTTTTTCTCTTTAATGTTTTCAGTTAGTGGAAATTGGCATATTTGGTAGAGTGACTGTTATTCAAGAGTATCAATTTTGAGTTAACTTTGGGGATGAAGTGTTACGCTTGCTGTACTGCCTGTGTGGGAAGGTGGTAGCAGCTTTGGCCTTTCCACAAATGGTGTTTCCGTGTTGATTACACGTTGTAGCGGGGGAGTTTTGAAGCCAGGAAGTCGACTGTCAGGTCGATTGCTGTGGGTAGGCTGAGAAAAAGCACTGCAGTGTGTGGGAATAGACTGGCTGAGCAGCACCAGTCCCATTTGAAATGGACATCTGGGGAGAGCTTGCGGGTGTCCTGCCTTGCCGCCGCCTCCTGCTCCCACTCCCCTCTGAGTGCTGCCTGGCTCTTTGCTTTCCCTTCGTGTGAGTTTAGGGTGATCCCCTCTCAGTTATTGGGTTTAAGAAATTACAAAACATGTCAAGTAGTCTCGAGGATATTCTGTTATTCCTTAAAATACCTAACCTTTATTACTTGTATCTTGGGAAAGTCTTGCTGATCTTGAGGCAAAAGTCAATAAAGAGCTGGTTATTGCTGAAATTGTCAGACTGATATAAACCCGGAACTTCCTTTAGTCATTTGTGTGTGTTATGATTTTGTTGTTTTTATTGCATTTCTTTTTTCTGATGTATCGTACTCTGGAATCTATGCCTGATTATGCCCTTCTACAGATGACACAGTAGCTTCTGCTGATTTGAGACTGTGGTTGCCTGTTAAAATTGAATCGTTATTACTGAGCTACAGTTGAAATAAGGTATTACTTTTCCTTAATATAACAGCACAAAAACGCCATTTCCTAGATTTATTTGTTCAGCAATCGCATTCTGAAATGTGATAATATCTCTTAATTAGAAAGACAGGTATCCAAGTATTTGTGAACTTTTAGGAGCTTTTTTTTTTTTTTAAGTAGAGACTATACTTAAGGATTTTATTTTCTGGTATTTTAGTTGAGTTTATCCAAACCAAGCAGTGCCTTAAAATATCAATTCCTTTCTCTGCTTTCCTTCTCTATACAGGCTGTTAAGGGAAACCCAATTCCACTGGAAAATGCAGGGGTGAGGTCTCAGTCTCCCCCTACCTGTGGGACGGTGAAATCAAGGTCTTTGCTAGCCCTTGACAGACACCGAAAGTATTTATTTAAAGAAAAAAATATTCTTTTTTCTCTTGAGGCCCATCTGAGAATGTGAAATCAAAGTGGAATGGATACCCTTTTTTTAAAAATGGGTCAGGGTTAACTCCAGACCTGTTGGGAACTGAATTTATCAAGTTGAAGTCATTTTGTGCTCATTAATTTATATCTGTATTTTATATGTTATATTAAATTATATTTTACTTCATTTAGATGACTTGGGTTAGTCTGTGCCGGCTTAAAATCTTGTAGCTGAGCTGAACCTCAAATCTCATAAATTTGGGGTAGAGTGGAGAGAAGCTTTCTTAATGGTGATCCGTTTTTGTTATCAATACAGATGTCAAGTGTGTGGAAGCTGTTTCTAGGATATGAAGTGAAGTAACAAAGGTTAAGAAATTCAAAATTGTTTAGTGTCTGCAAGCATTTAAGACTGAAAAAACAAATCTTGGATGATACGGAGAATAAGCTGCAGTTTTAGCCCAGTGATATATGTCTGCTGCAATAAAAATGTCCTGTAAAATTGATGTTACAACAATTCTGAATTTTAAGGTTTCCTCCACTCTGTGTATCTGGATAGATATTGGAAGAGAGAGGGAGCAAGTGTTCCAGTGGCAAATGCTCCAGCTGCTGTGATTCCCCATGAAGTACTAGGGGTGGCTGAGGAGCCCGCTGCTGTTTTTCACGTACTGCCCAGACTCCTTGAAGTTGGTCAGTGTCTCCCCTCTTCTGGTGTCACTGGTCGTAGCACACGGCTTCCTCTGGGCTTGTTTGCCTACTTCCACGTACATAGCACCTCATACTTGACTGTTTGTTTTGGTGGTTTTGTTTAAAATGAGAGGTTACAAGGCTTGCGTTGCTGGAGACTAGAGAAAGGCAAGTTTCCACCGCATAAACAAACTTGCTTGTTGTGAATGAAATCCTAACGTTTGGCTCTAGTCAGCCTGTTCTGAAAGTGCTTTCCTGGAGTTGTTTCTGTGTCTGTGCCAATAAGGTGCTTTGAGCGCAGGCGAAGTTATTGAAACAGGAGATGAAGTCACTGATTATAGATGAGTATGGTTTTGCAATACTGACTTTGAGTTTGGTTTAATAATTTTCATCATGTGGCTTCCTTGCTAGCCCAGAGAAAGGTGCAGGCAGGGCAGCTGAGGGGCTTGTTGTGGAGGGCAGTACTGCTGAGCTGGCTCATCGTGGCCCTGTGAGAGCTGGGGGAAGCAGGAACTTAGGACAGTGCTGCCTAAAACTACAGTCAGAGATGTAAAGGACCATGGTTGAATTTGGACATACGAGAATATTGAGAAGGGACTGTGGAGAAGTTCTTCCTATGTGGATCATGCCCTGTGGCTACGCTTGCCTTGTATTAAACTGGCTCAGAGCTGGGCTTCTGCAGCAGGACCGTGTGTGGGTGTGTGTTCCTGTCCTTCATGTTGGACTGAGGAGCTCATGTGTCCTGTCCATGTAGCGCATGTGATCGGGGGTATCTTGACGGTTGTTGTCCGGATCAGTGAGTGTCTTGAGCTGCCCTCGTGGCCATGTGGGGTTCCCTTTGCACAGGAACCTGCCCTGTGCCTGGGCCAGGTCAGGGGCTGCTCAAGCACAGCCTGTGGCAGTTGTAGTTCTGAGGGCTTCGTGTCGCTCCAAGTTGTCAGTACCGTGGAAAGCAGTAGTCTCACTCCTGTGCAACCCTCGACCTTGCACAGTGTTGTGGATTGTGCTGGGAATGCAGTGGGACCCCTTGCATGGCGGTGAAATGCTGCTTATGCACCAAGCTGCTGCTGGATCAGTATGGGAGCCTTGGTGCAGTGATGTGTCCGGCTGTGCCTGCCTACGGTGTAGCCCATTTTAAGGGAAGCCAAGTGTGGGATGATCTCTCCCTTTCTGAAGGGCTGCTTCTGGGCTCTGGGGAGCTACCTGGACTGTTTGACCGTGTGCTGCACTGGGGTGGATGTCAGCTGCTCTGTTGAGCTGGGTGGTGGTGTTTGTCAGCTGAAGGGAATTCTTTCAAGCCAAGCCTACATCTTATCATTACTTTCCTCGAATTATAATAGTTGATCTCAAAACAGTGCTTTTTTAATATGTTATTTTCAAAGTCTGGTATTATACCTTATCTATAGAGGCTTGCCTGCAAGCATCCCTGTATCAGCATCTCTGCTGGCTGGTTTGTGTGGTTCTCTAAAAGGATGGGGCCTGGCCTTGAATCTCTTGGCATGGGGCTGGCTCTGGCTGGGGAGAGTTGGGTGGACTGGAGCTCCTGTGTTGTTTTCAGGGCAGCGGGATACGCAGGTGGAGTACCGCAAGTATTCCTGTCGTGCCTGGGGAGGACAAAGATGTGAGTGAGCATTATTCCAACACAGGGTGTGTGTGCGTCAGTGTAAAATACACCTAAAATGACCACTGTACGATGAAAAACCCGGGTAAATATTCATTCTGTTATCCTTTTTCTAGGCACAAAACTGCCTTAAAATAAGTCTTTGTTATTAGCATTGCTCTAGGTTACTGTTTCATCCGAAGTGGAAAAATCTCAGTAAAGGATGTCCTGGCATTTGGCATGACTCGCTTGCCTGCTGTTGTAGGTGTTACTTTTGGTGCCAACTTTTTTTCGGAAGGCCTCAATAGTTGATAAATGGTAGGAAATAACATATGAAATAGTTTAAGATGTCAGTCTGTTTAAATAGATTACAATGGTACTGGCAGCTTACCAAGGTAAGTGAAAATTACAGACAATATATGACCAGACTAGCTTTGGCCTTCCTGATAGGAAATAAGATAAGCCGGAGACAGAAACAAGATAATGCACAAGTTAGAAATTGGCCATGGAAAGCTCCAGTCTGACATGCATGGCTGCATGCAGCCAGTGGAAGTGGTCTTTATGCAGAGAAATAACTTTATATTTCCAATAAATATCTTTTGTAGATAATTTAACATTTTGTGAAACCTGGTATATAGAATAAAGGCTATGCTACATTGGTGAAGAAAATATTAAAAGCAGAGTTCTACTGCAAGAAAATGTTCTTTTAGCGTTGAGTTGCTTTCTGCTGAAGCTGCTATCCACAGATTCCCCTGAAACCTTCTTTACAGGCTCTGAATATACATAAACTAAGGTGTTTTTCTTTCTAATGGACTGATCAACTGTCAGTAATTTTTTTTTTCAAGATACAACTTAAATGTACGTGAAGATCTACAAACTTTTTTTGTTTAGATATATCCATGCATCCACAAATTGAAAACTTATGTCTTATTTTAATAATTCTGTTAGCTCTGTATTGATTGTGTTCAAGAATCAGTCCTGTGTGGAGAATTTGAATGGGGGAGGGAATAATATCTTATCTATATTTTATGACCTAATTAGTGTAAAGGTAAAATGCAGAGGTAGTATGTGGAATTAACAATAGCTCTCCTTTGCTTGGAGGGAGGGGAAATACCATTTTTGAAGACAAAATAATGGACTAATTTTGAAGCTTTCTTAGTAAATGTTATTTCCTGCCCTGAGTGTGTTTGAAAGATTAAAGAAGTTCTTAATATAAAATGATGTGAACTAAAAATATTGTCTCTTCAAAGGAAGAAAAGGGAGCTTTAAAATATGTTTGGCAGTCTCTCTGAGGACTTGCAGAAATAAGTTACAGCACTTTTTCCTCTTTTAAATTGCTAAACTAGTAAAATCCGGTAGCCAATTTTATTGACTTTGTTTTAGAGGCTTAGAAGATTGCATCATTAGAAAGCTTGCGTTTTAACACTTAGATCACTGCAAGTCTCTTTAACCTAAATACCTGGCATTAAATGGGCCACTGATGAAAGCTGTAGAGTATTATGCTTTAATTTCTTTAGTGCTGAGCTGTGCTCCATGTTATGCTAAAGTGTAAGAAAAGTTGGAGCCTAAAAGATAATGTTCAAAGTGTTGTTTCAGGGTGGCTGTTTCAGCTTTAGAGCAGGTAACTCTGGTGTAGGCACTGGGGACCTGTAGCCACAGCTTGGAATAGTTACAGCTTGGCACTTATCCTAATCTAATAAGTCATGTCTTAGGAGCTATTCTGCAGGGTGCAATAGTGAAAGATCAGTTGCAGCTTCCAACTGTAGCTATTTTCATATTAGTTTTATGTGCTAAATTCAATTTTGGACAAGTCCTTTATTTTTTATTTTTTTAAACCATGCAAGTTGGTTCTGATTGCTTGCATATACTGTTAGTTTTGATTTACTTGTATTAAAGAGCATGGTAAGAGAAGGGTTTATCTGGAGTGGTCAAAATGGTTGCTTCCCTCGAGTTAGGATGATCAGGATGTGCAACTAGATGCCTAGTGCTTAGTAGTCACGGTGGGTCTTGGCTCGTGTTTTGTCTCTCATGAGTAAGATAGCTCTGACTGTTCCTTGCTCTTAGAAAGTAATTGTGCAAGCTATAACTGCAAATAGAAATAATATCTTCTGAAACTTTATGCTCAATCGGCTGCTGAAACTGCCCTCTCTTCCAGAGCAGTTATTTCTAAAGACTGCTTCCTCTGTCTTTTTCTTTTCTGGCCCCTCACTTGGTTTTTGGCTGCTCTGGTTTGCCTACAAATGAATGCAGTGGTGGGGGGATATGTGTGTGGGGGGAAAGATGTTCAGAGATTTTTGGATTCAGTGGAGCTGTTTCTCTAACCATGAGCATTTAATAATGCTTGTCCTTTGAACCATGGGTATTAAATAACTGAAAGTACTATCTTCCCTAGCAGAGGTCATGCAAGGGAAGAGATTAGCCAGGAGATATATTTAAAGGCAATATATGACTAAGTAGTTTCACTGACTGACAGCTTTATTATGAAATGCAGCCAACAGAAGTAGGTTATTGAGCCAAAAATTCTTCCTTCCTCTCAAAAGAGGAAAGCCAATACTGCAGATGAAAACAAATATTGATACTGAGATTGTTACTTTTACTGTAGCGACAGAGCTGGCTGTCGCTGACTTTGGTGATCAGGTTGCAAAGGTGAATCCAAGCCTGAGTCCCATGGGCTTTTACGCCTTTCAGGTTTTAATAATGTGCAGATAGTGCCAGATGAATTTAGCTTCTCTGATGGCTTCTTGGGGATAGCTGTGGTAGTGCTTGCTGCCTTGTGAAGCTCTGGGCCCAGTGCCTTGCTGCTACTGGCTTGTGTCTATTCCATGCAGTAAGCAGGCAGTCTCAAGGGCTTTCACTGCTGCCTTGTACTGCTTGTGCTGCCTTGTACTGCTTGTGCTGCCTCACATAGTTTGTGTGTTAGAGCTCCTGTGCAGGGCAGTAGGTGCACAGATTCAGTAAAGGAATTTTTTAACACTTTGTTAAAACATTGGCAAGTGCAGGAGGTATATCTTAAAAAATAATTACCGAATCAGTATGTATGTTTCTGCCTGGAGTTTCTTTATTCCTTCTAATAGCCTTTGCAGAAACACAAAAGGTGGTTCTGCTGCTCTGCTTTTTCCCTTCCTGGAAAACCAAAGCTTTCTGAGTTGCAGTTGGCAACTGCTTGTCTCTCCCCATGCTCTTCTGTGCCTTGCCTCAGGTCTGTGTGGAGCACAGGTGCCTGTGTATTACACCTATCACTGCATATACATATTAACTGCACTCTAGTGATGGAGTTTTCTTAGCTTTGTGCATGTTTTGTTCAGTTATTGATGTTTTTTCAGTAAGTCTTCCACCTGGGATGGGTTGGATGAGGGCTGACTTCAGGCAGTACAGAAGGTCTGAAGCAACCTAATGTACTGGTCTATAGTGCCTGTGAGGACAGCCACAGTGAAACACTGTGAAGATAGATTTCTGAAGAGTTTATAAAAGTGAACTGCAACCCATTAGTACACTACCCAAAATATAAGTATGTTCTGTATATGTTCTGTAAAGCATAGAAGGCTTCCAGAGAGGTTTGTGGCAAGTATCTAAATTGTTTGAGAGGTAAGCGTATTAGAAATGTGCAACTGAAATTCATGCAAACCTCCCTTGCTGAGCTTCTGCTTATATTGGAAAGCATATAGGTTTAGTGCAAACACAGTGAGCTCTACGTTAACCCAAAAAACAGTGGGCTTTTTGTTTTGTGTGTGTTTTCCTTTTTTTTTTTCTTTTTTTTCTCCTCTAAAACAAGGATATACTCATAAGCCATTTCAAAGTCCCAGTAACCTGTACGTCCTACACAGCTTGTTACAAGAGTCATTATGGTTCTGTTGGAGGTATCCTGTGGCCAGCCCAGCTCCCTCTTTGCTGCTGCTGAACAGGGCTGCAGCAATGCCTGAGTTTGCAATGTCGCGTTACTGTTTAGGATGGGCCTCTGGCTGCTGTGCGAGTCTGCTCTCCCTGTGGTTGTGGTCCCTGAGCTGAGGAAATGCAGGCCAGCAGCTGCGCCTGTGATGGCTCATTTAGAGCAAGTCAAGTTGTTGGGGCACAGCAGTCTGCAAGTGGCTGTAAATGGGGGTAGGAATCAAGGGGCCCACAGATCATGTAAAAGATGATGTAACTTGTCCTCTAGCTCATGATGGAAGAAGTTAAATGAACTCGGGTATAGGAGGGTGGATTGTGGTGAGTATAAAAAAAAGATGTGGTGCTGCCCTCTGAGGAACAGAGGCTTCCGGTTTGGAATGGAAATGGTTCTCTGAAGGCCGCCTATGTTGAGGATTTTGTGTTGTGGTTGGGTAGTGGGCTTCTAGTGTACAGGGCTATTAAAAGCTATCATCTGAGACACTTGCGTTGCTTACTTGTATAAGGGTGGTAAGAATTGTTTTAAGAAAAATCTTTTCAATAGGGTAATTAGATTGAATAATGGGTATTAAGAATGTAGAATATTGTGTGGATTAAAAGGAAGAGCTATTAAAAACTATTTTTTCTGATTAATTTTCTTCTCCTTGCAGTATTGTGAAATTGTAGGATAATTGCAGTTTTCTTGTGAAATAACAGAAGTGTTCCATAAGAATTGTTCAAGCACAACACTCAGTGTGCTGGTCAGTTACCATATAGCAAAACATGACTATTGAATATGTGTATGAAGAATATCTAATAATTAATGCTTTGTATTTGATGGGAGTTACTATTTTGGTATGGGTATGAGAAGGTAGCCTGCCGCCTCCTGTCCCTTCCCATGAAGACTGCCCGAGCTCCTTAGTCATTTGGCTGCCTTTAGCCAAAATACACTAGCAGTACTGTTAAACTGTGTGGAAAAGCTGCATAAAACTACCACTTTTGTCAAATTAACAATATACTGGAAAGCTCAATTATATTTTTTCTTCTCTAGTAAAAAAGTTACTTACAACTTTTTTCTCTATTATATTGCTTCTGTACAAATGTAAGGTGTTTGGAGTGCGCAGTAGACTGGCAATCACATTAAACAGCAGCATCTTTTGTTTTCTTTCTGTTTTTAATGTTTCAGTTGACCTTCATATCTGCTGCATATGTTTCGCTCGGCTTCAACACGCTAATTAGCATTGTTATTGCCCTCCTCCATCTCTTGTCCTCATCTCCTTCCCTGGCAGTCCAATGCAATTCAATGCTAAAGATTTGGCTTTGCTGGCCAGGCAACCACCAGGTTGTTTTGACAAGGAAGGAAAACTGAAGATTTGCAGAGTTGTCGGAGATGAAAAATTAATAGGTAAAAGTGATTTGCACTGAAGACTACATGTGGCTGATGAGCATGTTTGACTGGTGCTACAATTTACCATTTTACTAATGTGTGTTCTCCCTGTGTTTCCTTTTCCTATTTGCTAAGGTTTGAGTGGTGCTAAATAGCTTTCTATCTAATTGCTTTTACAGCCCAGCATTAGATGAGGTTATCATTACAGTTTGGAAAGGAAGATGAGTGGTGCCTCTTTGATCACCAACTAGCTGTGTTTGCATTGGAAGAACTACAGCTCATAGGGGTTCCCTCAGTATGTGCTCAGGGGAATGGGGAAGGGTGTTATGCCATCTCTGAAGTCAACTGGTAGGAGTTGAACAGTAACAAGACGTCCTTCTGTTAAGCAAGTGTTCAGTTTTTTTTTTTTTTAAGCTAATATTGTGATAAGTAAATTGAAAGCTTTACCTTGATCAAGTTTTCTTTGCTATAGCTGAGAAACAGCTGTAGATGACCAGAACTAGGCATGTGTTGTGAGCAACTGCTAGTCACCAGTCATTAGTTACCATGTTTGAAGTTTAGATATCCATTTTTTGTCAAAAAAAAATCTGCTTTATTGTTGTAGGGTTTTCTGTGGGTCACTTGCCAGGTCCTTTGCAGACCACTTCTGACTTGGAATCCTATTAAATGTGCCTCTGGATTTCTAGTATGCCTGAGTCAATGACCTTTTCCCTGGGTAGCTGTTGGCAAACAGCTCTTGCTTAGCTGTGGAAATCATTTCAATACATTCTCAAAAATGGCAGGAACATGGACATATATATGTGTACCTTTTTAAATAAAATATAAAGCAAGCATGGCACAGACCTGATAGCATAAATGGCTTTTCCAAGGTAGAGTTTTCTCCTGTGGCCTCAGCAGGGTTTCTGGTGGGAGTGATGCCAGGCTGTGCTGGTCTTCCCAGCAGCACCATGGGAAGGTGCTACCTGGGAGGCAGCGGAGCAGGTGGAGGGAGCTGAGCCATCTTAGCTGGCCCTCAACTTGCTGCTGGCGGTGAGGTAGAAGTAGCAGTTTCAAGAAGAGATCATGTTACCTCTTCACCTTAAGAACACTGGGATTTTTCTTCCTTTATCAAGTCTTTAAATGCTTGTATTTCTGCTTTAAAACAACCAAATTAAAATGGAGACAGATGAAATATTCATTTAGCCCCAGATGCCACATCTAGCATGGCCTGTGACGGCTGCTTCAGGAACAGGCTGTGCACGAGGCTGCTGCTGCCCTCGTCCTCTGCAGGCCACATCCCACGGGAGAAGGTTTTGGTCGCGGCAGACATGGCACGGGAGAGCTGGGCCAGTCCCTGGCTCCCATGTTTTCCGTAGCTAGGAGATGTCGAGGGATTTGAGTGTCCTACACCGTCTCCCTTCGCTGGTGAGCGCAGTGGGGGTGGCAGGATCCCTTGTCCTTTCTCCTGCTGTGTGCAGGCCGAGCAACGCCCTGCACTTCCTTGGCCGAGCGTTAGGCTCTGCGCTGGCAACACTGGGATTAGATGCTAGTTGGTGGACGCACAGTAGTTGATAGTGGTGCTTCCTGCCTTGTTTTGTGCTTAGGTCTGGGAAGATCCAGGAGCTTCTCTTCTTTTTCTAATTAAAAAGAGGCAAACTTGCACATAGCAAATCAGTACTTGTATGTGTCAGTGCTTGTGAGTGAAAGCCTTCTACCCATGGTGGAAGATTATTTTTATTTTTCAAATGGTGCCCATGGAAGTTACCAAGAGGGAAAGAGTGGTTTTTATTTGTTTATTTATTTTTACACACTGTAACAAGATGACATCCATCTGGCCACTCTTATGTCTGAGGGTGGCTGACTGCAAGGCAGTAACACACCAGAAGGGTGAAGCTGTCTTAGGTCTCTGCTCTCTGGAGCCTGGGCAGTTTCACGTGTCCTCTCAAAAACAGAAAAGGATCAAGTTTTTTTCTGAATGTTCCCCCTTCTCCTTCTCCTTTGGAAATCAAGCTTGTCTGTGTCTACAGAAATTGCTTTTGATTTTTTTCCTTATTTTTTTCACTAATATTTCCCAAACAAAAGGATTTTAAAATGCTGGCTAGTTTAGTAAGAAAAACTGTCTCTTTTGGAGTCTCTCTTGACTTGTTTAATTTTCTGCCTGCCCCAGAGCTCTGAAGCATCCCTTTGCAGCTTGTAGTTGTGCTCGTGTGTGTGCGTGTGTAAGTGCATGTGCCTTTCCTGGTGGGTAAGGACCTTCTTAAAGTGCAAAATAACAATAGTAGAATTCCTATGGATATCTAGGCCCTATTTGCTCCCTTTCTATTTTCTTGGAATTGTCAATTTGGATCAGCGTGCTCTAATCCAAATAACATAGTACATCTTTTAATAAGATAGTACGTATTTTCTTTTTGATTTTTTTTATTCTAACAAGGATTATATTTTATCTTGTGAAATGACGGAAGCAAAAGCTGCTCCCTGCTAATGAGGCTGTTTCGGCTGCCACGTGAGGATAGGGGAGAGAAGCCGGCAGAAGGCAGCAAAGGAGATGCTGCAGTCGCCAGTTCTTGGCTGCAGAGTGACGAGGTCTTTTGGGGAAGTTAGCTGGCATTTAGCAGCATGTTGCACACAGGCAGCTGCTGCTGAGTGGGGCTGGCTCTCCTTGTATTTTTGTTAATGGCTTTTTCTTCTGACCTTTATTACTAATGCATCTTCTTTAAGAAGCATTTAATGTGTGAAGACAAAGGTTGTTTTTATTGTTCTCTTTTTGCATGCAGAATCGAGGGAGAGATGGTGCCGGCTGAAAGGAAATCTGCTTTTTCTAATGAAAAATAAGGTAATTCATTTTTCTACTGCTTTTCTTGATGTGTTATTCTAATCTCTATCAACTTGAGTAACCCTTTTTCAGGATGACTGTTGGCATTGTGCTTTCAGGGACATAAAAATCACTAGTATTAGAATAGTGGAGAAAAGTCTACGGTTTGACTTTTCAGATACTAGACTTTCTTCATTATATCAGCCATGTTCTCTAACTGAATGATAAGTAGTTTAGGACTGGATTCTGCTCATAAAATACACCGATATAAATCCAGAATTGCTGCATGGGATCTACTGGAACAATGAAAACAAAACTTCAGAGCTGAATAAAATAATATTTAGTGTAATGCTTAAGATGCAGCTTATGACACTGTAGTTCTTTGTGTCATTTTGTAATTAGATCTGTTGTGAGCAGTGGGGTAATTTTTGGCTCCTTTATGTACAAACAGTTTATTTCAAAGAGCAATTGTATGCCCAGAGTCAAGGCCTGTTATGACAATGCCCTGTAGTGAAATCTTGTCAGAGGCATCAAGCGTCCCCATGTGCCACTGACTTGACCAGGAGTTGGGGAATTTCCTTTCCTGGAAGGAGTGAATGTGAGGTTTGGGATTGCCCTTTTTTCCTGCCTTTTTGGGCTGATGTGATGAACGCAGCTTTTGTAGCTGGCCAAAAGTAAGAACTCTTGCACTGAATTGAAATGAAGGCAGTGAGTCTAAGGCCTGAAAGGATAATCTGACATTAAGTATTTCATAGCTTGCTCCTAGAACACTTTCAGATTGTATAGGGCAGTGGTTTAGCAGAAATGTTAGTAATGCTTTACAGGTTGTATATTCTATTGGAAAGTTTTGCAGCATGATGTAGTGGCTTGTTTAAATGCGATGATAAATGTACACATATGACATACTTCTCATCATGTTTACTCTCAAAACAGTGTTCCAGAGGATGCATATAATAGATGAGTGCATGTGAACAAAACGATACAGCGTGACAAATGGTTGCACGAGTGCCTTGGAGTGGTAAAATGAGGAATAAATCTTTGGTGGATGAAAGCAAGCTCATGGCAAAGACAACCTTTTGTCACACCACTGTGTATACTGTGGTCCTGTCATGATGTGTAGAAACTACTTTTTGCAAAGGAGTGTAAGGGAGTCCCAAACAGCTGTTCTTTCTACCTCACAATCCTCCAGGCATCTTTGCTTTTGCTTCTCGAGCACCTGATGCTAAAGCTGTTCCTCCTGCTGTCCTGAAGGGCTCAAGGAAGGGCAGCCTTGTGTTTCCTCTAACCCTGATCCACCCCTTGCTGGGTGAAGCAAGTGTCTGAGTTGGCATTGTAGGGTGAGCAGCCAGCCAGGCACGAGGTGCTGCTAAAGTACCCATCTGTGGTGGTTTTTCATAGAGGTTGTGATGGAAATACCAGCACTGCAGACAGTTCTGCAGATTGTTCTGCAACCTACAGTTAAAGATGAACCAAAAAGTTCAATTAAGTTTTTGGTCCGCAGTAATGGCTCCAGGGACCCATATGATGAGTGAGCATGTATTTTGACATTCCTACTTAGGCTTGAATATGTAATTAGGAATTTATTTAAAAGTGGATTTTTGATCAGTAGACTCTAGTAGGTTTTTAAGGAGAGTCTTTGGGCTCTATTAGGTAAATCTTTCTTATTTTGCAATTTAATGATCCAAAAAAGGAACCATTCCAGTCGGTTAGGTCCATTTGTGCACATGCTTGCACAATAAACTTGTGCTGCGCTGCTGATGTTTCAGGAGTCTCGGGTGTGGAAGCTTTTAATTATCATATTGAGCTGTTTAAAAAATTTATGATGTATTGACTTTTTAAAATTACCATGTAGAAGGGAAGAGACTTGGTTATGTGGATGGCTATATTGAAATGAAAGCTCTTTTGAGTGCTCAGAGCACTTAGAAGTAGCAGTCCTCTGTTTGCAAAGGTAATTTCAGAGTTTTTACCCTTTTCCCACAGCTCCAGTCTTAAAAAGCCTTGTGATAACAAACTTGCGACATGCTTGTGGTATTCTGAATTTATATCCAGCTTTTCCTGTTCCCCTCGACTCCCCCTGTAAACAAGGGATATCGATTCTTTACATCAATTATACTGAAAGATTGAATATTCCAGTTTACACCAGCATGGTTATACACATCATGTCTCAAGGTTTTAAGTAGAACATGGTGAACATTTTGAGACTGCTTTTTTGTGGATTACTTTAACTGAATGCATTTTGGGTATATACTTGTAGACAAGATTAATGAGCAAATCTAAATGTTTGTGCTGTCAATCTCAAACTTCCTTGCAATGCTTGTGAAAGATTAGCATAAATTATATTGTTATAGCATTTATCACAAGTCTAATGTGTTATTAACAGTTGACAGAAAAGCTTCAAAGTGAGGTTTTGGATTGACTCATTAATAATCACAGAATTATGTGCAAGGTAGAAGTAATAGAATAATAACACTTCTGAGGGTCTGATGTGAACTGCGTTGTAATGCAGCTGTGCAAACATTGATTGAGTTTTCATGGTATAGTATATGTGAGCCCTGTCATAGGAGTGTGCAGATATATCAGGATGTCTTCTCTGCATTCAAGTAGATCTGCACAGTGTAGTCTTTGATTTTTCAGCATAGCCATACACAGCAAGCATTTTTCATAAGTGAATTAATATTTTAAATATTTGTAGAATGACATTGCTCTATTTCTGCTGCATTTGTATAGCTTTCTGTGCAGTTTGACTATGAGCTTTTCTTTGCATGTATTTGTGTGGTTTAGCATTCTGCAAGTCACTGATCTCTTGAGGGCACCTTGTAAATAGAAGCATCTCCCATGACTCAGGATGTATTTCTTAATTTTTCAGCAATATTTTCAATTTTTTTAGAGCGTGCTCTGTACCAGTTCAGGACCTGAGCAGCCAAATTCAGTGTTGGTGAAAGTATTGCTTTAAGTTTGAATATCTTTACCAGACATGTGGTGATATTTTCTCACATACACATATATACCTGCATGCATGTATATATGGTGTATTGGTAATAGCCAAGTTTTGTGGTGTCTTGAAACTGAAATGCTAGGAAAATGAGCTGATATCTGAAATATAGCAATACCTCAGTTAGTTTTAGTAAAACATGTTGCTATGTTGGTAAGACTTTGATTTACTGTAGGAAATACGCTAAATGAAGTAGAAGATAAAGAGTCTTGGCACAGGAAGTGAAAGTCACATGGTCCTTTCCATATACTTTGTGTGTATCTATGAAGTAAAAGCACTTCAGGAGCAACTGATATGATATTGGGCAGGGGCAGGTAAAGAAGTGGAATGAATTTCTTCCTGCTGAGAGAAGGGGTGTTTCCATATGGGTTGATCCTAGCCAAGTGCAGTAGTGAAGGTAACTCTAGTTCTGCATACAGTTTAGCAAGGTGGTGTTTGCGCAACTCCAAGTCCAGCGAGCCCAGAGCTTCGCATGCTTTGAGCAGGACACGATCATGCCAAGTTTTCTTTACTGAGAACTCTTGAATCACTAAGGTATCCATGCTTACTGTTCTTGCAGTCTTACTTTCCAAAAGTGCTTGAAAACACAATTTATAACTACTAAGCTATGAGAGTAGCTGTTTGCTCCAATTTTTACTATGAATTGAAAGATTGCATCTCTTCTTTCCAAGTTAATTGGATCCTGGCAAGCCATACTGTCTTTTTTGCCATCTTTGATTTCCTCATTTATCTTGCTTCTTCTTGCCTCGGGATTTTCCTGACTTACTGTCCAGATAGTGGAGCCTTCCCTTCTCCTCTGCTGCTGTCACAGATGCCGACTGCTCTGGTAATCTCTGCTTACCTGGATTCTTTTCTCTCCTGGTTGTCTTCTGCATCTACTTCCATCCCTTGATGACTTGTTCTTCAATCTGTTGCTTTTCTCTAGTGCTCTCATGGAATAAGCATGGTTTCATCTTGCCCCTTTGTGCCTCCCTGTCCATGGCTGTCCTTCTTCCCTAGCCGTGTCCATTATTCTGTGATATCTGCAGTCTTAGTGCTCTGTTTACAACTACACCGAATAGAAATCCATCCCAGTGTCCTTTCCTTTTCCAGTCCCACTTCTGTCCCTTGTGTGCTACAGAACTTGCTTTTCTCCGGAATGACCCCATCTGAGCAAAAGCTGAGGAGCAGGTCTCTGTCTTCTGGTCCCACTGCTAGCTTACCTTCTGCTTCGTGCAGTCTTCTAGTCATTCTTGGCTTATTCCTTCTACCATGTCTCTTTCTGGTGGCCATCTGTAAGGTGCTGCGTCCAAAGCTGAAGCATACATGGAAAAATAGAGCTTAACACATTCCTCAGTGCAAATGACTACATGTGCCTCTACCTGTTTATCCGAGTTAACTTCATTGCTTTTCAGTGATTCCTTTGTGTGCTTTTAGCCATGAATTCACTTTTAGCATGAATCGAAGAACTCCATAATCTTTCCTGTCAAGCTCTTCCTTTCTTTGCCTTTGACAGCTAAGGTGAACGTCACTTCTATTCCTGCTACTTGGACTGTTGACTTTAACATCATATTCAATAGGGATGTGTTTCTAAGTCCATCTTAACTGTGTATGTACTTTGTAGGTTGCTTTTAAGACACAACATTCTCTTCCTGTCTCTTTCCACACATAACTCTGGGTTGGGATCAGCTTATATTGCATGTTTAAGTACTAAAATGTCTTTCCTTAGTCTTGGGAGAGATAAGAGATTTCATTTTATCCATTAGAGTGCATTTGCAAAAATAACTTTTCCAGTGGTCTTTTGTCTCTGTTAGCCTTCATTGCATCTGGCAGACTCTTTTATTGTTTTGTAAGCCTTGTTTTCACTTCCAAGATCTTTCCTAGTCTCTGCTGCCCTTCCTGCCCTCCTGAAAGGATTATTCAGATCTGTGCCCAGGACATGATGCCTACTTTAATAAGGCCGAGACCTATGAGGAGGCCCTAAAGAACAGCTCTTGCTGAAGAATGGACAAGTAATCTCGTTATCTTCCTTTAAGTTCTGCCTATAAAAATATTCTTTGCTGTGAAGCTTACAGAAAATAAACAGGAATGCCACATCTGGTTGTTCACTGCCTCTCGTGCAGGCTGACACTGCTTGGATTAGTCTGTGGTCTGTGCTTTTTTTTTTTTTTTTGTCTTGTTCCTAGATCCCCAGCCTTCTTGTGAATTAGTGTCTTTGTTCAGTATTTGTACAGGAGATATCACAAGCTCCCCTGGTCCTTGACTTGCACTTGTAAATGCTCTGCTTAGGTAATATATAATCACTTAATCTTAGCAAGTCAGAATCACTGTGAATTTGAAAGCATTATTTAATAAAGTTAGGTAGACTTTTACTTTTTATGGTTAATGCAGAGAAGTATTTGCATTGTCACTGTTGATGCTTTCCAGTGTTCCTGCAGTAACCGGTCTAACTGCGTAACAGCAGGAACAGAGCACCCATCTGGTGAGCAGATGGTTCTGTGAGCATGGGTGCTTGTCCAGAGCTTGTGGATGTTCCTGTGTGGTCTGTCCCGTGCACTGGCTCTTGCTGCAGCGACGCTGCTGTGGCCTGGTGCCCCCCACATCAAACGCTCCCTGTGGTGCACGTGTCCTTGTTGGCATGCCTGGTGTGGCCGGGCTCCTACACTTCAACAGACTTTTGCTTCTGAACGAGTTGTGGGATCAGGGTGTTGATAGGTGCTTTAGTAGCTGCTGTTTTGTGGAACTGAAGCGACAGTTTTTGTGAAGCAAGCTAGAGGTTTTATTTTTTTAAACAGGACTCAGGCAGCTGCCTGGCTTTGGTGAGAAGACCTACTGGGTGTGCTGCTGGAAGCAAGAGAGGCTCTGAAGCTTTCTATGCGAGTGCTGGATAGGTAATATATAGCCCTCTGTAGCTGAGTAGATTGAAATTAAATTACTTGGCAATTATCTCCTTGCATGCCGTCTTTCAGTATAAGGAAGAAACCTGGAGCTGGAGAGATGTGAGCACCAGCAGCTTAACATACTGCACTAAGGGAAAACTCCTCTTACAGCCTGTGAATCAGCTTGAGAGAGAGTCATGGTGCTACTTCGTGCTGGGATTTGGAGTATGAATTATCATATTGGTAGTGACCGTAGAGGACTGCGTGGTCTGCAGGGCTCTTTCCCTTGGTGATGCATTGCCATCAAAGAACCCCTTGAGAAGACAGAGCTGTAGTCAGCAAAGCACAGAACTGGTGTTTTTGATCTAGTTACTCAGAACTGGGGTATTACTTCTAAAAGGGAATGTTATGTAACAAAATTAAAGAATGAACTTCAAAATAAAATTCCTACATCTTTAATGTTGAGTGTGTGAGTATTGAAAAGGAAGGAACAATCCCCTCAAATTACAGAAATATTTTATCCTAGTAAATGGATTGTGTTAATGTTTTTGTGCAAAGCAGTAAGCCAGGCACCAGTTTGTCACAGTACAGTTGCTGTGCCTTACATGAAAAGAATGAATCCCCTTGGCTCACCATCCTGTGTGACAGGCCATGTAGCCTGGCTGCCTGCTTCTGTGGGCTGGGCTCTTCAGTGCTCTTGTCAGAGAGTGTGAACCCTGTTCATGTGATTAATGTTTTATATTGTGTATTTGGTTTATAATGGAAGGTGTCAGTAGATGGCAGCAGCCATCTCCTCAGCTACTAGTTTTTGGGTACCAACTGAAATGTGAATAAACATCTTAAGCTAATGTTAACTAATTCTAAGAAAACCCATTCTACTGAAATAATTCACTGAGGGCAAAAGTTGCTTTTATTTTTGACCTAACTTAGGTTTTTGAGGCCAGGGGCTGCTCATTAGCCTCAGGCTTTTATGAGCAGGCTGATGTGGGAAGAAGGATGCCAGAGGAATATGTGGTGGTGATGGTGCTGCTGCTCCTAGCCCTTGAGTCATGCTGTGGCTGCATAGGCATTGATAGCAGCAAGTACTCGTGAGTAGCTGCTTCATGCTTGCACCAGCAAAGTAGGAAAGCTGCTGCCTAGTACCTACTTGCTGCATCTCCTATTAGTGAAGTGTGTATGTAGCAGAAAGGAGATTTATTGTACATTATGATATATAGAGAGATGTCCTCAATGTGCATTTTAAACACATGCACGTGTGTATTTTTTATATATATACACACACTATATGCTCTTTTGAATTACATTAAAGGTGATGCTAGCTTGTGTGGATTTGTGTGTGTGTGCGTGTTTTGCCTTTTTCCCCCTCCTCTCCCTAGTGCTCGCTACTGCAGTGGCCCTCCAGTTTGAGACAAATTTATCACATGTAACATCCTCTACCAAATATATTAAGTCTTCACCCTACCATTAAATTGTTTTTTTTTTTTAACTTGTTTCTTATTCTGCAGTATAATTTCCTATCTATTGGCCTTGAAGAAGAGGGTTTTGTACTAGTATGAGATCTCAAGATGTTATGCATCTGCTTATAGGACTCTGGCAATGTTTATTACTGAATGAATTTTGAGCAAATTGAACACTTAGAGCCTGGAAAGATTATGTAGTCTATTCAGAACCTACTGAAGCTTAAAACCTGTTGAGGGAGGAGACATCATGCATATTCTGTATTTCCCGCTGGAAAGAAGGAAATGATTGCAGATCTGATGCATTAAAAAATTGATAGGTTTGGGAGAGTTTAATTTTCTCATGAACTTGGAATAAAAATTTCAGCTGGCACCTTGGTTGTATAAGGTATGTGAGTGTAGTGTGTGTGGGTAGTTTTGTTTTACTTTAAATTATCACATGTATTGGGGCTTTTGTCTGTTCCTGGCTGCTCAGGTGCTCTGACTTGAGCTGCTCGTGGTTTATAGCAGTCGGTTTGATATATGTCCGTGGATTCTACCACTGACCTTTCCTTTAAAGCAATATTTATAAAGAGCAGAAGCTATGTGAAGCACAGAGGTGTGTGAAACAAATGGTTGTCTGGGCTGCTTTAGAAGGGTATGAAAGCTTCCCTAATACAAAAATGTTCTCAAGTATTCCCATGGGAGAAGATAAGTTTCAGCTCTTTAGAGGCTGGCTGTTCCCTCTGTGCGTTCCCAAGTGCGTTGCAGACTGTGCCAGAGTGCAGCCCCTGAGATGAGCGCCGTGTCCTGGCAGCTCCAGGTAGTCCAGCTTGACCAGAGGAGTTATAGGATGCAATGCGCCAGTCTCATGGGACAGGGTCTCCAGTGCCTGCAGAGAATCTGCAGCTGTTTGTGAAGTTTCCTCCTGTTTTCTGTGCTTCCTGTATGTGAGAGCTGCTTACTTATTTGGGGGAGTTGGGGAGGGAGCATAACAGTTGATATGGAGGGGGGTCACAGTTCAGTTTCTTTTTTTCCTTTAAACAAAAAAAATCTCCTCTTCCCCTCCTAGCATAGTCAAGACCACACAATCATTTCACAACTGCAAGGTGAAACTGCTTTGGACTGCTGCAGGCTTAGATCTCTGAGTAACTCAAGTGAGCAGGGAGATTAACTAACCCCAAATCTTAACAGGATGTTTGAGAGGTAAGTCTGCGGGTGGTGCAGGGGCCTTGGGAGTTTCAGTCAGAGGCCAGCATGCTTGGCCTTTTAGAAGAGTTTTTGGAGAACTATAGATAGAATCTGTGCTCAGTTTTGTTGTGTATGTATGTTTGTTTTGTTGTTTTGTTTTTTTTCTCCTGTTTTGGCTTTCTTTTCAAGATGTTAAGAGGCAGGCTTTTGCCATTACATATTGTTCTTATGGAAATTGTTTCATGTTTTTTGCAAATAAGTTCTCATTTATGTGAAAGTGTTTGAAGAGAGGGATTAAAAAGGGGAGAAGGGAATGTTTGGAGTTTGTGTTCGTTTTCTTTTCCTGATGTGTCCTTCCTTTTTTCCCATGTCTCCACCCTGACTCTTTCCCCTCTTGGAAAATCTTATACAAACTTCAAGGAGTTCAGAGACATTTCTGGTAGCGGCTGCCAGATGTCCAGCATTGCAGACGTCAAGTTATTGTTGGGAATATTTCAGACTTCCTGTGTGTTTCTACTTAATGACTATGGCAACTTTTGTCAAGCTCATGGAAGCACTTATATACCTGAAGCTTTTCCACCAACTATTCTTTCTTCCTCTGGAGCTGACCACAGTGATGTGGACATACATCAAGGTGTAGGCTTCCTGCTGTACACTTAAAATAGTGCTTCTTCTGCACATCTTGGTGAACTCTTTTAAGACTCAACTTATTTTTTCCTACTGTTTTCTAGAGACTGTTGCTTGCTATGTTGTGCTTTGGAATTTCTATGTTTGCAGTTAGTAGCGATCACAATATGGTTGTGTTAAAATGTCAGGATCTGGGATTTTTTTGTTGGTTGGTGAATATTCGTTATGATATTGCTTAACTTCCATGTGGGAAGAAAAATCTGAAGTCTATAATTTGCCATTCTTGTGAATTTTTTTTGAAGGAATTTTAAGGTTGAGAATAGTACTGGCTAATTAGGACACAGACAGAATTCCTGTGGCGCAAGACATATGTGGTTAAAATATAGGTATTTATCCACTTTTCAAAGTGATTTGAGTTGAGGAGGGAAGAAAAACAAAAAAAAAACAAAGCAACAAAACAAAGCAATAAAAAAAAAAAAACAGGGGGCCCTTATCTGTGGTGACAATATATTTTGTGTTGTGTATGAAACTAAATGGCGTAGGAAAGTCTTCATGCATGGCTCTCTTCTGATTTGCTGGCTCTTCTACTTGAGCAGGTCCATATGATACCATAGCCCTTCTGTCTCCAGTCAGAGCTCACGGGCTGCTCTGATGGTCTTTTCCTTGCCCTGGGCAACACGATTCGTGTCCCTGTTCCCTGATCCAACAGTCTCTTTGGAGTTTCAGGCTGAAGCTTGCTCATCCTTGTATGCTTATAGACCCATTCATGTAACGAAAATCGCTTGAAGTCTATGCTGAACAGCTGCTTTTTGAATTTTCTGGAAAACAGTATTCTATACATTTCAGGGAGGGGAAGGGTCAAGCTGTTTAGATCTACTGTGAATGGCAGTACTAAAAATAACAGAATAGTTATTCTAAGATAAGAGAATGAAGATTTTTGGTCCTTGGAGAGAGCAGTTAAAAGAAGACCCTTGCTTGTGCATGCATGTCGTGAAAACAAGTGTGTGAGTATCTCCAGAAAACTAATGAGGTATCTTGGTGAGCCAACATTGCCAGAACTGGCAAAAAAGAAAATCCCAAATCCTTATCTGAACCTAGATTAAAACAGGTTTGTCCAAGATGGACACAAAAGCTTCATATTTCATCTGAACAGGTTTACCTTGATCTGAAGATACAGGCAGGTGTGTCAGCCTCTTCGGTTAGTCTAAACTTATATACGTCGATGTAAGATTATGCCTTAAAGACTGCATAGACCAATTCAAAAGCATTGCTGTGGGGCTGGTTTTCCATGACTCATAGTTTTCCATGGTTTGTGAAGTCTAGTGAAACTGCAAGAATTCTTTGACAATTACACAAACTGTGTGTTTGTTTTGTAAAGGTGCCTTTAACTGCAGAGGAGTGAGGACTTTCCTTAATGATAGTTTCAGTCCAGCTGTTTCTGTTATGCATCAAGACCACATGTTGGTTACATAAGTAACTCCACCGCTAAGACTTTCTAAATTATTTTGTTATCAAGAAAAACTGTTCTGCATATTAGAATTATTCACCTTGCCCTTTCTCTACCCTTCTTCCCCACTGCTGAAATTAGTAACTAGGAAGGCATTTTCATGCCTTCTTTCTTTATGTGCCCTTATTTGAGGGCATATTATTTCCTATTTCTCCAGCAGAATATTATTTTGCAGTTCAGCGGGTGTGAATGAAGGTGGAAACCAGTTCTACTTGAAGCAGCAGAAGTAGCAGCAGAAACACTGTGGTGGTTATAGTGTGCTGTCTGCCGTGATGTGTGTGTGTGTGACGATTTCACCTTAATTTTGAAGACTGATTCTTCTGGTTTTCTTCAAAATCTGTAGCAGATGCAAACTTCTTGTCTAAACTTGCAAACTATGTCTCTGTATTTAGCCTCTGCAGTATTATTTATCTATTTTTAAAACAGTGTAGACATCTTTTGGAAGAGCAATGCCTTCTCTTTCTGCTTGGTACTGGAAATAAGTTGGGTGAATATATTTGATTTGCTAGTGCTAGCATTCCTGTCATCTTCCTAAACTTGAAATAATCTGAGAATACTCTTCCCTGAGGGCTGTTTTGTTTTCTTTCTTTTTTTTTTTTTCCTCCCTCAAGCAGTCATTTAAATAACGGGAAATTTGAATCTCCTTTACAAAAATGCCAGCTAATTTTTTATAGAACAGAAGAATATTTTTCTAATGTCTTAAGAGGTTCTGATAAATTAGAATAGGTTATACGTATTAGATAAACTGAGGACAAGGTGTAGCTGTAATTAGGTCTTTATTTCTTAACTCGTTACAACTCCTTTGATCAACTCCTTTGATTACATGCCTTGTCCCTCACCTTCCCCCTAGAAAACATTTATCTCTGACTACCAAGCCAAAGGTTTAGAGAGCCTGTGCAAGGACAGCTTCACCTCTGCTCAGCTGTAGTCCCCAAGCAGACACCCGCAGCAGTATATTTTAACTGTTCCTTTCTGTTGGTTGTATAGAAAATGTAACCTGAAAGCAGGGCCTTGCCACTGATGAATAAAGCAGCATGGTTCTTCTGTGACCTTCGCAGGGTAAAGTAAGTCATCAAGAGGAAGGAGCTTGTGTGTTTGAGAGAGCTTGCTAGGGCAATGCTGGCTGTGTGCCTGTAAGCTGCTAGGAGCTCTTCGTCCCTCACTGCTGATCTTGCATTGAGTTGCACTGAGGTAGTCTGAGTGACCCTGCTATGATGGATTTGTAGTTTCATGGGTCTCCTGTTCCATCCAGTTTGTGTCCTCCTCATGGAAAAGAAGGGAAAAGTCCCAGAAGAGGAAGCAGCTTTGTGCGGAATTATGCACTGCGCTCCTTTGAGGCTGCTACTCCTACCTGTGCCCTTGTTGCTTCTTGTCAGTGATCAATTTGTATCCCTGGAAGAGGGTTGTGAATAGCTTTTTTTCTGAGCTCTGGACACTGTGTGGCTAAATTATGGCTGCTGTCTTCTAGCACAGTTCTCAAGATACATCAGGAGACTTGCTGACAGCAGTAAAATACTCCTCTGATGGAATGATGTGGTCTCACTGATGATGTTTGGAAGATCTAAATTTGACTTCTAACATCTCTTTCCCTTTGTATGGGAGGTTAAAATGGGGGCTTCCACTCTTATGAACTGCGATTAAAAATACACCTCAATGAGTATATCACTCAAAATAATACATGATTCTTAGAGATATGTAGTTGGAGGTGGGGAAACCTGCTGTTAGGTCTTTTCCATGACCTTGTTTAGGGGGCAAAGTTTGCACCACGGACTCTAAATACCTAACTCCTTTTCCAAGTAGTTTTCTCCCTAGAATTGCCACTGAAATTGTGTGCAGTATAAAATGTCTGCTTGATGAAGTATTGATGTAAAATGTTGCAGGCTCTTTCTCCTTTCTTTCTCCTTTCCAAAACTGTAAATATTCAAATGTTCTGCTCTTAAAGGAGTATATTTTTTTTCCTCTCTGAACTGAATAGGAGACTGACGAAGGAAGGCAGCTCTTGCTTGTTAAGTAATATTGCTGAGGCTTGTAAAAGAGAGAAATGGAATATCTGAAACTGCAGCTTTCGTTTTGATATATTGCCAACTGTTATGCCTTTCAGAATTATAAAAGACATGCTTAAGTATGAATCGGAGAATAATGTCAAGGGGAAAAATGCTACTTTCTGGCAGCAGTTTAAAATAAATTAAGCTTTAGGAATGTTTGAAGTCAGGTGCTGCCCTTCTGATTTATTCCCTTGCATTAATATCTTGCTTGCATTCTGTGTTGAGTGACCTTTTCTATTTTAAATTCAAAAAAAAAAAAAAAAAATCAAGGCAGAGGAGCAAACCTGGTTTCTTGCCCAGGAGCAGGAATATTTGCTTGTGCAGTAGGTAGGACAATGTTTTACCAACACAGTAAGTGAGCGGTAGAAATCTTACAGAGAACAAAGTCTTGGCAAGCCTGGAGCAGCCAGGTAACTTTCAGTGAGTCAGTGACAGGAGGGCTGACTGGGAGTTTCCAGGGTTTTCTTCCTGGAGGCTGTGGGTGCTGCACACCCCGTGGCTTCCACAAGAGCTGTGTGTGGGAGGCCGGAGCTGCCAGGCTGCGTGGGGCAGTGCCTGCTTTCCCCAGATAAGCAGGTGGTGACAAATCTGTCATTCCCATTGGTTCTACTAACAAACAAACAAACTTCCCTTCCTAAAGGCAGAGAAGAGAAGCTCTTGTTGTGGAGTATCTGAGGGCCCTTTCCAGCGCACTGGGGCAAACAGTGTGTGCTCGAGTGTGTTTGTGCGAACATGTGTCCCGCCTGGCTAGGGGATGCAGTTAAGGTCGGGAATGGGGGTCCCAGAAACTGTTTTGGAAGTGCCTGGGCCTTGGGATTCCTGGCCCTCACCCTATGGGAGGAGGGATGGCTCAGGTAGTGCAGTACCAGAGCTATCCCTGAGTGCTGTAGCGCTGCTGCTGGCTGTGGTTCCTGCTGGGCAAAGGCACGCAGTAAGCTGAGCAAACGGCATGGGTGTAACACTGCCATTTACGTTAAAATAAATTAACTGTTTGCTCATTTTTGTCAGTTATGACAAAAGTGGAAGGGTAGCTGTGAAAACCATGGGCTACTTTTGAAGATAAAAAAAGAGTATGCTGATTCCAGAAGTGTTGTTTTTATTCTTGCCTTTTTCTTTAAGGAAAAGGTTGTTTGAGTTATGTAAAGTGACAGTGATGTGGTTTGTGACCATTGCATGCATAAAGCCCTTCCTCCACTTTCCTTTTCATTTCTAGTCACTGATTCCTTAACTGATCTTCTGCCATGCTGCAAGCAAAAATTAATTCTAAATAGAGGCAGAAGTGTAATTCTACTGTCGAGGAACCAGCTGGCTTCTAGTAAGAGCTGTTAGCATTATTTTGTACACTTCTGATCAGAATAACAGCTCTCCTAGGTTTGTGTGGCCTGTGGCAGTCCTGGGTCTGGTGGTTCTTTATTTTACCTGTTGATTATGAAGGGAGAGTTTTAGTCCAGGCTTATGATGATCATGGCAAGTCTATCGAAGAGCTGATGATACTGCTGTCGGTCTTAGCTCAGTGTGTTGATGCAGGAGTGTGGGTGAGTTGGGCTCAGGAGATGTCAGTTTTCAGACAAGATGTGCTACTGGAGAGATTAGATGCAGATTGAAATTTAGTCTTAAGGATAAAACATTCATTTAAATGTGATTTAGTAATTAGTGTTGATATGGAGATTAGCATGAAGAAGTTTCAACTAGGCAGTGACTCCTGATTGTACCCCTTGAATGTAGGGATTCATGAAGGACTTGTGAAGGACTCAACTGTCCAATGTAATTTAAAACTGTTTTTCCCATATGCAGTTTTATCAGGTAGAATTACTCTGTAATTACCTCTGCTTGAGACTATGTATTACGCTTGTATCTAAAATTGCACTGAAGCAAGTCCAGGTTTATTTGTTATCATTAAAATTTATTAGTAAGCAGTCTGGCTTCTCTTGTTTCTTCCCATCCCTCTTCCTTTGTCCCTTCCTTGTTGTATTAATTTGAATTTTAAGTTTTTTAACATAGAAATATGTTACACTCTTGCAATGCAAATTCCTCAGACTCATTGGCTCCTCCATTGGCTAATTGAATCAACCAGATCTGAGGCCAAAGTGTGATGGTGTCCGTGTCTGGGCACTTCTGCCTGTCTCCCTTGCTTCAAACCTCAAATAAGGGTCTGCCTCTTACCTCATCCTTTTGCAGGTGAAGAGAGGGGTCAGGGACAGGAGGGTGAGAAAAGGGATAAGTGTTGGTCCCTTACCTTGGCCTCATACCACTTGACCAGCCTCCTTAACACTATGCTATATATATAGCCTGACCTACAGAGCTGTGATAGTATTTATCAAATACTGTCTTGCCTAGTAAATTGACTTGGTCTTACTTTAAAATTCAGTGACTTAAAGTGAGTTTCCTACAACAAGACTCCAGTTTATGCTCCTGAGCAGATACCTCAGTAAATCTCATTGTTCCTTCAGGTCCTCAGCAAATCAAAACATGGCTGCCCTTTAAGGTCAGGAACATTTTTAGGAAACTTGTTTGTAATTGGTAAAACCCTTGTAGTCTGAAAATGGGTGGATTCAGAAAAAAATTACTGTAGTAGCTGAATATACTTTTGAAATGTACCGTTTGACACTTTCTTCAAGAAGCAATTGTCAGTATTTTTTATTATTTAAATAATTAATACACTTAGAATTCCATAATATGGAGTGTTTGGTGGGCTATATTATACATTATGTTGTCATTAAAAGTTAACATAAGATAGACAAATTTTGTGTTATTCAGATTCAGTCCTATTAAGTGCAAATGTTTGCTCCATGGTTAGAGAAGAGCTTCTGCAAACATGTAACTTTGGCATCTTTATCTCATGATAAGCATTACTTCTGTTATATAGTAGTCCATTTAGAATTTCTATTAGTGATATTCTTTTAAAATAGAGCTAAATCAGGTGCATGTTTTGTAAATCTCATGAGCCTTATTTGTGTGTGATGCTGAAAACAGTGTTTCTGGGTGTGGTTGCAGATGTCTGTCTCCCTATGAGGAAGAGCTTCTTTCCTGTGAGGGTGACAGAGCCCTGGAACAGGCTGCCCAGAGAGGCTGTGAGTCTCCTTCTCTGGAGATCTTCCAAACCGCCTGGATGCCACCCTGTGCCCCGTGCCCTGGGTGTCCCTGCTGTAGCAGGGAGGTTGGACTAGATGAGCTCTAGAGGTCCTTTCCAACCTCAACCATTTTGGGATTGTGTGCAAATGTCGCATGCTTCAAGGTATCTTGTCCTTTATTTTTTGATTCAGATGTATGTTAACGTGCAGTTGTGTTTCTTCGTATCTCATGGAACATGAAAGTTTTGTAGTGCGTATCATCTCACATGATTAGTTAAAACCCTATATCAAGGGGAATGTATTGCTTGAATTTAATGACTTGATGTCAGCTATAAGTAAGTTTTTATGTTGTGCGTAACTTTATATTTGTCTAGCAGGGATGATAAATGACAGACAGATACAGTTTAAGGCTCTGTAAACTGTTCCTTGTATGTTATTCCTTTTGATTTTACTGAGCTCTTTGGATTTACTGTGTTTAGAGTTTTACATTTTAGTGTGCAAGAGGCTTGAGATAAGATAGTTCAAATTTAAGCTCAATGTTGTTGTGCAGGTGTTACATTGATTTCTTAGATGGTGCATGTACTGTATGCAAACAAAATTCATTAAATGTTCTCTCCAGGAGGAAGTGTCCGAATACTACAAAACATGCTAACACTATAATCTGCATTAACAAGATGAAAGACAGTTTTCCACATCATTAAATCATTATTTTCAAATGTCATAAAACTGAAAAAAATGAATTGGGGTTACTTCTTCAAGGATAAAACTAAATTATTAATCAGTGGAAAATGGAGAATGTGCTGAATATATGTATTAAGATTAAAAATATGCCCTGAACAGGAAGATAAAATGCACTGTGCTTTATTACCTTGAGTATATTAAGGATAAAGGAGGAATATTGCTAGTCAAAATAAGCTAGAACATGAATGCTGAAATTATGAAAAGATGTCTTTTGTGTCTGAACCTAGGTGTTTGATAACCTCATTTGGGATAAACTAGAAACATGTTGAAGGAATGTTTATAAGTCCCTGGAAAAAGGATTTAGGTGTGTTAATGGTTTCGGTGGTAAGCTAGTGTCTTCTATGATTTTATTCTGTTTTGGGGGTTATTTTTGAGGAAAGACTAACTTAGTAATCATGAAAAATATTACTTCTGTTTAAACCTCCGATCTCATATACTGGACTGGAAAAAGGTGTTGCATTGCAGTCTACCGTTGGCAAGGTAGTCTGTCATGAAGAAGAAAGATGAAATATAGCATAAAAGTAATGACTTTAAACTTGCTTAATTTGCATGGTTACAAATCTCTTAGCATAGAAACAAGTATCAAAAAATATGGATTATGGATTAGGAAAAGGTAATAGCAGTTCAGTTTATACTTATGTTTGGCAGACTTCAGGATGTACTAGTTTGAATTAACATCTTGAAATCGCCTTTTTATATTCTTCCCTCTTACTTACAGGCTCTGCTGTATAATGCAAGCTGATTTTCAGTGAGCTGTAGTAGCACATTATGACAATATATGAGTATGTTAATGTGGTTCTGTTTCCATGATTTATTTGATAAGCTGATACTGGAAGTTTGTTCCAGGAAAAGTAGCTTGATAAAGCCCTACCTCAATGGCTGAGATATCCAAACAGGAGGTGAATATACTGTTAAATTGTGCTCTAGCAATCAGGACGCCTGGGTGCCTTAGAAAATAGCTTGTCTTGTGGATGGAATGAATGTTGGCTAACGTTGAGACACAGGCTAACGGGATCAGCAAGTTTCGGTGAACAAGGGCAACTAGACAAATGGCAGCTTAACCATGGTGAATAAAATGAAGTCTAATTTCTGTTATGGATCCTTCTCTTATTGAGAGGGAATTCGAATGGCTGTGGAACTGCCCCTTGAAGAGCACTTTTTACTGCATGGAGAACACACTTCTCCTTCGCTTGTCAACAGCGGGGCAGCTCCTGGAATACAGTCTCCTGGAATATGCCTTCTGCATACTGAAGTGAGTGGCCTCCTGTTTTTAAACTGAGGGCATTACAGCTGAGTTTAGTTCAATTTGATGAGTGGGTCATAGCTTCTGTGCTGTTTTTGTGCTGCTTGTTGCTGGGGCTTGGGGCTGCTGTGTGCTCACTAGGTGGCTCCTTCCAAAAGAAAGTTGTGTGAGCTCTCAGGCAAGCATTGCCCGTCTTTCTCTCATTTTCTTCCTACTTCCTATAAATGAGAGCAGGAAATGCGTTTTGCTGTGAATGGACTTGCTTACAATTAGGCAGCTGAGAGGGGGACATGCTGCTGAGGTGCTGTGGCTCAGGACTGCTGCATCTGAAGTGCAAGTCGGCCTCGAGGGTAGGAGCCCTTCAAGTGGTCGGCACTTGGAGATGGGCACTGGGGTTGGTGCATGTTCCCTGAAGGTTCTAAAATGGATTTGTCCGCCCTGAGATATGTATGGTAAGCTGTTTTCCTTGGACTCCCTTCTCATCAGATTTGAGCAGGGCTATTTGTTTCAGTTTTTCTTTTAATCTTTTTGCCTCCATTTGGAGTTGAAATGCTTTTTTTTATGTGTTCCAATTTTGCGTGAAGACAACAGTTATCCACCTTCCTCCTAGTTTTATTTTCACCTTAGCTTTTACTTTCTGCCCTCCGTCTGTGTACCAGCTTTTTTCATGTAGTATATTTCAGCTTCTGCATAATCTCAATATGTTAAGCGCACATCACATTTTTAAGACATTAAACTTGACATGCCCCTGACTTTTATTGTTATATGCTATAATTATCCCTCACTCATCAAGACAAAATAGACAAATCAATAGACAAATTCAAGACAAAAATAATAATTATCCTGAGGCAAGAATTTTGGTTACTACTCTATTTATTCTATGTAAGAAATACTTGAAATATTGTAAGGAAGAAAAGCTTGCATATATTTAAAAAGAACTCATTTAAACTACTTTGGCTTTTCCATCTACTATGGAGCTTAGTTGTTCAAGGGCTGGTATGACTTAAACACTCCCTCATCATTCAGGATGCAGTGGGGACTACTCTGGGAGTCCTAAATCAAATTTTAACTAACTGCACCCAGTTAACACCCATTTAACCTTTTGAGCCTAATCGTTTTTCAGTAAAGCAACTAAATTGGTAGTGTGCCTTAGCACACCAGCTGTTTTTTCACCTCTGAAGCACAGGATTTAATGAAATTTGGAATTGAAGATGTATTGGGTCACAGCTGTAAGGCTGCTGTGCTTTTTCTTCATGCTGAAGGAATGTAAATGTGATGTGTGTGATTCCAAGTGCCTTGGCAGTAGTGAGCTTAATGTAAGTTGCAGCAAATTTCTGTGGTGCCTTTCTGTCAGTGAGCTCTCTAAATGCCTGTGATTTAAATATGGGTTATAGATTTAAGTCTCTGCTACTTAATAATAACTGAGAGGTTGATGGACTCCAAATGTAGTAGACTCCCACATTAAATTTTTAATAAAAGAAACTTATTAAAAATATTTAAAGCTGTTGCTATGCCAGAACAAATGACAGCATCATGTTAAAATTTCTGCTCACATTGGCTGCCCCACGGAAGGTGCGTAAGCTTTCTACCCTGCAGATGCAGTGCAAAGTGTCTGTCATCAGTGTGCGCCACCTCCTCGCTTCCTGAAGCTGCACAGATGTTGCAGGAGAGGGTTGTAATGATGTGCTGCTTGTGAGAGAGAGGTGAAGTTTGCGAGCAGGAGGGACAGGGATGTTTTAAGGGATGTATCTAATATCAGGGCTGGCCTACCTTGCTCAGTTAGCCCAGTCCAAGAGTTTGAGAGGTGTTGGGTAAAAGGTGTCTTGGGGCCAAGACGAAGGCAGGCAGCGCAGGAGGAGCCTTGTCTGTCCTTCCATCCCTGGGGAGAGGCAGCTCTCTGCAGGTCCTTGGGCTGCTGCTGACCCCATGGCATTGTGACTGCGGGAGGATCCTGCTGCCCTGCCCTCCGCAGCCTGCGTGGAGCCTCCTGTGCCCTGTCCCCGGAGCGCCCGCCCAGGCTGCAGCTGGAGCTGCCTCAGCTCCGAGCTCCTTCGGTGCTTGGAAAGGAGCACTGTAAAGAGTTCACTTGAGCAGCAGATCAGAAGCACTGTAGTGCAACTCTGCGGTCATATAAGTACCTGTCAAAATAACAAATCAATTTTAAAAATGGCATATGCATGGAAATGTGCGTCCAAAAGCAATTAATTGATCTGCTGTAAGAAGGCCTTTGGTGCAGAGGGCAAGAATTCAAATGTAGAATGAATGGAAAGTAAGAGAAGCAAGTCATGGGGCCCCAGGACTTGCAGACTTCTAGTCGTGAGACTGGGAGTTCCCCAGCTGCCTGGCGGGAGTATGTGGAGATGCTGCTGTGTCTCTGGTGGCCCTAGTGCCCTTTATGTGAGGAAGGTGGGTGTTAGACCAGGTGGAGGCTGCTGGGCCAAGCAAATGGTGGTTACCAGTATCACCAAGTTTTAATAAATTGACCTAATTTGCTGTAGATTCTAATAAAATTTTCTAATGCTGTCTTTGTTTCTGGTTTTGTTTTCCCTATTATCAGGGATAGAGTGATGCTCTTAATCCTGTTTTGAGCAAAATCCGGAAGATTTGAGCTCATGTAGACTGAAATGGAATTGAACCTTAACTGGGTTTTAAATTAGACCAGGTGGCTTCAGCCCATAGACTTGCATCCCTTAAGACCGCATAAGACTTGAGTATAATGGACCAATTTTACTGAGATTATAACTGTAATCTGCAGAATCTTCCTAGGTGGGCAAGTTTAACCACTCTTTCTCTCATACTTTTAGTTCTCATTTTGTTGACAGCTGCTGCAACTGTCCTCTGAGGAACATGTCAATGATGTGTTCCTAACGCAGGCAATTGTGCAAGAGAAAAGCCAAGATTTGAATTAACTGGTTGGGATTGAGGTAGCATCTCTGGTTGTGGTAGGCAAGTATATTGGCAGCCAGGGGATAGGTTTGCATTAATCTCTGCAGCATGCTTACTGTTAGGAGTAAACCAGACTTGTGCTTTTGCACGATGTCAGTGTCACTTTCTGTGGTCCCTCCTTGGTGGCTGGGCACTGTTGGAGGTGAGTTGTGTGCAGGCTGCCAAGGTGCAGCAGGCGGCTGCTGCTGCAGAGTCCGTGGGCCATGGTCTGCAAAGAAGCAGGGCAGAGAGACTGAAAATGTGAAAAACCTGTAGCTCTGCAACTAAGCTTTAGGGAACCTTTCTGTTGAGACTCCATATTTCCTAATATGATTATAACTTATGTTCAATCTTGATGACTATGATGATAGAAAAATCCATATTACTTGTCCCAAGTCTGAAACAAGTACTTCAAAATTTTTCTTACAAGTCAGTTACTTTTTGTCTAGAAGGCTTTGTTTGAAATTAGTTTGAAATGATGACCTGGGTAGGTGCTACTCGAGATCAAGTTTGCCTGTTCTTCCTCCAGGGCGTCTGTGAGCTCGTGCTCCAGACAGGCTGCTGCTGTGCTGCTCGTGTTGGAGGGGCTCTTGTTAGCTCTTGGGAATGTAAAATTCCCTCCCCTAATCAGCTGGTGGGTGAGTTTAGGCAAGTGTGAAGCAACAGACTGCTCACCCTCCGTGTCCAAGTGCTTGCCTGAGGGAAAACTCCTCCAGTTGTGTCATCTGTTCCGTTTTACTGCTGGACTGCATGTGTGTGTGGGGATGCAGGTACTAGGAAGGACGTGATAGATGCCTGGGAGGGCGTCACAGTTTGGGGAAAGGAGAATGATGTGTAGCATGTAGTGCATAAGGTGCTTCCATCTTTTTTTGTTGGCATGTGAGAAATCTGTGGTGTTCCTCACTGCACAGCTGCGTGACAGAAGTGGGCTCCAGCCCACAGGCTGAAATGTGCCAGCCCAGCAGGTACTGATTGTGTCCTGTGCCAGCCACCATTTCACTCCTTCAAATGTCTTCCCCCCCCAAAACAGGCTGTTTGTTCTGTACTTCAATTTTATACAGGTTGTGAGTCTAAAATGGTTAAGGTCAAGGCTGTTCATCTGTAATGTTCTTGCTACAAGCCATTTCTTTACTCCACTGTAAATTTAAGTTTTTCTATTTATTCTTTTCTTACAGGGCTATGGCATTTAACTACGGTCCATATTTTGTTTTTTGGAGCATTTTGAAATTTGAGGCTTCGACCTGCTGAGACTTCGGATAGTTTTTTTTAAAGCATCTCTAAGCAGTCTTGTTATTACATATTTGATATCCAAGTAGTGATTTCTAACACTTTCAGGTTGTCTTATTTCTCAGTGCATATCATAATCTACTGTGAAGTGTGTGTGTTTTTCTTCTAATAGTTCCCTGCATCATCTTCTCAAGAGTCACCTGAAACTCAAATGAAATTTATCCTGAAAATCTGTGTTTTAATTTGAATACTCTTTCACCTGGCAACTACATGAATTCTTCATCAACAAGTGTTAAAGCACTTGGGGCCATGGTGTGTGTGGTGCTGCTGCTGCTGAAGAAACTGCTCAGTTCTTGGAGCGGTGCCTTCCTCTTGTGCCCCCTGTCCAAGGAGAGGGCACCGAGGCTTTCTTCGCAGTAGTCAGGAGTTTCCCCTTGTGCCAAAGAAAAATCTTGTAGATACGGACAACAGACAGTTGCCTCAAACTGTACCAACCTGTCCTCATGCTCTGAGCTAAGTGAGGTCATGTCCTGTGGACTGAGTGATTTGTGTTAAGAACTGGACTTTGCTGGGTATGTGGCTTTGTCTGTGTTTCCCTGTAAGGTGTAAGAGCTGTAAGGCAACAGAGTCCTAGCAAAGACTCTTAGCGTGCCTACATTGTTTTGAAACCTGCTCAATTCTACTTCAGAGATAGTTCATCTCCCAATCTCATAGGGGATAATCTGTTTTAGGATTAAAACAAGATTCTAAGAGGGACCATATAGAAATGGGAAAATTACCCGGGTAGCAGTTGTTCAGGTGCAGATTAGGTATTGCAGTGTGTGTGCGGAGGATTTTTCTCCAAGCTTTCGGCTAATGCCACAATCGGAAGAGGTCTGCATTTAAATTATCCCTTGCCTACGTTAATTGCTTATGGCTGAGCACACTTATATTTTTTCTGCATCTTGAAAAGGGTAATGAGTAATTATGTCTGTAGCTGTGAGCTTCCTATATGAAAAATGGATGCATATATTGGAGAAGAGTTGGGAGGTGGGGGTAGAGCCCAGGACTTGTACTTTGACAGATCTAGCTAGGATGCAGTAAGACTTATTTTTTCCTCTCCCTCTCTTTGTAAAGAGATAATAGAAATAATAGAGCTCATGCTAGGAACCAGTTCTCCACATGATTTGGTTGTCTGAATTTATATGAATATTTCCATGCTAATAGACCTAGACAGCAGGGAAGAAAGACAGTTTCTAATGACCCTGACAATAGCTGGGAAATCACCCCTGAAAATCTACATATAGAAATCAAACAATAGCCTGAACATATGGAAACAAATAGTTTTCTGATCCCAAGGGCCAGTTCTTTCAGATTGAATAATAAACTGACTGAACATGGTGCAGGGTTAAAACTTGTGCCTGGCGTGGTGATAAGACTGCCTTTCCTCATGCCCCCGGCTGGGCACAGCTCTGCCCTTTCGGAGCTTTGGAGTGGGAATAAGAGTAACAATTCTGAGTGCAGTGAAGATGTGCAGTAGCCCTAACTCTTATGACAAGTTGCAGCCAAGTCCCCAAAATATGCAGTAATCCATAAGCACTGCTTCTGTGTCTACTTGTCTAAGTCCCAAAATAACAAAAAATCCTTTTCTTCTACTGCTGTAATAAAGCTTTGGCTAAAGTGAGCAAATAAATATTGTGAGCCAAGGGAAAGTTGCAAGGGGTAAAAACCCGCATTTCCAAGTGGCTTGTGAAGGGTGATCTGAATTGCACTTCTGTTTGTATCTGTGGACAGAGAAGAAGGTGCTTTTTCCTTTGTTTTGACCTAGTGTGAATTATTGTTTTAAATTAGATTATTGCTGATCTTAATTTCAAGGGCAAAGCACTGGTTTTTGCTCGCATGTGACAATCCTCTGCTCATGGATCAAAAACCTTCCAAAATCTGAAACTGCAATTCTGACTGCCTGAGCTACTTAGACTGGGACTGGAAAATGTCCTTCATTTCTACTTGGGCACTGTAGGTGCTGGTCTTTTCTGTGAGGCTCTTGCAGACCAGTGTCAGCACTCCAGACAGTCTGGTCTTTGCAAATGAAATAGATGCTTGTTAAGCAAGGAGCTGTGGAGCTTCTCCTCATATGGATGAGGAATTTGCCTGGCAGTGTCTTCTGCTGGTGTAGCGTGTAGCATGTACTGTGTCAACTCTATATGGAAGTTCATATAGGACTCAGGAGTGAGCACCATCACTTGGGGCAGGACTTGGAGTTAACAATCGGAGACCGGAATTGGTGTCAAACTGAAAACAAGGGCTGGATTCTACTGTCACTCTTGTTCTTTACAAAGCTGTTTTTAACTAAGGGAAGCAGAAGCAAAAGGTTTCTAACTCCTCTCACTTGAGCCCTGAACTCATTTGAGACTCTTAGGCTTTTCACAGGAGTGGGTTGGAGGAAGGTGTGTTCAAGTCAAGTTTTAACTTTGTGATTTCTGAGAGGTGTGTAGGTAGGGTCATCTAGTTTGAGACAGGGCTTCAAGTGATAAAATATTATACAGTGTTTGATGCTGGGACGTGGAATGAGGTGGTCCTCAGTGCTTTCTTATAGACTTTAATTAGTATCCTGCTCAATTCTTACTCCTATTTTTTTTTTTATTTTGACTATTTTTTCAAAAGTATGAAAAACTACTTGTACTTGAATAACAACAAATCAGCCTTTTTGTAGTTTAAAAGACAACTACTTTGAGGTACACACATATGATAGTATGTGTATGCACAGAGGGAAAGAATACTTATAAAATCTAGCAGTTTGGAGAGAAATGGTGACCCTTGCTTTAAAATGTATCTGTTTCCACATTCCTCTGTTTTCAGGCTATTTGTTAAGGTTGGATTTCACATAAGCTGATGAAGTACTGGATTCACCTATTAGGAGTAATAGTAGAGGCTGTGAGAGAAATAAGTCTCTTTCTACGTAACCCGTTCCCTGAGAAATGTTTCCTGAGAAATGGCACATGATGACTTGCTCACTTGGCATGGGCAAGACTGATCAAAAACCTGCTGATTCACCAGTTTGACCGTCTGCTGCTCTGCCCTCCATTTCTATGCTGAGAGAGGCCTCATGCCAGTGTTGAGTAGGAGTGAGGACCTTGGTGCCCCTTGGAAAGGGGTGCATTTGGTAGCAGGGCATCTTCTGGGAACCTTTTCCCTGAAGCAGGCAGTTGTTTTGATTGCAGATTCTTTTTCACAGTTGGAAACAACCTGTGATCAAGTAATATATGAAAATGTTCTGTGCTATAAGCTGTACCAGCTTTAAAATTTTCAAATATCAAATATATTTTTAGCATTTAATTTATATTTAACCTTTCTATATTTAAATATTTACTGTAGATTAGTTTTTAGTATTGCTAGTAATCCTTTATTGATGCTTTCATTGGTTGTTCTTGACCATGACAGGGATAATTAAACTGAAACAACCATAGAATGAGCAGTTACATGAATTACACATTCCTTTATGAGGTAATTACAGAAGTTGTTACTTGTATGTGATGAGGTTGGCCAGCTGTTTGATAGCTAATAAGAATCATTCTTGTTGAATGTATGAATAAGTTGTAAAATATTGTTGCATTTGTGTGTGTGAAAGGATGAATTAGATCCTTTAAAGAGCAATTCTTTAAGAAGACAAAATCTGCTGCTGAAATTAATGGTTGTATTGAGTTTCTTAATTAAGAAGGCACATATGATAATAGTGATCCCAAATGCCAGACGGATTGCTAGCTTAAAATGAAATATTCCATATGGGAAAGCAGGGTTTTCCCCCCTTAACTTTTTGAAAGGTAAGGTATAATGCTGTTAAAACATGCAAGGTTATGTAAGCTTCAATTTAAGGTGAATGAATGTATTTCTGTTACTTGGACACTTGTATGTATATGAACGTGTAAGAACCTAAGCTGCCTGCAGCTGCCTGCCTGTCTTGTTACTCAAGTGGGAAGTCCAGACTCTCTGCTGTGTGGACATAAAAACTCTTGGTCATGATTTTCTAAGAAAGGATTTTAAGCTAAATTGGATCCTAAAAGCTAAAATTGTTTTATGGCATCTTGGGATAGCAGTTATCCTAAACAGTTAGAGTACTACATTTTTTCCCCTAGAGTTTGTATCTTAATGTTAGGAGTCACACTAGTAAAATCTTAGTGGTGTTTAAAGATTTTAATGGCCCTGCTTTTAAAGATGCAAAAGTGGGGAGAAAAACAAGCTGTAAGGAGGGAATCCTGCATATTCAGAATGGAGTTGATGGGAAACTTGAAGACCTGAGTACAGTGTCAATGTGGAGGTGGAAGTGCAGATATCCTGATTTGAGTAGCCTGCACAAAGCAAGATGCTACTTTGTTCCTTGGTGTTTTAGCTTGCAAAGGGAGGGGTAGGTAAGAGGATATATCGAAAACGGCTTTAAAAAAGGGATAGTCAATAATGAGCTCTCTTAAGACTTTCAGTCTGGCTGGGATGTATGTTCTGCTGCTGTTCTAACCTTTCCATGTTGATTTTTTTTTTTAAAAAAAAGGAAAACACTTTGCCTGTGTTGTTTGTATAAACTCAAAATGTGCGAAGGTCTGCTGTTCAAATGCCATCTGTAAGACTTTGCACAAGTCTCCCACCCAGACTTGTCCCTGCACTGCTGCAGGATTACTGGGTTGCAGTGTGTGACCTTTCTTCAGTGGAACTTGGAGAGCAGCCAAGCCCAGAAATCGCCTGTCTTGGGAAATGGGGAGAATGCCTGGTTACGACAGCAGACCACTGCGCTGCTCTTGGGCTACATGGGTGATGACAAGCTGGCAGATGTAGGGACATATGTTGTGGGGCCCTTGCTGAGGCGGGCAGCCTTGTTTGGATCCATAACCAAGAAAGATCTTGCAGACTTAGTTCTCTCCTCAGTGGCTCAGTAGGCTCACTTGACACAAAGCTTGCTGCCGAAAGAGGGGCTCTGCTGATAGTTATTGTATCAGCTGACATTATACAGCGTAGAAAATGACTTTACTGATTTTGCAGTGTAGAATACTTAGCAGTATCATGAGATTTTCTTGCACTTATTCTTCTCCTAGGCCACTGTTTTTGGCTGCTCAAGCAAATGTGATTCATTTGGAAAAAGTCTTTGCGGAAGCATTGAAACAAGTCTACTCCTTTCTCTTTGAACCTTGTCTTCTGAAAGATAAAAATGATTTTATTTTGTTTTTTTATTCCCCCTGTGTTTTTTGTTGACTTGGGGAAAGTTGCATGGGAGTTCAACCAATGCATTTAAGCAGAGAAGCAGGCATGAAGATCTACTGTGTTAGAGACACTAAGGAAGAGTACTCAAAACAGCCCTTTTGACCTTCCACTTGATATTTCTCAAAGTAGCTTTGGCTCTTTTTAATGAGTATTGTTTTAATCTAGTAAAATCAAAAAGCTTGGGAAGCAATGAGATGCCATCCTAAGAAAAATGAGGAAGACTTAAAAATAGCTTCTTTATCTGTAGTCACATGTTTTAGGCATTTATAGTCTTCAAAGGTTTTCTGCTCTTTTAAGTGGTTTTTGTTGTAAGACTGACTGCTGTAATAAAAGGTTAAAGGAGGGCACCGGGAGTCTGCGGGCTGGATATGCTGTGTCTTGCTGCAGGAACAGTTCCCTTCATACTCTGCATGCAGAAGTCGTGAAATGAGAGAGTGTTGCAGAGCTTCAGTTGTGGAGTCGGATGCAGTCTCTTTCTATTTCTTGCTCTCAAGCTTTGGGTTCTTTTGCACTGAGTTGTGCAAATTTTAGAATAAATACTTTGCCTTGTGTTTGATTGCAAGTGCCATGGTGTATGTCTCAATATGTCTGACACTTTGCACTTGAGAGAGGGAGAGAGGACAAGCCTATTCACCCAGAACTTGGGGCTGATTTTTCTTTTTTCCTCTTTGCCCGTTACATCCTCACTGGATAAATAAAGTTATTTGATGGGGCAATAAATTTCAAAAGGCACTGTGATGATACTAGAAATCCATATAGCCCTATGTTGCTTTGTTATAAATGCTTTCCACTTTAAGAAAGAGGGTTTTATCAGGACAAAAGGAGAACCTCAGAAGAATAGCTTAAAATTGATTGTCTCAAGGTAATGAATATATTCTTGAGAGGTTATATAGTGAAGAATGGAAAAGATCTAGTAGATAGAAAAAGATCACATGAAATATTCCTTCTCTAGACAAATGGGTTTAGCAACTTAGTAGTTGTATGTGTATACAAATAGTGGTCATGTATTTACTAAACATAAGTGACCTAACACTGTATTCCCAGTGGCAAATTTAGGCAGTGTTTTAGGAAGGAGCTTTAAAACAAGTTTACAGTAACATGTGTAATATCAGACCATTTCTGCCCTTCATGCAAGAGGAGGCGTCTTGCTACCCCAAGCCTGAGAGCAGTGCAAGGTACAGCTGCTTCTAAGAGCCCTTCATGTAATTTAAACTTCAGATGAAAATGTTTTTTCTTCGCAGGAGCTGACTCTTCATGACAAATGCCCAACTACTCTGATGATGGTAGTGTGATTCTGACCTTGCTTTGGGCCAAGGAACTGTGGAAAGTGTAATCTGTTTGCACTAATGGATAGCCCTTAATGGTGGTTTGCACACATGTATTTGAGAATGGAGTTTGGGATTTTTACCTCTTGGTTTTTTGAAGACAATTTTGTCTTCATAAGAAATATGAAAGAAGTAATCCTATTAGTAGCTATAGCTGCAGCATCTGCATTCAAGATGAGCCAGCTTGGTTTGATTTATTATATCCTGCCTGAAAAGACACAAATGTCATAATCTATTTTTTTAATCATGGAAATATCTTATTTAACCTTAGTCTTTTATGCAGTTCTCAGCCTTAGTTCTAACAGTGTTGCAAAAGTAACATTCATCTTCTCATACTGTGTGGGAAACTCAGTACCCCATGATGTTGCATCAGACTAGTGGCAGAATTAGTGCTCTGGATCCGACTCTTCAGAGACTTCACATATGGTGTGTGAAAATATATACTTAGATAAAATCATGTGTTATTCTATGTGTCTGTGACTGCACTTAGGAAATCTGCCCTGAGGGAGTACCAAAATGTGACTTTCTACTTAGTTTTGAGTGCTTTTCCATCATTTTTAAGACCTTGTTTCTAGGATAGGTTGATAGTTGTGTTACCATCATAGAATCACAGAATGCCTAAAGTTGGAAGGGACCTCTAGAGGTCATCTAGTCCAACCCCCCTGCACACACAGGGCCACATAGAGCACCCTGTGTATGCTTCATGTCGGCTGAAATGACACAAACTGGGAAGGGCTTTTCCCTCTATTAAATTCATAGGTTACTTTTGCTATAGTTTATACAATTTTCATCTTTCATTTGAAAGATGGAGACTGATGTTAGAAGGAATATGTTTGGTTTTCTCTGTGTATTTAGTGCAGGGCTACCTGAGGAGGTAAGCTGTGTTAAACTGTCATGTGCCAACTTCTCTTCAGCACCAGAGGTGTTCTTAGCTTTCCAGCTTCTTCCTCCAAGAGGAGAATATCCACAGGGGAGGCGAATTAAGTAACAAGGCAACTCTCTGTGGCTTTGCTTTCCCATGTGCTCACTGGTTGTGCTAGTGATGTTGCAGTTCCCTAGTTTTTGGAGTGCTGCTTTTCTGTGCTCCATGAATTTTTAGAGCTTTGCAATCTTGGTGTAACTTAACTAAATCCTCAGCCTAAACCTCAGGAGGTTACAGGGAAGCCCTAGTGACTTGTAAACCTATGAGAAACTTTTCCTCCTTATGAGAAGACAGACCGGACCTAGTTGCTTTGGAGTGGAGGTGGGTTGTGGCAGGAAAATGAGCAACATTTTATTCTTCTGAAAGGATGTTTAAATGAGCCTTATTTTAAAAATGGGAAGTGATACTGTTTTCTCTTTTAAATACTACATCTGCTATGAATTTGAGTTGTACTTTGCAAATATTTTAGTTGGGGGCCTGTCAAAATTGTAATTAAAAGAAGAGAGAGGAAAAAAAAAAAAAAGGACCAGATCTACCTTTCCATATAGATCATTGTAGTTATTTTTTTGCCTTTCCAAGGTCTAACTGTTAGTGTTAGGTGATCTAATTGTGAATACCTGCACAATGATAGTAGCACTTCAGAAGGCAGAAATGTGTGGTGGAATAGAGGGAAGTAGTTTGTCATTAATATATCAATATCCACCAGAATATAGGGCATACAGAAAAACTGGGTCAAGCTGTTTTTTGTCCAGTAAACTGGGTATGGATTTTTCAGTGATGAACCTTGCTCAAGGTGCTAAGGGGAGAACTTTAACATTTTTGATGTTTCTAAGGCATCCTCCAGGTTGGATTCAGTCCTTCAGAGGTCTCTGGCTTCTATGGCTAGACTTCTCCAGGAGGAGAACTCCACTTTTTTTGAGTCTGCTGTAGCTTGTATTTCTCTCAAGCAGTGCCAGTAATTCTGCCTGGTGATTTGGAACAAGCAGAAGGACTTTCTGGCCCCTCCTTGGACACCACTGGAAGCCTTTAATGTTGCAGGTAAAGCTGTGCTATGTGGCAGGGAGGCAGGTGTTGATTTAGCTGGGAGAAGTAAGGAGAATTCAGGGTGACTAAAGGGATGTAGCTCCGTAAAGAGTTTCTCTGAACTAACTGGGGAAAGGAGTAAAGACAAGGCTATGTGACCAAAACCCAGCAGGCTCAGAAATATGGACTTTATGAAAGCTGATCAATGAAAAGAACAAGGAACTTAATTTCAGTCTGATGGTTGGTTATTTAACTGTAGCATTGTGGCAGAGTGTTTGTTAGGAGGGAACCATTCAGTGAAGAATACTCTGCTTTCAGGCAGAGCCAAGTTCTGCTATCTTTACAAACTAATGTATGTCTATGATCTGAATCTGCTTTTGGCATCCAGTGGAATGTTTGGACTGTAACTGTGCTGTAACAGTGCTGATGCCTGAAACAATTGCTGTCTCGGGAGCTTGAGTTGTACAAGTGTTTGAGAAGACGGACAGCAGGGAGATTGGCCAGCATGACTAACTGCCATCTAGGAAGGGGGAGTCTTGATGCCTTCTGTGAACTAAGCTAACAACTACTTAGCACTGTCTTAGACTCCAGAAATGGTGGTTCATAATCTCAGTAACTGCTTGGGAGATTATTGCAAGCCCCCAGAATGTGCTGCTGATGTGGGTCTGGGCTCCCACAAGTGCTTGTGGCACTTGCTGTGTGGTGGGCCCAGCCTGGGTCTGAAGGCTCCCCCATGAACCTGCTGAGCATCAGGCAAAAGGAAGGGTGATTGGCTTGCAGAAATTTAGAAACTCCCTGCAAAAGATAACTTGGTTTCTTAATACGAGTAAGGAGCAGAGTTGGCCTTGGAGGAGCTGGAAAGCTAATTAAAGTTAAGCTGGAAGTTTCTTCAGGTAAGATGTGACACGTGTTTGTTTTAAAGTATTATAAAGATGAATGAAATGCTTTATGCCTGTGTATTTCAGAGTGCTGCTTGGGATTTAATCCTGCTACTCGTCTTGTTCTTGTGATCTTTAGTCATATGCGACTTTTTTAATGTCTTGATCAAAGACTCCTCACTACAGTGTAGTGGAATCTTGTGATGGCCGGGCTGAGCATTGCTGGGGAGTTGTGTGTGTGTTCTGTTAAAGGAAACTGTGGCTTTATGCAAATGTTTTGGCAATTTATAATGCTAATATGGTGATTATTTCCTGAAGAAGAACAGGTGAAGCCAAAAGCAAATTGCAGGCTCACATTACCTTACATAAAAAATGAAACCTTATATCTGATCAGCGAGCCTGGAGGCAGATGTTCTTTGGATTTACAATGACATCTCAGAGCAATCAGGATTAAGTGCTTTTTTTTTCCCTGCAGAATGTCAAATGTCAGCAGAGCAGCTGACTGTTGTGTGTATAGGACTTCAGAAACTGCTGGCAGCTGGGCTGGAGCACAGAGCTGGTGATTATTCCAGTCACAGGCCCAAGGCAGTTGGTCAAGGACATAAAGCTATTACTGGGCTGCTCTGTTTTTCTTTTTTTCCTTCCTTATTTTTCTTTTTCCACTTCTCCAGAAAAGTTGAAACTACTTCAAAGGCATCAGTTATTTGAGAACAGTCTTTTAATAGGATATTTTTGTCTTTATTGAACTTGAAATGCGTGGGCTCAAAGTCCATGATACCTAAGTTCAAAAGACGTGATTTACTGGAATGCCAAATGGAAATTTTATTGGGAAGCGATCCAGGAAATTAGTAGTTGATGTTAAAACATGTGCATTAAATGCAAGATCCTGTATGATTTAGGTCTGTGCAGTGCTTTTCTTTAAGCAATCCTCTCCTTGCTTATCTTTTGCTAGAAAATCACTATCCTAAGCTTTAAAAAGTTTTCCATAAGTCTACTTTGTTTGAATGTGAGAAACCATTAAAGTGCAAACATTGTGAACTAATTATATTTTGATTTTGTAACCCTACAATAAATTTGAAATAAATGGCAGTGATCTGGTCATTTTAGTGAGGGGTTCAAAGCTGCGGGTGAAGCTGGGCTGCTAGGCTGTGCGTAATGACAACGTGCTGCTGTTGGAGAGCAAGCTGTCCTGGCACTGGGGGCCAGCCTTGGTCCCTGCTGCGAGGCACTGCTGTGGCCGCTGGTGTGTGAGGTCTGTGGTGCTTGGGGGGGACTGGTGTTGAATGGAGCCCCAACTGGGTCAAAGCAAGCTAGGATGGAGGGCATTGAAGGGCTTAATGGTGCTGCCTGCACCATGTGATGCTCAAGCAGAGCAATCTTGGTGCAATGAGGTTGTACTGTGCTTGTGATGACGTGTCATTGAACCTATAGTGGAAATATAAAATTACGTCTTTTCACCTATAATATTCACCAATTTATGGAATGTTTGGTTTTGATACTTGCCTGATGGTGGCAAAATCTCTTTTATATCTTTGATTAAGAAATTATTTTATTCCTAGTAAATTTAGTGGTACGTAGGACGAAGCAAAAACCTAAAGCACTAGCATACATATTAGTTGTTTTTCCTACTGCCTTCTGGTGCTACAGTGTTACTACCTATAATAACACTGGGGATACAGTGGGGAGGAAGGCATTGGGGTTTGCACTGTTGTGTTTTTACCTGCTACAGTGGTCCTACTGGGGGAAAGAGATTCAGTGATCATTACATTATGTTACTATGTTAGTGGGGATTATACTGAATTTATAGTGTTTTTTCCTTTCTTCTTCTGGAGAGAGAGAGAAAAAAAAAAAGGGAAATTAAATAGAGCAAGAGATGTGAAGGTTTAATCTACCTTTTAGTTCTTGCAAACATATCAAGCTATTGCATTAATGTTAATTGATAGGGGTAGTGATTCCCAACTGGAGAAACACTTGTTTTTGAAAGGGGTTAAGCTGACTGCAATGGCAAGTTAAAGCTCCTGAGTGTGCTGGAGTGAGCTGAGCAGTGGGACTGCAGGGGCGCCTTGGTGAGCAGCCTGCAGCACACCTGGCGCTGGTGCCTCAAGCTGCACTGGGCTCTAGGCACCTCCAAAGGAGATGGGGCAGTTAAGATCCAAAGATGCGATTGATGGGAGTGCCTGAAAGTCCATGGGCTGTGCGATATGGCTTTGTAGAATGCCTCTTGGTGTGGTAGCCAAGATAAAACTTTGTGAAGTTGGAATATATTGTTTGAAGGTTGCTTAAAAATAATAAAAAAGCAGCCAGAACAAAAATACCTAGAGAATAATGAGGTAGAATCCAAGTATAGAATGAAGTTTAATTACAGATAATATATCTTGAAAAACTGATGCAAGGAGCTTTAAACTGGCACAAGAAACATGGTGTTTTCACTTGGGATTAATGTATTTGGGTTAATTATTATAGCCTAGCCAGCAACTACTAACAAAATCTATTTGGAGTAGAGTGTACACAAGAAAGTAATTGCTTTTGAGGGACCAATTAAGAAGGAAAATAAAGGCAATTCATAACACTGTGACTATTGAAAAGTTCATATATGTATGCATTTTATAGCTATGGTAATGAGAAATGTCTTAGAGGAAGAAGTGCCTTTAAATCCAGCTCTAAAAATGGTGCTCCTTTCCCTTCTGTGGTGCTCCTGGTAGAGCTGCTGTGCTCAGCTAGAGAAGAGTTGGACAACTGTGGTGAAACAAAGCTTGATACTGGAGCAGAAGCTTTTGCTTTCTCATAAATTGTATTCTCAATTTATTTTATTCAGCACAGTGATAAAATATAGGTCTTTAAATCTTGCATGTTTCTTAGACAATCCAGTTTCACCGACTCGATTTCAGTGGTAGGATGCCAACACCCTGTCTCACTACTGACAGGAGAACGCAGAGGAGTCGATAGGCTTGAAAGTAGAGACTTTTTGTAATGTCTGTAAGAACATATGGATAGAATAGTGTTTAATATTCCAAGGTTCTTGTTTGCATTAAACTCTAGCTGTATTTCAAGAAATTGCTGGGTCAATGGGTCAATTTAGAAATGGTACAAGAGATTAAATTCCTCTCCTCTTAAATACTGCACAGTGTAAGCTGTACTGGAGAGCTGAATCTGTTTTTCTGTAGCTTTTTTGCCTGTATAGGAAATGAATTTTAAGCAATGTTTTCTGGTAAAGAATTAACAAAGAGTGATTTGTGCATATTCCTGAGGATGAGATGACAAAATGAGTCTAATTTCTTTCTTTCCCTCTGAAATTGTTAGTTACATAGGATCTTAGAATAGTTCTTTACAGTCTTAAGGAATAGAACAAGGTATCAAATCTTTGGATCAAGGACTTGGGGTGGAGGAGCTCTTGGCCTTGTTTGGCTGGAGGAATTGAGAGTGCATTCACAGCAGTGTTGCTCTGGGTGCCATATTATTTCACCAGGCTGTTTCAAGCTTACAATGTAATAAAGTGTAAGTAGGAGGGGAAAGAAAGATATGACAGCTGCATTAATTGCTTATGTTCCCTTTTGTGAAGAGCAAATGTTCAGCTTGTACATTCTCCTCCTTCCCCATCAAATGTGATTACAGCATCTTGGTATGATAAGCGTGCATCTTCTGTAATGCTTTAAAAAGCACTGTTAGCTGCTTTGGCATTTCCAGCAACAGCAGTAGTAGTAATGATGATGGACACTTTGGGTACTGAAGTCAATGTTTTTAGTCCTTTTATTGGGTTTCTATGCAACAGAGTATAAACTGTGTGCTGTTTTTTTAATGTGTTATTTTATTATACCCTTGATTGTTGGCTGCCCCTAACATCATCTTTTTTTTTTCCAACAATTTTATGGGGAATGTCTTAGACTTCCCTAAGTGTTTAAGGCACAGTAATTATAGAGAGATGATGCATGAAGCAGTAAATGGTTTTTGAAGGTGATTGAGACCTGCTTGTGATGTGTTTTTGGGAACACTTTTCTGTTTTGCCTTAGTGCCAACATGAAAAATAATTTTAAACTTGTTCTGCATCAAGAGTGTTTACATACACTGTGTGCACTTTGCAGGTGGGCTACTGATAAAAATGGTTTGAGAAGGATTTGGCAGTGTGGAAAGGGAATGATGTGATGAAAATCACAAAGAGGCAAATACCTATACACTCCAATGCTGTAGGCATCTGACCTTGCAGTTGGGTTACTTGCATGTGCAGCAATAGTATTTTGTGGGCATGCTTACTTGTGTGTGCATGGAATTGAATGCTTTATAGAGCCAAATAAAATGACTCTTTGAAATGAGATTTTTACTTATTGGGTGTCCACAAGTGTTGCCTATGGCTTTATTTTATTCTGGGAGGCTACTCTGGTGAAATTGCACTTAAGCATTTTTAATGTGTTCCAGAAAATATTTGGTCATCAGTACAAATGCTAAAAATTAAGCATCCCTTCCCCTGACAGAGTTTGAGATCAGTGCCTACAGCTTCAAGGTTGAATACTGTGAAGACTAGGAGAAGGTTGAACTTGTCCCTGAACTGAGTTTCTAGGCTGTTATATTTCAATAAGGATTGTCATTGCTATTTTCATCCTGTTTTCCCATATTTTCAATTGTGCCTTTCTTTTGGTAATAGCCATGAACATGTGTGAATTTTGTTCTGAAAAATACTTTGGGGGAAGTTAATTATGGTTATCTGTAATTGAGTATTAGAAATAATTGTTTCAGGAACTTGAAACTGTTGTCTTATAACAAAAGAAGGGTGGAAATGTAAAAGGGCAAGATAAAGGTTATTATATTTTATGTCTGCTCAATGAGCATGAAGCCAAAGCATGTTTGCCAGTGAACTTTTAAAATATATTGTGTGAAGATGTGCAAGTGCAACATGAAAAACAAAAATGAAAAACCAACCAAATGAAAGTGCCAAAAGGAAAGTGAATTTCTGGCTTTTTAGCAAGCCTGCTGTGCCACAGTGCTAAATTTGTTGCTTCTCTACCACACCCTCACTTCATTACTTTTGGAAGCAGTTCTTGTTTCTGGTGAGGTTTTGACCTACCTAGCAGGGCATGATATTTAGAACAAATGTTTACATAGATGTGTATGTATGTACATATATGTACACACATGGTTTCTTCTCTTGGACTGCTCAAGTGACAGACTCTTGAGAGTTTACATGTCAATATTTTGTAGTTACAGCTAAGCTTTTCCTGGTACTAGTTGTTCAGGAAGTCTCTGAATTAGGTTCTTAAAGTTGGATTACACAACAGTATTGTGCAAGGGTCCCCCATGGTTCTAATACTAGACATTAAGATGGGATTATTGTTTGTGGTTTGTTCCCAAGCTTGTATTTTCCAATGTAAAAATGAAAGGGATCTCTGGTTCCTCCCTAAGCACCTTTTTGTCATCCATACTGTACTTTGTTGTGTATTAATTGTATGGATTTTGTATACTTCCTATGTGTTTACAGATGTCTGTGTGGTTTTACTAGGGCTTTGGATTTTGTTTCTCTAGTGATGGAGGGGATAGAGCACACAAGAATGTCTTTTTTAGGAGTTCACATAAAATGAAAGAAAAGATAAAGTCAGGAAAATGTAAGAAATCATTATGAAGCTTAGAAGGAGTGGACACATTGAATATAATATGTTAAAAAAATCAATACAAATTGATTTAACTTAGCTGCACGTTTGTTCAGAGAACTCCCAGAAAAGTTTGTTTTCCTTAGCATTACCTGATGAGTTGCATATCTAGCTTGGGGAAAAAAGTAGTTCTTGGCAATTCGCACCTTGAATTTGTTTGTGTCCCTGCCCAAGTACCATTGGATGACCTTGCATGGGAATTGCTTAATATCACTATAGTCATTTATAACATCCTGAACTTAATATCATCTCTTACAAGTGAAATTACTAATCATCTAGCTGTCTCTTCCCACTTAGGGTCAAACTCTGAACTGCTTTAATTAGTAGATGGTTTTGAACAAAGCTTGTGTGTGTGAAACTAAAAGCTTTGAGAATAATTTCATTTTTGTTCAGAATATGATTACTGCTCTATTGAACTGATGATTTGAATGTTTTTATTACGAATCCATGGAAGAATTTTTGTTTTAAGATATGTTTCAGCTTGTCATTTACAGTTAATTTCAGCAAATCATTCTATGCACGCTCTTCATAGTACTGTAGACTCCAATTTCCTATTGAAGTGAGACATGTAAAATGTATGGAAAAGTAGTATTAGATGTAAATAAAGCAATATTTGATACTCATTCTTCTTTAAATCAGCAGGCAGTCTCAGGTGATTGCATTGTTCACACAATACCTGTATTGATTTGAACTTTTGGTTTCCATATGGAGTGTGACACCAGAATAGTTGAGTGTCTGAATGGCTGGTGGAAGGCTCTGTTAGCTGCACCTCTTCTTCACGTGGCTGGCTTCAGATAACATTTGACCACCTGCAGTTTACAAGTATGGGCTGCAAACTCTATTTTATGGTTTCACAGTAGGCTTGGGTTTTTTTGAAATGTTAAGGTGGTTTGTATCTAGATGTACTTGCAGAGTAAGCATGGCTAGGTCTTAGTACAGATGAGAACTTGGTTGAATGCAGATCCTTGTGGAAAAAGAATTGGCTAAATAGGCTAAAAAATATTAGCACCCCTCAGATTTTTGAAAACCTCATTTATTTTGTAGTTTTAACACTCAAGGTACTAAACTTCGTTGGACCATACAATGGGGTACCTGCTTTAAAGGGTAAGTAGTGATACATCTGAGCAAAGTGACAAGATGTGATCACATAAGCATTTCCTAGAGTCTAAATTTAAAATATCAATATTCAAAGCTTCAAATATATTCTTAAAGGAGTTTGTTTAAATACTAAGTACAGAGCAGGTCTAGCATCTCTCGAGCCAAAAGCTCAGAGGTGGTGGGGGCTCTGGAGGGCTGCGCTGCTTCTAGCTGCTGCAGAAAAGGGAGGGCAGGGGAAAAACCTGGGGGAGCAGAAGGGTATTTCAAATGAAGACATGTAGAAAAAAATTATTTGATCTTCTGAATAGAAGTTGGAGTTGCTTGAGTTGGGTAAGGACTACCTGGAGGCAATTTGGGAAGCTTATTTGAAGATCTGCATAGGATCCTCTTAGGGCCTCCAGTTATTTGAATAAGATTGTCTCTTAGTGCTTTGCCTTGGGCATGTTGAGTAGTAGTCTGTTGTTGTTGTCCAAAAACACTGTGTGGAGAGATTAAAGCTTGTGTGGAAAATCATAACGTACCTTCAAAATAAGTCAACATCCCTGTGGGTCCATGCATCAAAAGAAGAGGAGATATTTTTACAATATGTACATGGGATATATTACCACTTGTAGTCTGTCATTCAAAATAGTCAAGTCACTTCATATTTCCAATTGATTTTATTTCAGGCCTTTCATTTAGTAGCATATAGTCAATTTTCAATTGCTTTTGGCTTTGGAAAAGTCTTTGGGAACACATCGAAATAGCTTTGAAAGAAAGGAACTGGAATGAAAGGTATTTTGGGGGGTTAAAGGCTTGAGCCTGTCATCATGCAGTTCTGTAGACTGTGAAATTAGATCTTGAAAAAAAAATTTTCAATGAAGGTAATATGAGCAACATACTGCTAGTTAGAAGCAAAGAAGTGGAATTAATTCAGTCTTGTTTTTCTTTGGACTTTAAATGTTTAAATACCTTGTTTTTGCTGCACTGTGTTGTCACTGAAGATGTTCATGTTTTAAATATATTTGAATAACTATGCAGTTTGTGTACCATTTAAATCACGGAATAATCTTCATGATCCCTGAAAAACCTTTCAAGGCTGCATCAGCAATTATACATGCAAGTATATTGGTTTACTTTATGTACACCTAAACCCTTCGTTTGAGCCTCAGTATCATCTTTTTCACCTACTGCAAACTGAATTTCCAAGGATTGCTGCCTTGGAATAGAGGCAGGCAAATTAGACTAGTTGAGGAAAAGTTGGGGGATTAGAAGCTGTTTTGTCCTAGGCAGCTTTTGTAGTGGAGCCCCTCAGCAGGGCTATGAGTCATGTGTGTGTTAATGATGAGGAAAGGAAGGTATGAGATAATTAAACTTGCTCATGCTGCTAAGTTACCAGATATTTAGGGTGGAGGGAATATGTGGATAATTTTAGGATGAACTGAAAAGTGTAAGTCTCTAGACAATGAAATAGCAGGTGAAATTTGGCATGTGGGGAAAGGTGATCAAAATTTTATTTAGGCTTGCGGTGAAATCTGTAGGGATTGGTAGTGATGATCCACTTATCAGATGAATGAGTGGATGATCAGTTGTGGCCAAAAAGCAAATGGAGCATTAGGAGCTGCTGGCAAAGGAAAAGAGAACAAAACAGAAACCTTGGTCACGCAAGGATAAACTCTGCGCATCTGTTTGCACCCTGTTAAAAATATGTATAGGAGATAAGCTTCAGAAGGGCTTTGGGAGTTGTCAGTGCAAGGAATGATGAAGAATAAGAGTCTTTGGAAAGGACATGAGTGCTTAAGGTGGGTTCTGGAAAGAACCTTGCAAAATGATGGAAGGCTTGAAGGAGATGAGGATTAATGTTATGTTGTCTCTTCCAGTGCAAGGTCTTGATGTGTTGAAACAAATGGGAACGGGGTTCCGAGTGAACAGTAGGCGGGGGGTGTAAAAAGGTAGTTAATGTACTGGAGTTCCTTGTAACAGGGAGCTTTGGGCACTACAAGTGGAGAGGAGAATTTGAAAAGACAGCGGGTGCTTTCAGGGCAGAGAAGCCTCAGAGAGTGAGTGGAACACGAATTGGAATAAAAAGCCCTGATGTGAAAAGAGATGGGGGCTGATAATATTGCATGAGGTTGCCCTGTTTGCCTTCCCTGGCTCTTGCTTATGGCCCATGTGGGCAGAGAAATGGCCCAATATAGCTGTTTCACATTGTATATCTTGTACGCATCGATTCAAATATACCCAATGCATAGTGTTGCCATGACCTTTTTGAGGCAAACCTGTGGTCAGGGCCTCATAAACCAGAGACTTCCTCCCGGTATTGTGCTCTTCCCTTCATTCACACTTTCAGTAGCTGGTGTAGCTATCCTGTAATTAATGTTTTGGTAGAGAGGCTGCGTTGACCAAGCTAGGTGGTGGCATCATGTTATACTAAAAATAGCATTTTACTGTAAATGCAGTTTGTGTTATGAAGCACAATGTAAAAATCCAGGAAGCTTTATCTGAAAATCCAGCAAGTGGTATGTGCAACACTGCTGGTAGTGAAGTCATTACAATACTGAAAGTTCCTGCATATACAAAATGAAATTGTAGCAGTCAGATGAGTCATGAAATTATTGAAACTTCAAAATTGCCATAATATTAAAAAGAAAAACACCCTACTATTATGGTTTACAAATAGATGTTTTGGAGTATATGTGACCATTTTGATTGGGCCCTTGCAATTTGGTTTTTCCGATGGGGAGAATTATTGTAAAAGAAAACAATAATCCCTAATTTATTTTCCATAATCAAGATAAGCTGTTAGTGATCGCTTAATTCAACAGGAAGGTCTGTTTATCTGCGTGCCTTGGTGACACATTATCTAAAAGCACAAAGCTTTCATTAGAACTAGTGACAGCTGGAGCCACTTACAGTGTTATGTCCTCATAAAGTTCTTGATGGTTTATTTTTGTCTTGATGTATTATGACTGTCAAAGACTTACAGAAGGAGCAGTCTTGCTCTAAATCTTGAAGCATGAATTATGACCAAATGTTCCTCACTGTTCTTGTTAAACATGAACCTCAAAGTAACATAGGTAAAAAGGAGTGGGGAGTTTATTACTGTTCTTCATGTGACCAAAATTCAGAAATAAGGGCATGTAATGAAATGTCATAAAACTACTTTTATGAATAGTCAAATTATGGCATTTGAGAGATGATTGCTTTGCAAGGCAGGATAGTTACCAAATGAAACTACTTCAAGTACGTGTTTCCAGTTCTGACCCATTTCCTTTTTGTTGTTTGTTTTTGTCTATCAAATTGGGTCTTCTTCTGTTTAAGATCTTCCTGACAGATAGTAACCTGGTTTGGAATTGAGGTGGAATTAAACATCTGACTTAAAAAAAAAAAAAAAAAAAAATCAAACCTACTAGGGAACTAGCTTAGATGCATGAAGCTGTTGGCAGTTCGCACTGTCCAAGACTCGTGGGCTCATGCAGAGCACTGTGTGGGCTCCCTGGAGCTGGAGGTGGGCTCTACCCGGACCCCCCAGCTTCTGCACTGCTTCCCTCGGGATGCACAGGGAATGTGTTCCTAGGTGCTCTGCCCTGCCTGCTTGGGTTAGGCACAAAGCATCCCCTGCAACTTCAGCAAGCAGTTTCGAAAGCATCAAGACTTATTGCTCCCCTAACTTAGGCTGGAACTGTTAGGGGGGCTGAGGGGTTGGTGTGACCATGGGCTAATTGTGTTTTACCTGGCATGCACTTGCGCATTTTTTTTTTTTTTCTTCTCCCCTCTCCTCTCTTTTATCACAGTCTGTATCTACTTCTTTGCTGTTTCAAGGCCTGGTAGCAGATGCTGTTTCTGCTTGCTAGCAGCGTGTTTGGGTACTGCTGTAGCTAAATAATAGCTGAACTGTTCATCATGGGGTATTCTGCACAGCATGGCTCTTGCTGCAGTGCACAGAGCGGGTTCCTTGCTTTACTCTCTTTGTTGCAGGGCGAGCCCATGCTCGCCCTGGCGACAGGACACCCTGATTCCCGGTTGTCTTTTAGATTTTATGCGTCATCTTACCCTTGTACTGAACTGTGCTCATGACACAGCTGTCCGGGCCTTTCATTTTTTGTTCTTGTTTTTTCCTGCATTACAAGAGGGACTCTGATAGCTATTCCTCCAAAGCCAGCAGCTCCTGCTGCCCGTTCTCTGTGAATCCTAGGTCACATTCTTGCCTCTCAGTACCTAGGGGGATGTGGTAGCAATGGAGCACAGCAGTGGGGATCATTGGGGCCCTATGGTCTTTTGGCAATTCCAGTTGGTTTAAATCTTGTGCTGTGGGCTTCTCTGCCAAAGGCTACAAAACTGACAAATAGCTTCCAATGCTTGAAACATTCTCAGTTTTTACAGTATGTCACAGTGTAGGCAAATGGCCAAAACTGCCATAGGGTTAAATACATTCCTTAACTGTGCCATGTCAGCAAAGTATTGCTTGGGTTGAAACTGCAACTGAAATAGAAATGTCAAAGCTTTTGAAGCTATTCAGCTAGGACTTCTGGTTTCATGAGAGGTGTGCAATAAGGCAATGAATACATGCACCCACTGACTTGTTTGATTTTGTTTATTCAGAGCTGGAATTGTTGCGTAAGGATATAATCATAGTAGAATGGCTACCAATACATTTGACGTTCCCGTGAAGTTAGGAAACGTACTTCATGTATCCAAAGTTTCCAAGAGAAACTCCTTGTCTCCTGTTGTAGTCAAGTGTACCAAACCCAGTAAAATATCTCTGTTTCACTGATGCCTCAGTGAAATCTTTTTTTCTTCCTTTAGCAGAAAATAAAATTGCATTCTTGGATATCTCTGCAAGCTAGACTGTACCCTGCAGCAGTATGTGCAGCATCAGTGAGGTGCAATGAGCTATACAGAGAAATTGTCCCCAAGGGATGTGACTGGTGGCCTTTCCATCGTCCTCCTATTTCTTGCAAGAAAAAGGAGTAATTTATTTCGTCACCTGTTTTGTGTGTACCTGCTTTTTTATTTTTTTAATGGTATAGGCTCTTGTGACTTGTTACCTTCAGCAGACAAACTTTTGTTGACCCTTCGGCAAGTGCAGTATTATGCAACTCGACTGGAAGTTATAACCCTGAAAAATTAGGAGTTTGTCTTAACATCATGCATGTGTGCCTTTTATTTTTCCAAAAGCAGCAAAAGGAGCAGTATATTTTGGGAACTTTGTGACTGAGTTCTCAGAATTCTCCTCTCTTCTTTCCTGCCCGAGGACTGATATTTAAAATAAAAGCTTGTGATACTGTGGCTTTAGGAGCTGGAAGCCTGAGGACAGTGCTGGATACTGTGAGATCTGCAACACACTAATGAGAGGGGCAGATGGGGAGAGCAAGCGCTGTGCTGTGGTGTGGGGGCTGCCAAGGTTCCATCCGTGCTGCAGTACCGGCCTGCCCTGGAGCCTTCCCCTCAGGCCTGTGACTCCTCACACTGCTAGGAGCTGCTAGCAAGCTGCTGACGTGTTACTTAAGAATTCAGTACTGACTGTATTTTAATTTTAAGCAGTTTTGAAGTAAAAGATAGTAGGGTAGGAATCATACCAGAGACTTAAACACAAAGTTTTTAATTTTGTTGTTTAAAAAACAACTAAAGTAGAAAACAAAGGGAGGAAAACACATTAAAGCATATCACCCATGGTATGTGTTGTACGCGCCAAACTACAACTTTGAAAAACTTAACTAACTTGTATCTGATCTGTATATAATTACTTTTGAGGTAGGAAGGGTAATTTGAGATTGTTTCCAGCTGTGTGCAAAAATGTAGAAGCAGTTTAATTTGCCTTTTTCATTATATTTTTGCATACTAAAATGACGGAATATGGGGTGTGAGCAAAGAGAAAGTGTGTTTGTACATTGCTATTATTACTACTAATGCATTTCAAAAATGAAAAGAAAATGACTCCTGGTTAGATATTTGCCCTTGTTAAAGGTAATAGTCTATTAGAAGCACTTAACTGTTCTGCAAGATTTGTTTCGTGACGTTATAAGTCAACAAGGCTCTGCCGTGTGAACATGGATGAGCGGAGCTATGTTCCGTGCGTGAGGCTGGTATGTCACGGTGCTGCGTGATCGGTCGGTCGCGATGGGGAGTGTGTTTTTGGCAAGGGATGTCTGAGTTGCTGTCAGCGCGGGCACCTTGTGAGGAGGATGGCGATGAGCTGCTGGGGCTGCTGCCTGCCTGCCGCGGCCAGGACGCGCAGTGGGAGCGCGGCCGGCGGCTCCTCCGTGGGTGTCCTCCCCAGGGAGAGCCCGCGCGGCTGCCGAGAACGGAGTAGTGCGGGTGGGCTCGCGCTGAGCACTGCTCACCGAGGCTGAAGCGGGCGGTTTGACTTCTGCAGATGGTTCCTTGTATCACAGGTGCTTGTCAGTGTGGAATTAGTGGTGAGTTGTGTTCTCTCGAATAATGGGCAGAAATGAATTGTACCTGTCCTTTTTTAAGACTTGCTCTTTGAAATAATAGTCTATGTGTGAATGAAAACACCCTGATAAATCTCACTGCCTGGTTTTTAATTTCTGTGTCAAAGTGTTGTTTGAACCACAGGGTGTGATTAAGCTTATCCATGCTGACACCAAAATAACAAGTGTAGGTGGTGAGCTCGGTTTGCGGCGCACTCCGAAGCGTGACTCAAGCACTTGCACGTGCTAGCACTGGGCTCGTGTTGGCCCCGCAAGCTCATGGGCTGGCGTGAGGCACGTTGTGCGTCACGCTTCGTTTCTGCGCCGTCACGACCCTGCTGCCTCTGGCATCAGAGCTGCTGTGATGAACACTTGGTTGTGTGCGGCACACAGGCCTTGAGCTGGGCCCTTGCTGTCACGCTGCCCCGCTTGCTCACGGTCTGAGCTGGAAAGGGAGCAACCTCAGGGCTCCCCAAGGCACCGGGGCTCCTGCAGGTGGTCGCAGTCTCCATGGCCATGGTACCTCAAAGCTGATCTATAAGAATGCAGAAGTCACTCAGAATTTATACTCTGACCATATTAGACGCTCCTCTCAGTGCTCTATTTTTGTCAAGTGTATGTGCTCCTCCTTCCTCCCTCGTTTTGCCCCACTCCATTATTGCTGGAGTCTGCAGTAACCTACTTACCAGCTCAGTGCTGACTCCTTAGGAACAACCCCAAGTTGTGCCCGCTGTAACCCAAGCTGGGATGTGTTAATGGCCCACTGCTTGATCCACTTGCAAACTGCAAAAATACTTGATCAGAAAACTTGCATAAGTGGTTATCTCCCATGTGATATGTACTTCAGATTGCTAGTGAATCTAGAGTTAGGTACTTGAGTGATGGCTGTCAGTTTAATACCGTTAAGCCTCTTTGCATTGGAAGTTGTATACAGCTCTGCCCCTACATGCAAGTAGTTAGTCATAACAAAGCCCACAAGCAAGTGTATACTGTGTTTTATTACAGCTCTGGACAGAGAGGTTTCCACAGAATGGATAAGGTCTTCACTAGCCTGATGTGAAGTGCTCAGCAGTGTGGCTGATAGTAGGGATATTACTTAGGATTTACAGCTGCCAATGAATAGTAAAGCTTGGTGAAGCACTTGGCCAGGTGAATGGAAAAATAGTGGTGGTTGGGTTTTTTTGTTGTTGTTTGTTTTTTTCAATTTTAAGCTCCAAATAATTTTCTATTTGAGCACTACTGCTAGGATGTTTTGATTAGATTTATGAATCACTTAGCTTCCTTTTTCAGATCCTACCTTTTAGGAGTTTTCTGTGTGTTTTTCTTTCTTGCTCTGCTAAGTGTACGCTTCATGCAAGGCAGGCGAAATAGCCCAAGGCCTGAATGTTGTTCAGCAATTGGATTGATCCAGGAAGCTATTGATTTAAAAAAAAAAAAAAAAATCCGGGATTATGCACTAGTAAAAACTGCTATATTAGATTGTAACAAATGATTACAGGCTTGATTTTCATCTTATGTGCAGGAAGACCAGGTCATTAGGAGTTATCCTGTTATTACAATGAAACATAGAAAAAATAAAATAAATCCTGGTTGAAATAAGCTCGTGTCATGTACTTAAGGGAATGATTTTGAGTACCTTTAGATACTGATGAACAAAGTTGATCTCTATCAGATATGCATAGTAGGTCCCTTGATTACAACTTTGTCTTTTTATTTGCAAACATTTTTTTCCTTAGCTTTTTGTGAGCTAGAGAGAGCATAACTCAAAGTGCTACAAAGTCTGTGGTGGGAGGAACTTTTTTGGACAGATACTGGGTTAGTCCCTCTTGGTTGGGATAGCTTTAACACATTGAGGGTGTCTCAACCTGTAGAGTGTTGGGTGTAAAGTGCTTATGAAGTACACCTCTGGAGACATGTTCTTGCGCTTCTGCTTTTGCCGAATTGGGAGACTTGAGACTACCATGAAGAGCGATCCGGTGTGCATTCCTGGCATGTTAGTGTAAGTGGTACGAGTTCATACTTACTTTGTATATATGTATTTTCCCCCAAAGTATATACTGTAATATAAGACACTAGTTTTAAAATTGTATGTATAACTCTGTAATTATATTAAGATATGCTGTGTTACTGAATCTTTTGTTCACTAATCGTCAGAATGATGTGCCAGTATATTGATTGGAAAGAGAAGAAAAAGTTTGAGTAAGAAAGAATGGCAGACCACTTTCTGTATGAGATAGAAGGATCTGCAGAGCAAGGCAGAATCGGCAGGAGAGGGAATCAGCAAAGAACAACAGGGATGGCTTCAGTTGCAAGGGCATGAACTTCTGCAGTTGAATTTAGATGCCCTAGGAGAAGGCCTGTGATGGAAAAGCTCTGAACAGAAAACAGTGCTGATCTCTAGCTGCAAGCAAGAAGTGCCAGGAAAGCTTAAAGGCTGAAACAATCTTGCTAGCATTGATTCTGTGTTACCAGACAAATCCTTTCTTGGATGGTGAGTTTCTGAAAATCGCTTTGCTGGGTGTTTCTCTGTTTGCGTGCATGCTCAAGGTGGCAATAGAAGACCCTTAAGGTAGTGTTAAGGTCAACCTTTTCCTACTCTGTTTCTCTCAAGAAAAATGTCAGATCCTGCTGTTCTCTCACACAGGCAGTCATTACAGCCAAGAAATCATTTTAAGCAAATCTATTAACAAATATATGTTTGTTACATCTACTAAAGTAGTCTATTAGCACTCAGCATATGTCTGAAACAAGCTCATCTTGACTATCATAAGTTTTTATTTGGCTGAGATGGCTTTACTCTTTTATAATGAGGTTTGAATTAAACTGCATCTCTGAGAAGAAACCGTATCTAAAGCCTCCTATTTAGCATGGTTCACAAACCTCTAACTCTGTTGCAGAGTTGTCTTATTTGCTGCAAGGTTCTTGTAATGGTAGAAATTTTACAGATCCAATAGTGGCAGCGTAAGCTGCCATCATGTGCTTGCCTTAAGAGTGACCTGCCTTCACAGTGCTGGAAAGGTTAGCCTGGCTTGCAAGTTACAGGCCTTGCTTCCAGGGCCTTGCATCTCTGTGGTTACTGTAAACCTGTGTATTTCAGGTGCAATTGACTCAAATCAGAAAGTGAACCATAAATTGTATTTCATAAGCCATTTGGTTACAAGGTGCATGGCTGAAATAGTGTTGTTAAGAGCAAAGCCTAGAGCTCAAAGCACCTCACTTGCTTTGTTTTGGGCAGACATTAATTGATTAAACCTGAGAACATCGTGCTGACTTATGTAATGAGGTGCTACAGCTGTTCTTTCATTCCCTTTCCTTAGTTTTTGGTGCATTTGGGTGGGGCTAATAGTTCATTGAAAGTGGCCATGTACTACTTTTGTAATGTATTTCCTAGAATATTTGCACTAATTTGTACAATAGTGCACATAGATGATTATTCTTTGTCAAAACCTTAGGTTTGCTTTGTGGAAAGCAACACTTCCTTTTCTGTGTTCTGGAAACTGATGGAGTAATTGAATTAGTTTTGTGAAGACTGCTGCTTTGAAGGAAGGGAACAAAATGTAGCCCCAGTATTGTCTGAAATGGAAAATACTTGGAAAAGCTGAGGAGAGGAGCTAACTGGAGACCTCCATAAGGAGGATCTTCTCTGTCCCTTCTGATGAGCTGTTTCCTATCTAAAACCCTTCCTTTCAGTTACGTTCCCCACTGCCACTTTCCCTTCTGTCTAATGGCCTCTTCCTGAAGTTGTAGGAATAACCTTGTCATTGGTAGCACAGACAGTGCTGGCTTTGTTGCACTGGTGTGCATCCCAGTCTGTGCTGCCATTAGCTGACAGAATAAAGGCTCTTTGGAGCATGTTGGTGAGGGTTGCTGATATGTGCTACTGCTTTAGGGAAAGAGAAAAATTCTTCAGAGAAGGGTTTCATACTTAAGGGTTTCCTGTACTCAGTTGTCAGGCCTTTGTAACCTTCTGAAATAACTTTCTCTTTTCTGAAAGATTTCCTCTCTTGAGGGAATCTGCCTATTGCCTGTATCTTCAAATGAGGATTTTCTGATTTGCTGGGAGAACATTTGCTCTTTAGTCAACAACAGGTACTCTGAAAATTAGAACCTACTGCATCATTTTTTTCCCTAGTTTCTTTGTTGTGGAAAGGCCATGGCCATTAGATTGCATTAGATAAGTAAAAGGTCCTTTGTGAGAAAGTGCAGGATCAGGTGTTCCATTTAAAGACTAACTAGAAACTTGTCAAAAATGTGTGTCCAGTTCTGGCAGACAAAGTAACCAGGCTCTGTAAGCTCTGCGTAAGTACAGAGCAGAAGCAGGTGTGAAGCAGCTGTTAAAGAGAAATTTCGAAAACAAAATCCAAGTCATTCATTACGAGCTTAGTATGTGGAGTGAAGGCTCAAGGTTTTAGAAATCAAGTAGTACTTGAGGAAGAAATATGAAAGTAAATTACTACTTAAGGTCTTCTAGAATCACTCTGCAGTGTTGATGAGCTCTGGGATGTGTAGCTTGGCTCCTGATGAGGAAGGGGGTCTAGTTCTTGTATTTAGTCACTGCCATGTGTTAGGGATAAAAAATGGATGCTAAAAGTTTCAGGAAAACAAGAGATGACTTGGGAGTGATTGATAGTTTTGCTCGTCTGAAAAATGAGTCACATACTTTAAGCTAAAAGGAGAGTCTGTGTCTTGTCTGCAGAGCATTCCCAAGAGGAAGGTTACGGGTAACTTATATCACATTGCACTCTGTAAGCTGTCTGTGCCAGTTAACATTACTTGAGCTGCATGGCCAGAGACAACGTTCACTTGCAAGTAATGGTAAAGAATTTATTTCAAATGAAAATAGAAATGTCTGTTGGAAGTTCCTGTATTTTAGCTGTTCACTTGAAAATATCCTACTCCCTGAGTAGAATTTGACATGAACAGTAAATATAATTGGAAAAAGATGGGCTTGTCCGAATTGTTTAGAAATGAAGCTGGCATTTAAACTCTGAATACGTTAAAAGAAAAGGCTGCTGAGTTCTGCCTCTTTCTTAGCTTCCCATATAGTCTTTTTGTTGTGCTGGGGCAGGATGGTACAGATCAGTAATTAGGGAATGCTGGTATCTGTCTACTCTGGTGCCCCTTACCCTGCCAGCTGTGTTGGCTGGGCGCGCGCTAGCAGGCGGGCTGTCCTGCCAGGCTCCAAATCCTAATGTTTTGTCATCTTTATCTCTCGCAGACTGGGGAAGCCTCTGAAGTGGTAATTCTGGAGCGGTGCTGCATTGTGGAGTTCAGGAGTAAAGCCCATGTTTCAATAGTCCTCAGTAAGTAAGATGCAGCTTACCATGTTCAATGTGTGTTTTGTATTCCTGTCAGATGAAAAACAGCCAAATGACATACTTGGAAAGTTTGTTAAACAATTTATTAAACACTTGTGCTAAACTGTTGCCTTCCTCTAAATCCTGCTGGCGTTCGTGGCTGAAAAGCAAGTGCTAAAGGCCATATTTTTTGTTCTTGTGTTTGTCTGCCATCGGTTCTTCATTCACAGATGTTTAACATTAGAAATATTGATTTTTTTTTTTCCTCATAGCAATTGGAACCGTTATTTTAGTGGGAAGACTTATTTGCAGAGAATGCCAATACCCACTTTGCTCTGCAGGAACAACTCAACTAGGCAGTGTTTTATTAGAAATTGCTTATGACTGATACTGTGGCCAAGTTTTGTAGTCATAGAATCAATTTGCAGTTTTCAGTTAGCCTTTATCACTTGATCTTTCTTGAAAATCAGCTTGCCTAACACTTTGAGGTTTTTTTCCCATGGTGCCAACAGTGCCTACAGTGCTAATCATTTCAGAGCGTGCATTAAAATGCCTATCTGATGATGCAGGGAGATTTGTTCACAAATATTTTGACTGTCTTGGTTCAAAACACATATAGGTGTATATATATGAAAAAGAACACATGAAATGAAGTGTGTATTTTGGTCTTGATTCTTCAAAGACATCTGGAGGGCAGCTCTACCGAGAAGGACCTGGGCGTTATGGTGGACGACAGGTTGACCATGAGGCAGCAGTGTGCCCTCGTGGCCAAGAAGGCCAATGGGATCCTGGGGTGCAT
>JAWLRI010001009.1:716012-750713 GCA_034781795.1 Crypturellus tataupa
CTGCCCAGAGAGGTTGTGGAGTCTCCTTCTCTGGAGATCTTCAAGACCCGCTTGGATGTGGTCCTGTGCCACATGCTGTAGGTGACCCTGCGTGTGCAGGGGGTTGGACTAGATGACCTCCAGAGGTCCCTTCCAACCTTAAGCATTCTGTGATCTGCTATCTGGGTCATGCCCAAATAGCTTACTGTGGCTGAGAGCTCTTTGAGCCAGTTCTCAAAAGTTGGTAATGCTAGCTGTGGGGGGAAAAAAAACCCTCTTGTGCTCTTTGTGGGTTTGGTCAGTTATTAGCAGTTCTTACCTTTTTTTCTAAGTACCATAATCCCCAGTCCATTTCGAGAAGAGTCTTAATTATGTTATCTTTACATGAATTTGTTTACACTAATATATTAGTCTTACATTAGTTAGGTTGACTTTTTGATATCACTGAGAAGTAATTCTCAGTGTTTGGTTGCATTTGAGAAGGCAGTGATTGAGGAATTATTTTCTGCTGTTTTTGTCTCTTTGTGGATTTTGTGCTGTTCATCAAAGTTCTGTATTTTCAGGAGTGGAATTAAATCTTGTCTCGTGTCTGAAGTGGAGGTATTGCATCAAAAACTTCTCAGGGCAGTATGACTTCACCTGGCAATAAAATAGCTAATGATTACTGTTGACTCTTGAACTGTGAGTCTTTTCTAATTATACTTGTTGATTCTAATTCATTAATTGTGGTTATTGCCTTTGAGGTGGTGGTGTTACAGTACAGTTGCACCAGTTCCCTCCTCCTGGTGCTCTGTTATGATGCTTGAATGTTTGCTGCTGTTCCCGACTTTCAGCTGTAATGGCTGGCAGGATTTTCTGTTAGATTTGCAGCCTGTAAACAGGGGAGCTTTGTGGCAGTGAGATTGGCAGATTTTAAGTCCAAAAACTGGCAAAGTAGATGACAAGGAGTACTGAGTAAGCACTAAAGAGCTCCCTGTGGAGAAAAAGACTGTGAATGTTTCTGGGAGAAGGACATGCCCGGTTAGAAATAGGAACTTTTACCGAAGAGACAAGCATCCCAAAAGAACATTTGCGCATCTGTAGCATAGCTGGAAATAACAGTGGTGTTCTGAGGAACAGCTGAAAACAAATTATAGGCAAAAGGAGCGAACAGTGGAGAACTCAAGATATGCGGACCTGACAAGATGATGGAGAATACCTGGAGGCTGACCAAAGGAGTGCAGCAGAAGATAGTGCAAGAGACAGGCAAAATGATGAGAAATGAATTTCAAACTTGGCAACTTTCCTTTTCTGGAGAGCAAGGACAAGAGGTTGGCAGATTTGTTGGACAGGAGGGGAGAAAAAAAAAAACTATAGTGAAGAGTAAGAGCAAAGCTTGAAGAGGAATCAAGGTAATACACTGTGCAGACTGAGTATAAAATACCAAAATAAATGAAATAATACTTCACATACTCTAGGAAAAAGCAAAGTTTAGAGGACAAAAGGAAAAAAGTAAACTGAAAATTGTGAGAGATCTTTGTTACTGGAGACTTACATCATGAAAAGATGGCCTTGTTGTACTTGGAATATATCCAGAATTACTGTTGGGAGTCAGAAAAGCCCCAAAATGTTTATCACATGTTTTAAATGATGAAGGCAGGAAAGGGCTTTCTGATCCACTAATTTTCTAATTATCTGTTATGCAGCATCTAATTATATTATGGGGCTTTATTGACTCATGGTGTTGTGGAGGCTAAAATCATAAGCAGAGTGCAGAAGAAATCATGCAGTTGGAGAGGACAGCTCTGTAGGTGGCTGTTAAGGCAGTGGTCCCCAGGCAGTCCAATGCAAGGTCTCAGAGAGGTCCGTTTAAGGAAAGTGAAAAGACGTAGTGGGAGAAATATTGTTCTGTATATGCCTGGCTACTTGTATGCATTTCGTCTTGCTGTTAATAGAAAAACTCACCTGCTGATGGATCTGATTGAATATGACAGTTCTAATGGATAGGATTCATTTTCCATGTCCAGAAAAGTGAGAAGAATGTATTTTGATGCCTGCAAAGATGTTGCACCTGGAAACTGCCACAGCCGGTTGAGGTGTCTGAGCAGTGCAACTTCCTTAGCTCACCTTTTGCTCCTGAATAACCAGCGCTGACAGCAGCCGCACTTGCGGCTCGTAAGGGACAGGTGCCTTAGCTGAAGCAAGCACTGAGGTCTTCTTATAGGTTATTAGAGACATTTAGAGAACTGTCGGTGGATCTTGGAACTGCCCCCTAGAAGTGATTATGTTAATTTTTTTTCCCCAGGTGTCTCCCTGTGTGCATGTTTTGTCCCCTAACAGAGGTGTCAGTGTTTGAACAGAAGAAGCAAGAATGTGTTGTAAAGGCTTGGGCAGCCAGGAACTGGAATGGTTGCTAATGTTGCTATTTCTTTGTCACTCTTACTGTTCTGTGGCGCAGGTTGACTAGAGCTTGGCTCATTGGATCTTTGAAACTCCCAGGAGCAACCTGGAGTTGACCTCTGTGTGGTGCTAAGTCTCATGATAGGGATGTCATGTGGGTGAAAGTGAAGAGCAAACTGTTGGTGGTCTCAGCTCCATGTGATACTGCATGTACAGATTGGGAATGGACCCAGGACTTGGGCAATGAGATTAAATCATATCAGATCTGAGAGTCTGTGTTCAGGGATGGTGTGCTCTTCAACTGTAAATCTCTTCAAATTTCAGGTTTGAGCTTGGAGATAAAAACTTGTGTTAGGACTGCCCTATTGCATGCAGTCTGTTAGTCCAGTCTGGTTAATCAAGTAGAGTGTCTTACAGGGCAAGAAACCTGCCCACGGGAAACACCCCTGAGATTGCACGTGGTTCCTTTTGACTTTTTTGCTGCAACTTCTTTTGTTGTTGAGATATTTGTGGGTTTTAGGTATTTGTTTAGCCTATCTATCTTAAGGCTTAGGTGTGATCTTTATTTAATGAAAAGGGAGAAGGTACCTGGCATGTGTGAAAGGCTCCTGCTATTAAAAGAAACTAAGTTTTTACTCCAATAATGACCCTGGGGAAACCAAGTTACATTGCATGATCTATTCATTTCAGATACCTCTAGCTCCCTGAGCTTCTGTAGAGACTTGCATAAATTGCCTTTAAAATCTCCATTTAAGTTAGTTCTAGCATTGCAAAAATGTATACACACTGAAAATAATAAAATTTTAATTAAATTCTGTATCTTTCATTGGAAACTTAACTTTCAAAGGAAGATTAGCCGAGCATCATCAGTAACCGTGGGATGATTTCATCACAACTAATTTGAACATGAAATGCCTCAGCATATAGAATTCAGTCAGCTTTGTGAATTAAAAACCTCTGATGTCTGTATTAGAAATATCCTGCGGATATAATTTACGTATCAAAGCTTTCATTCTGCTTTTGTTACAGCATATGGTGGTTAGCTGTGATAGTGCTTTATGTTTTGGAGTGACAGGGCCTCATTGATATTCCCAGGCATTTTCCAGTGCTGAGGTAGCAACTCAGAATTACTGTTTGCTACTAAATGTGAAAAGGGAGAGGGAACTTTTAACTGCTGTGAACTCTCACTTCATGGATTGGCATGGGGGGAAAAGTGATCCTCCAGGGAAGAGGTGCTTGTCACCTCAAAAAATGACATTGATCATGCACTTAGTGTTTGTTTTATTTAAATATTGTCAGGATTTTATTTCTTTTACTTTGTACAACATGATTTTATTCTTATAGCTCTCATGAATGAAAATAAAGCAAACCAAATGCTTGACACAGCCTGTCAGCCTTCCTGTCAATTAGATATGCCTAGTAAAAATAAAGCAATGAAGCCTTGTTAGGAAAAAAGCTAATGTCACAGAGAAAGATCTTGAAAACAAAATCGTATGGCTTCTGTCCTGCCCCCTACCTAGGCACAAGAGCTTACCTAGGCACAAGAGCTTAAAGATGTTTTTAAACTTGCCATCAGGTGCATTTAAAATATATATATATTATTAAAGTTCTTAGTGGTGTTCCTCTTGGATATTAGTGTCATAAGGTGTAGAGAAGAGAGACATCTAGTACAGGTAAACTGGGGTAGAAAAATAAGTATTATTACATGAGTCTTGGAGAAAAAAGGTGGAGTTACTAGAGGGTGGTAGCACTAACACCAAGAGACATTTGTGTGCTGCAGAGAGCTTGGATTGGATGAGAAGAGGCTGTGTGGTGCCTTTGGGGTATCTCCATGTGGTGCTATTTCTGTATCTGATAGCGGCCCTGTCAGAGTTGGGGTGCTGGGAATTCCTTACTGAAGTAGCAGAAGTCCTACAGGACTGTAGGTTCATGCACTAGCTTTTGTGGGAGGACGTTTGAGGTGGAACTTGAGGTAAAAGAATCTCTGTTGAGTGAAATCCTTATTTGGCTTATTAATCCTAGTCAAACAGTAGGGGAAAGGCACAGCAGCTCTGGGGGCCTGGTTCTGTGGGACTCCCAGTTTGGAGATGTGGTGCAGTGGCGAGGCGGGTGAGCAGTGCTGAGGGGAAGTTCAACGGCAGCTGGTGGTGTGGCGAGATGTCTCCGCTCCTGTGCGTTTGCGGGCAGAGCTGAGGCAGGCTGGCTGAACCTGGCTGAACGTTACGCTGAAGGAGCTGCGTGGCTTGAGCTGCAAACTGTCCCTAGAGAGACGTGGAGTGGATGCAAGTGCCTGGAGTCCAAAGCTCTGCGACCGCCTGCTGCAGGGGAAACGTGGGAGGTGTTCCTGGAGGCCTCGCTCGCAGTGCCAGCTTTCCTTCCACCGCCTTACCAAAGTGTCCTTCAGGGACCACTCTGTGCCCTAGAACTAGGAGGGTATTTTATTTTATTTTATTTTATTTTATTTTATTTTATTTTATTTTATTTTATTTTATTTTATTTTATTTTATTTTATTGCCTTTTTTTTGTCTCCTTCCCCTGAGGTTGGTAGTTTTTCAGCTGGACAGCTCAGCTTGGTCTAAAGGAGCAGAGATGGTGGGAAGCACATGCATATCTGGTTAATTATATTGCGATTGCAGACTGGTGTGTGATTCCAGGGAAACACAGTCCCTGGAATGCAAATGCGAGGAGTATCTGAGTGTTGTCAGGTTAGCTGTGGTGTGTTTGTGGTGTAGTAGCAACACTCTCGCTTGTAAGTGCTCATGTTAAGCTCCACAACTTGGATGAATATCTTGGGAGGAGTTGAGGACAAAGCTTCTCATAATCTTGAGTGTGATTTTGGGTAAATATGTGCAAATTTACCTGTGGGGTGAATGCTACTACATTCTCATAGGTGACATTAATATCCTATTATGTCAGTTTGCTCTGTTTCTATTTTTGGATGTTTTATGAAAGATTTTGGAAGTTTGTTAAAGCTTCTGATTCCTGTAGCTAGACTGACATTTCACAGATTATCTAGAAAAAGATACAGAATTGCTAAAACTTTGCTTTAACCTTAGTGTTGGTAAGTTAAACATTTGTTGGTAAGTTAAACATTTGTTTTGAAGGGTGATTCTCTTCTCCTGTCAAATAAAAACCAACGAACTCTGAGAGAAAAATATTGTGTTTAATTGTGTTGAGGAAGGCTTCTTCCTTGGGTGTATACTTTGAAGCAGAGTGTGAAATATATAACTTAACCAACTGTCCAATGCACAGAATACAACCTTTTCCCATTTGCAGTGGTGGTGATTTTCCAGATATTTTCAGATGCTTTTAGGAATTTTCAAGTCACTTGACTGAGTACTGCAAAGATCTCACTCTAGTGTACTGTAGTGTTCTGAAATGATGGGTTAGTGAATTTCCAGTTCTCAATGCTGGCACCTGTTAGACCAGAATAACTGAATTATGCCCACTCACACTGCATTTCCCTATCCATTTCTGGCTGGCTGTGTACTAAGTGATTCAATACCCTTTTTGTGCTTGTTGGTCTGATTTCCACAGCTAAGAGATAAATATAAATAGCACGATTTCAATTGTAAAATACTGATTTCCTCCTAAAGCAGATTTTTTTTTTTTTAATCTATCTAGTGGTAGATTATTTCAAGGTAGGATATCTGTTCCATTTACATTAAAAAAAAAAAAAAAAAAGGCAAGAAAAGACTCTCGTGATTAAATTTGACTTTTGGTTGTAAAATGTTAGTTTGTTTTTCTCCCAGTCTTTCCTTAACAAAGGTATCTTGGATATCAAATTAACTACCTTCAAAAGTACATAGAATTTGAATTTTTATGGGGTTTTGTGTGTACATATTCTTAACTCATTTGTGACGGTTAATCTGGATGCTTTGTGTTGGCTGATGGCAAGCCTTTCCCCCTTTTTAATATGGATAGTACTAAAAATAAATTTAAAATTTTGAATCTGAGTCAGTGGCAGAAGGCATTAGATAAGTATGTTGTTGCAGTTCTTACTGAAGCATTAAAAGTTAGCAGGCTTTTAATTACAAACCCTTTTGATGTTTACTGCCCCCATGGCTCAGCTGTAATTACAGATCCCATGAAAACTTGTAGCTGAAGTTTCTAGGGCTATGAAGTAATCTGTCACAAACAGTACAGGCTAATTGTCCAGTTTTAGTCCCACAAGGTAACTACCTTTTTTTTTTGTATAAGTAAGGATCTGACTAATACCTACAGCTCCTTCAGTTTTTGAACATTCTTGTCACCTGAAAATAATACCTTATTTTTCCAAACTGAGCCAGAGTCAGAGGCAAGAGCTGGAATCCTTATTAGCACTTCTTAAGTTAGCTGTGGAGTGAGAAGTGTGTTGCTTCACTCCCTGCCCAATTGGAGAGACCAGCTGCTCTGTGAAGTTTCAGTCAGAATTAATATCAGCTGCTGCAGCTGTATATTTGGGTTTCCTTAGGTCTGCCCCAGACAGGAAACTCGGTCCCACCTCTGCTGGGCTCTGTGCCAGCTCAGTTTTAGGAGGCTTCCAAACTTGAGCTTTGGCTCTTTTGTCCCCCATAACAATAAAAGCTCCGTTAATTGCAAGTGGCAGATGCTCAGTTTATGAAGTGCAAACCAGTTTAGAGTAACATATGTGGTTAAGAGGCCGAGGTTAGGTGTTTAAACCAGGAAACTGAGTTTAAATTCACTTTGTCCTGAGAAACACTCTTTGATACTTGACTTCTTAAAGCTGACATATGAAAGTCTAATTGCTATATCTTAACCAGTAATACAATCTACAGCTTTTCCTAGGGACAGAATGGTTTTGATGCCCAGTTAAGTATTGCCCATCTTATTAATAAAATACAGGTGTTTAAAGCGTTTGATGTCCCTAAGTCAGTAACTCTGAAAAAATCTTGCCTGGCTGATTCTTCATTGCGGGTATCTCAATGAAAGCCACAGTGAATTTGCAACTCTGGAGCTGTCCATACCACCAAGCTTTAACTTGGGTTTCCCCCTCCATACTAATTCTAATCAAATGCATGACCCTTTCTACTGCTTGCATTCCTTTAGGAGTCTCTGCTCTTTTTTTTTTTTTTTTTTTTTTTTTCTTTTTTAGCTTTGTTCTTAGAAAATTTGATCATCAAGTAATTAGGTTTTCATTAGGCAGAACAAGAGCCCTGGTGAGTAATGAGGTCAGAAGCTCCCACATACAACCTGTTGGGTGAGCACGCACGAGCTGTGTCGTGCTAGATATCTCCGTAGACTGCAGAGATGCCTTCTGGCAAGGGTGAAGGAGAGGCGCAAAGGGCAGGGCTGCTGGAAGTGGTGGCGGACACATTTGTTTTGGTGCATCCCACGGTCTTGCTCAGAAGCCTGCCTACTGCCCCTGCTAAACCCATATGAGTTTATTGGAACTGTTTAGAACTGCTCACTCCTGTATGCGATAGCAGTCCTGATAGCGACCTGCTGAGCTGCACAGCCCACACGAACAAAGAATTTCTGGCTTCAGTGCGATTCTGCCGCTGGTTTAGCAACATGTTATTCCTCTTGGGATGGCTCTGCAGTGTAGGCTCAGTGCACCTAGCGGGGAAGAGCAGGGGGTTGACTCAAGGTAGATGATGTGCCCGGTTCTGTGACTGAAGTTGTGTGATGTTTGAGCTGTATGTGAAATCTGTGTCGTCATGAATCTTCCCTCAGTGTTCAAGTTGCTGAGAAGTGTGTTACTGTTTTCCGAGCGCAGAGTTCCAGAGCGGAGAACCTGATCTTTACCTAGAAGCTGCATCCAAGCCGGACTGCGAATCTTGGGCTGTGGCACTCGGAGAGGCAAACTCGGAAGGTTTACGGAATAAAATTCAGCAGCTCCGGAGGCTGATCATGGAAGTCAAAGAGGAGAGATCATCAGGGGAAGCACGGCCGTTTGTCCCTTCATCCCAAGCAGACAGCCTAGGAGAGCCACAGTTTACAAGTAAGTGCATGCACTCCTGTTGTTACGCAGTCTGATAAGAGTGCCCTGAAACGTGCAATGAGCAGCACGGGTTGTCACGAACAGGTTTTGTACTGTCGTTTAAATAGATGATTGACAATATGCTGTAGTAGGGGAAGCAAATTGGTAAAAATTATCTTTAAATATCATTACTCGATATATTTAGATATATGCAAATAGCCCGTTTCAGGAGAACAGGTGTGCGATTACATCTCTCTTGTGTTTTTCCCCTCAATTGTTTTTCTTTGTTCTATGAGCTTTAGAAATTGTTCAGTTCCAAAGATCCTTCTCTTCTTTTGTGATTTACGTGAACGTATGGGCTACTGCATGAAATATAGCCCAATAACTTTGATAAATCTATGAAGGAAGTCTTAGTGATAGTGAAGTTAGTATCGCAGATTTGTTCTTTTTGATATAAAAGCACCCTGGGAATCTGAAAGCACAGAGCTGTATGTTGAGTCACGTTTGGCGCGCTGCAGTCCAAGCTGTGCTCCACTATTACGCGCTGCACTTCAGTTGCCCAGTTACTTAATCGAGTCTGTGCCCAGCATCCTCGTAAAAGCCATAAACGCTTTGTAGACCGATATGCTGACGCTGTTAGCGGCGAGGCTCAACACTGAGAAATTTGTAGTCAGTTAAACAGGTGTAACTATTGAAAAAGAGAAAACATTATGTATTTTGTACTGACCAAGGCCTTTCTAAGATGAAGTTTTCCAGGTCAGATTTGAATTATGAGCTATAGTAATAAGAACAATGTGAAACCAAACTGATTTTGCAACATGTTTTCATGGAACATGAACAGCTATAAAATATTTCTTGAATTTGTAACAAAAACCTTCTAGTTTATCCACCAGCTCAGGCCTTCCTGGCTGACCAGTTGGTTCAGTATTGGCAGATAGCTGATGGTAATGTTCCAAGACCATATTATTTCTAAATATTCAATCATATCACAGTTATCCCATTACTTCCTGGGGAGATTGAACAACTCTGTATTTGCCTTTCCTGTGTTTCCCTTACTGGCTAGTTTTGCAGCTCTGTTTTGCTCCTGGACCCCATAACAGAATAATGCGCTTGACAGTAATATAGTCACTATTGGAGTAAAGTTCTGAAAAGGAAAGAGTTAGCAATTTACATGCTTTCCTGAAAAATCTAACAAAAGGAACTTTCTTTCTCATTTGCTTTTTCTGATTTAAAAATCATTTTGTTGTGGTTGGATTTGTATGAATAGCATTAACAGTGATAAATATATTTTACTATATTAACCCCATGTATGTATTTTCAGAAAGTGTACTTGTTGCTTTTTAATGTGATGACATATTCAGTTAAAATTAGCCATTAGAATTGACATTTATGACAAATATAAAGATGACTGTTCTGACTGAAGATCTTAAAAGTACACATCCATGAGAGCCATGAATTTTGGCTTTTATTCTTTAGTGTCCTTTCCCAGCATTGAGTAGTTAGTCATGTTCATTTTTTAGTTCCCCAAGAAAGCTGGTTTCTTTTCAAGTAGGCTTTTCATGAGAAGATTTCTTTCACTGAGGTTTTTAATGTAAAATGGTACTTTACCATTAATGACAAGTAGGTATCAATGCATGAATTAAGCAGGTTAATTTTTTTACTGCATATTAAAAGGCTAGATAATGGAAATCAAATTATTTCTAATTAGTTTTTTTCTTACTGTTAAAAGGTATTCAGAAAATTGCAAATGAACCAAAGCTGGAGTTCAGTCTTGGTAAGATATAACTTTGTCTTCTCTTTGGAATTGTGATGAGTGAAGTGTTTGTCTATGTAATGTTATGTGATATAATGTAATAGGTGTTAAAATGAAATTAAAAAGAAAATGGATACCTGTTGGTAGGAGACTCTGTGTGTGTGTGTGCGTGTGTGTGTGTGTGTGTCCTTAAAATACTGCCAAACATCGTCTGAGTTCTATAATACTGCGTTGCTTTACCGCGCTGCCAGCCTGCCCATTAGCTCTATATGGATCTTGTTTATGATATGTTACTGATTTGGGGGCCAAGAGATTTAAAGTAACTTCCCAGAAACTGTTATATTCCAAGAAAAGTACTGTCAGTTCAGTAGAGCATATTTTTGTTTCAAAGTGCTGATTGTCACTTTGTAGAGAAGAAATTATATGAACATTTGTCTGATTTTTCTCTTTATTCTGTTTCATCAGAGAACTGTGTTTAGGAGATGCTCTATCAGTTCAAGCTACCTCCACTCAGAGGTATATACAGCATAATTATGATTTCTCAGTGGATCAAGCAAGCTAATTGGAATGATCATGGGTTCTGTAATGCAAGCTAAAGAAGAACTGAAAAATTAATTGCTTGCCTTACAATAGTCTAGCTATGTAGTAAAAGAAGGCATCTAATTTTTTTTCTTACTTTCCCTGCTGTGGAATCTGGTGATGCTAACTTACTAACTTTTTGATTGATATTTTTGTTACGTGTAAGTTCTTAAAGACAAAAGACAGTCAAGCAGCTTCTTGGAGTTGAAGGTGCACGATATTTGCAGGCAGCACATTCAGGCCTTCCTGTGTGCAGGCCTGGTGTAGGGGATAGGGGAAGGGGCCCTGCACTGTGTTGGGGCACGGCTGGCTCATTGCCGTGCTCGAGTGAGACGAGTCTCCCAGGCCAACTCTGGGGAAGGGTGAGCGAGGTGCTGTGCACGAGGCCTGCAGCGCAGAGGAGCGTCGTGATCAGTGCGTAGGCGATAGCATAAGGGTGCCATAAAACCGCTCTCAGGCTTGTGTGGGCAGAGCTCTGCTAGGCGCTGGCCTGTAGTGTCCGTGTCTGCGCTTGGCATTTTCTTTCCAGTGGGAATTGATGTTCCCTGGGCTTTGCTTGCAGCACTATTGATTGAGCCTTTGCAGCTCTGTAACTAATCATATAAACTAAAGTCTGCTGTCCAAGTATAAATAAGAGTAATGGTTTAAACCTTCTGGATTTGACCAGTATTCCTGGCCTGTGCTGTATATAAAGGATATTTGGCAGCACAGATAGCCTTACAAAGCTGATTTTTAGTAATATGCTGCTTAGTATTAAATGCTTATGTGAAGCACACTGACATCAGAGGAATTCCTCTTGAGTGAGTGGTGCAGGGGAGACTTCAGTTTATCATCAGCAGCCATCCTTCTGCCCATACTGTGAGCTTATGCGTGCCAGTTTCTCCTAGAAAACAGCTGCTCACAATCCCTACACTGTTCCTATGTGTGCAAACGCTTGTGCCTTGCACTGATGGTGGTGCTGGGAATGGTGTGGCCTGCATGGACCTCCCTGCCCGCACGGCTCTACATGCCCTCCCGCTGGCCGATGGCTCTGCAGTGGGAAGGGAGGCCTCAAGAGCCCCAGGCTGCTTGGCTGAGCTCACGCCTTCCCAGCTTGCTTTACACCTCTGAGCAACTCTGCCCATATTGAAACAGCACAACTGTGTTAATTTGAACAATAAGTGATTAAAAATAAATGACTTAGGGGTTAAGTAATAGCATATACTAAGCCCTAACAAGAGCAGTGCTCGCACATGTGCTGTGTGTTGTGAGGGAGCTTTCTGTTTGCTGTGGGTAAGCGAGGGCAGGCTCGCTTGTTTGCTTTTCCTGTAACAGTCTGGTTGAATGTTGGTGACGTATATGTAAAAGATGTCTAAGGAAATTTGAGCCAATACAACCAAATGCTGTTTTAGCTAAGCTGACATTAATTCCTAATTTATAGGAATAAGTGTAACTTGTGACATCTAAGCACTTTTCACAGCTGCAATAAACTCGGAGAGAAAGGGAGTATATAGCTCTCTGTCTGGGAGGAAGGATGTCGAACAGACCTGCAGAGTGAAGCATTAAATGCTTCTAGACCTGGAATCATGGCATAAACCTATAACTTTGTCAATGTACTATTATTTATATGATGTGTGTTAGTTAACTAGAAATTGGATTTATAAAGTATAACTTTATGCAAACAAACAATGCTTATATCAGTTAATATATACATGTTTTTAACTATAAGAAATTATTCCACAGCTTTTTGGTCATTAGTGTTCAGTTGAGCAATAAATAAAATTTCATAAGTGGAATTCATTAATAAGTAACGTAGAATGTGGCTTTTCAGTATTATTTGAGTACTGTCTAATTCATTAGACTTAGAGACAGAATACATAAATGTTTATCTCATATGTTTGAAGTTCTGATAACTGCTTTTTGAAATGCTAATTTTACAAGCAGATTAGCCATTCTGTTTCCATATCACTCCGAAAAGTGTTTTCTTTATAAAATGTAAAAAAAAAAAAGTGATTTTTCTGTGGAAACAGTTCCCCTGTTTAAAAAAAAATCATCTTTGGCCTTAGGAAGTTAACATTTTTCTCACTTCAGATAACTCCATAATAAACATGCTTTGTGATGAGTTATAGCTTTACACCACAATACATCCAGTGTTCTCTAGAGTGAACTTGATTTTAATTCTTGTCCCTTACTTCAGAGTCAGTTTCCTTTAAGCTCAGTTTTTCAAGTTTTTCAGGAAATTGCAACTGTTGGGACATTTTGAGTTTTCAAACTTTGTTCCATTACTTGGCTTTTGGGGTCGTTCTCTTCCTTCCTACATGCTCTCTTAGGAAGCACCAGGAGGCAGAGTAGTAGCAGCAGATGCCTTCTGTGCAGGGTGATGAGTGGAGGGCAAGGATAGAGCAAAAGGAGAATAAACAGATCCTGGACCTAAATAACTGATCAAACAAACCCTGAAGCTGATATGAATCTTTCCCATGACTTGGAAATGCTCAGGGTCAACTCTTCCACAAAGATGTTTCTTTTGGAGTTCTTATTTGTGGCTACTCTACCCTCTGAGTCCCAGAGCTGACTGCATTTATTTCAGTGTTACCGATTTGTGAAATGTGAATTTTGCTCAATTGCAGTGTAATTGTTAAAGGACATTATGCTATGTGTAGGGATGAATTTTATTGTAAAGTTTTCAAGAGCTTGGGTCTCTCTGAAGCTCTGATCTTCCATCACTGGGCACATCTTCAGAAGAAAATGCTGCACACCCTGCCAGAGAAGACGATTTGCTTGCCTTAGTGGTGTGGCCAAAGCTGCCTGAATCTTACCAAGTCCTTCAGTGTGAGTTGGTTATTTCATGCCATTTTCATTTGATGAGATAATTATAAAGCCACTACTGAGAAAAACAAAAACCTGAAGAAATACATTAATGGTTTTCCCTTTAAACTCTTACCTTCCTGTCAGTCTTGCATAGCAGCTCTGTTATGAGTGTATTCATTCTCAGTCTTGCAAAAGGTGTGAGGGCATCCCGATGCCCTTCTGGTTGCCTGCAAATTCATTTGATAGAGCCAATCTGTACCCTCTAGTTGTCTTTTTTCTTTTCAATTATTTTTCCATCCTTTTAAGTATATGTAATGTATCATGTTGATTTACTAACCCTCATATTTATAATACTCAAATATTCACCTCAGACTGTGTTCTCTATAGGAATAAGGAAAAAAAATAGTAGTATTTAAAAAGAAACAAACCAGACCCTCTCTACAACTCATGTCTGTCTTCAGTTCTGCCAGGTATCTAGTCTTCCTTCTTTCTGAGTATTGAAGAATTAAGACAGACTTTCAAGTCTACGTCTGTGGAGAGTACTGAAATTTCAGAAGTTGTCCTTTGACATTCGGAATTGTCTTCATTTGTGCTGGAGCCAGAGGAGAGCATGCTCTCAATCCTCTAGTGATCTGTTGCAAACTTATTGCTGAATATGCAAGGACTCAAAGGTCCTCAGTAATGAGACTATGGAAACCGTTCAGATTGTGCTTTGCCTGTTTGTTATATGATGAGGGAGTCTAACAGAAGAGTCTGAATCAAAGTGGTGCTGATGCTGAAATATTACCGTCATATTCAGATCAGAAGTAGATCTGTGTGTACATGGGTATGTATATTCATACACATTTATGTAATTTCTTCTTTGATAATGCATTTTGGTTAGGATAGCATTATTCTTTTATTAACTATGCATTTACTTAGTGTGTCAAATAAGTAATTATTGAAAGTTTTTTCTGACTACTTCTATCAATGTGTCAGCATCCATTGCTACTTAATGATAGACATTTAAGCAACTATTTAAGCAACAAATTTAAAATGTGCATAGGCTAGAGAGATTAAAAATCTATATTATACCATGTTGCGTAACATCTTTTTTATTGGATGCAGGGATGTTTGTTCACTCTAGAGTGGAACGGTGAATATGCTGAGTCAGTAGAATGGAACAGATCATATTCCTTCAACATATTCCACTTTGCAGTAGAGAAATAGCATGTATGCTAATACCAATAATAAATAGTTAGTTTAAGAAGCTGCAATACAAAAAGGCATATCAAGAATAGTGAACTCAAATGCATTTTTTTCAGGCATTTTTCCTGCTTTCTTCTATGGGGTTCAAGTGCCTTCTCTAGAAGTTCTTTCTTTTATGAATATTTTTCTTTGAAATACTAGGGTAACTAGAATACAGTCTGGTAATGATGGCAAATAAGTATAAATAAGAACTGTGAATAAGGGAAACTTCTAATCTAATAGAATAAGGACTTTACACGGTGACTCACTAATGTTTTGATATAAATGGATGTTTAGTGCTAAATCTGGAATAGCTGGGGCTAATCTGTTTAGAGGAGTTGGTAGATACCTGATTTGGCAATGCTGTTTAGGAGTTGAAGGGGTTTTGTAGGATTTAACTCTTCTGAGACAGTTTTATCAGAATTGTCCTGGAGCAATGCAATAGACAGAGTTGAATTCTTGGAGAAACATACAGATTTTCAAGTCTTGGGAAGAGATGACAAATTGCTGCATACATGGCAAGGGGGAAAAGGAATAGAAGGATGAAACCGATTACTTTTTCAAATCTTTAAGTAACAAAGATTGCTCCTCATCCTCAGATGCTCTTCAGTAAAAAGCAGGTTCTTGACACTGGAGATGAGTTTGGTGTCTTCACAGTTTTTTTTTCATGTATGTTGATGCACGCTTTCAAAAACCCTCATATCCAAAATTTCTAAAGGGAAAGGTTAGGTCTGTGTTGAAAGCTACAAGAAAAGGGGGAGCTGCTCCAACTACTTAACAGTATGGATCTTAGTATGGGTTAATCTATCCTACTTCTAGGTCATAAGGATATTCAGTGTCTGTGAACTACTACTAGTTTCTGAGCTAACATATTTAAAGCACTTAGAAACCCTTATGTTAACTTGTATTGAAAATTAGGAAAAGTTTGAATTACTTAAGAACTTATAAATACAGGTAGGCATTTGATGTGATTCTGTCAAAATTGGGCTATATCTTATTAATTTCCTGCCTAGGTATTAAGCAAAAAGTGCCTAAATTTGTCCTTTAATATTTTTAGAAGCTTTATGCTTGGTTTCTGAAATATGTTAGGTGTCTTAGAGAACGTGACACCAGCTTTTAAAATACTTTGATGTAATGGAAAACTTGTGTTTCCAGGGCTTTTTTCTTAGTTCATAGGTATGTAGGATTAAAGATGGTTTCTTTAAGCTAAAGAGGAGTTATTTTTGGCACATGCCACTCTTCTCTTTTCCCTTCTTCCTGCTTTTCCCAAGCTTTGAGTCATACACCTCCTACTGCACACACTTTATCCTGTTTGTCTTGTCAATCTATGCACTCTCTCTAGTTCAGTTTCTGAAGTTCACTCTCTCAACTCTTTGTATCCTCCATTTATATCTTCAGTGTGGGTCTCTTAGGTCTCATGCACTGTGACTTTTTTGTGTGTGTCTGTGGCATATTATATGTTTAGCCTCTAGGGTGCCAGGCTGGTGGAGAGGGGTGAGTGGAGGGAGATGCCTGTGTAGTTGGGTGGCTGAACTAGCAAGCGGGAGATCTGGCCTGACCTAGCAGTTCTGTGGAAGGTTTGGGTAGGCAGCATCTCCTGACTGAGTCTCTTTAAGCTCTACCATCCTGGTTTCTCTGTGTTTGTGCATGACTTGATGATCGCATAGTTGATACCCGGTGAGCGAGATGTCCAAGTGTCCAAGACTGATACCTGTTGATTGCTTTTTGGATCCCGGAAACTGGTCTGAATGGAGAGGTCCATTAAGATCCTTAGAGTTGCTTCTCCTGCGGGTTTTTATGCAGATAGCAGCAAGCCAAATCAGGATGAATTGTTCCTTTGTTCTTAGAGTAAACTCTCAAACTTCCTTACCTACGACAGAGATTTGGATGAGTCTCCTGGCAGGGCTGTTTTCTGCTAAGCTTGCCCTATCTGCCAGGCAGTGGCCACTTTGTTCAGCGTGTGATTGATTCTCTTCTTCTTAGTAAGAGGTGCTGATTTTGTCAGGAAGGCCTAGAAGTATTTTTAGCGTATAGATTTCCATTTCAGTGTCTGAAACCTGTGAAGCTTTTCCTACTGCTGTTCAGTCCCCTTTGTAGTCCTAGGAATTCTCCTAGACAGATGTAAGGAGCATGACGCATCTTGGAAGAAAGGGGTAGAGCCTGTTAGGAAGCCAAAAGCAATGCTCATAATTTGAAGGACTTGTCATGCAACTTGCTAGGAGGGTTTTCTAGGGTCTCCTAGACTTTGCTGTTACTACCTGGCTTGCAAGTGACTCTTGTAGTCATCTGCCCCATATAGTGGTAGCAAGGCATGCATTGCCTTAGAAATGTTTGAGTATAAGTAATTCCTCATAATTATGTTGAAATTGGACTGTTTAAAATTGTTACGATCCATCTGAATATAAGGAGTTTTAGGGAAGTTCTCTTGCTGTGTACCGTAATGTTTTACGGTGTGTTTAATATGCCTCACGTATGGTGTGACAGCAGTGGAAATGGCCTTATTTCTTGGACAGAGCAAGTCAGGACTGCCGAGAACTGAGCAAGCCACAAGTAAGTTGTCTTTGCCTGGGATTATAACAAGTTAGTGCTGATCTCTCTCCTTTTTTTTATATTTGGTTCCAGTAGGAATGGCTTAAGGTAGAGGCTTAAGCATTGAAGCATAAATGAATAGCATTTAAGGCTTCATTGTTGGCCAGGGATAGAATGCACATAGGCACTTTTTGGCCTGAGTTGAAATCCTTCTTTCTCCGTCTGTTCAGGATTTCAGTGTGACCTGGGGTAAGACATGGGCCCTACTGAGGAGGACTGCATAGTAACTAGGGCACTGACCTGGCGGGGGCCACCTGTGATCTAGAGTTTCTTAGAGGACAGAAACTGCGTCCTTGAACTAAAATTTAGTGACAATTTCATGTAAAATATAGAAATTACCTTTCACACTCCTATTTGTCACCTTTCCCCCTGCTACCAGTGTATCTAAAATGCCTATTTTTTCCAACAAGGCAGGACAGCTGCAAGAGGAGAATGCGCATGAGGGAGCGCGTGTGCGTTCTCTCACGTGTGGCAAGCGGTGACTTGCTGTGGTTCGTGATCCCTCAGTGGGAGCAAGGCGCAAGGATAAACCTGGATCCAGCCTGTTTCCGACCTCCTTCAGGTCGAGTTAAAGGGGCCACTGGCACCACTTCTCCCCAGGCTTCCCACCGGGGTGTTGTGAAGGAAATGAGGGCTGCGGTGTTGGCAGAGCCGGTGCTCAGGCACCCCCCGCGTCATGCACCTCAACAGCCCCCGGCTGCACAGGCACGTCGTGCAGTTGACAGCGTGGATACCTGGAGGCTGAAACGCCTCTGGAGCTAGGCTGCAGCTGTGTGGAGAGGCTCCCAGGAGCCTGTGCAAACCTTGCTTCCACGCATTTCCGTCTTTGAGTTTTTTCCTGATTTTTACTGTCACTTCATGCAGTTGGTGCCCTGTGAAGCACTTGGCGAGGCATTGCCTGGGGAATTGCTCCTGCCTCTCCTCTGTGTCTGTCTCCTCCTCCTCCTCCTCCTCTCAGGCCAGAGAGTGGCAGGGCACTTGGGAAAGGAAAAGCAATCGAGGCAACTGGTTCACGAGCCCAGCAATGGAGTAGTCTGTGGCTCTTGTGTGGCCTGCCTTCGACTAAACCCCGCAGAGCAGTTCTCGGTTGTTAGGCCAAAAATATATTAACAGAAACGTCTTGATGTCACTGAGAGCATGGTAGCTCCTAATGGTTGCTTTGATGCTGATGGTGCTGCACTGCCTGAGCAGAGTGCTCATCTTTCGAAGGGCAGTTGTTAAATACATCTCTAAATACTTGTATAGAAACAATTGCAGTAAAGCTTTCATGTTATTAAATGTCTCCCAACTGATTTTTTTTATCCTCATAGAGAAGATAAAGCACAAGAGTTGTGTAAAAAGAAAATCATCTAATTAATGGAAAGCTGAAGTCATCCTCCTCCTTGGAATGCATTAGTTAGAGATGCAGTTGTTTTTGGAAGCTTTGAAGTGTGGGTCCTGTGGTGAGTTTTGCCTTGAAAATGAGGGTACTCTGCAGGCCCCTAAAGAGCTGGTGTCTTCATAGCCACCAGAGCAGCCATGAAAGCCAGATGGCTCTGAAGCATCCTGTGTGGCCAGTAAACTGAAAAGAAACAAATCAAAGTTGTTGATGATAATAAATAAAAAGAGGAGGGGGAGCAGAGCCTTTGTGTGTCCTGTGGACTGTGTTTGAATACCTAGGACATGTTAAGATTGGCAAGTTGAGCCCAAAATCCTGTTCTGTTGTATTTAAGGTAAGTCTTTTTTTTTTTTTTTCCTTGATGGACTGAGTGAGCATTGATATTGTGATAAATTAAGAATTTGGTTTAGCAGTTTGGGAGGAACAGAATTCTTCACGTATAGCAAGCTGAGGATTATTGGTGGTAAAGATTGTGACTGAAGTACTTTTAAAAAATAAAATACAAGAGCCATGTAGTGCCTGCAGTGTTTTCAGCTTTGAGATCTAAATGTGTCCCCACTGAGATGAAGAACATCAATACCTATTTCATTCTGCATTTAAATCTCAAATCACCAGAAGGTGTCTCTGAAGAAATGAATTAAGAGCTCCTTTTTAACCCTTAGCTAATCTCCTCTTTGTGTGTGTGTGCAAATGAGGTGATTTAAAATTATTTCTCTGGGAAGAAAAGAGAAGTATGTGTGTATTTTTTATGTATGGTCAAAAATAACTCAGTTTCAAATATAGTGTTGCAACATATGTAAATAGCAGGTTTTCAACCTTGAAGGAATTCCTGCTGGGAATGAGTGCAGCAATTGCTTCTAAGACTTTTTAGTTTTATCTTAAAACACTGACTACTGATTGCTGTAAACTTGTGAGATAACTTCAAGTAATAACTATGGGCCAGCATCCTCTGAGGAGAATGTAGTGTTGATTTTTGAAGAATCTAGAGTTATCAATGTGTGTGCTGCTTGAAGCAGGTTATTTAGAACTATTTAGGTGTATTCATGACACATATAGTCAGAAGGGTGTATGTCACCCATATGTGTGGTGTGCTTTAGCCTTTTAAGGCTCTACGTAGGTTCTAATGGTTGTGAAGGATATTTGTGAAGAAGTTGAGGAGTAAAGGGTTGTGTGTGGGGGGGGATTTTTTTTTTTTCCTCTTCCCGGAGTGAATCCAAAATGCTTGCAAGACATGAATTCCTTGAAACTTATCCTTTGACTGTTGTGGGCTTTTATTATTTTCTGATTTGATATCAGTGATGTGGAAAGAGATGAATTTGTATTCATGTTCCCTCCTATTGTTCAACCTCCTTGTAAAGGAGTTAGACTTTGCTATGTCGTACAGGTCCTCTGCTGTTAAAGTAATCTCAAATTATTTAGCAGAGAAGCCATTTCTAGCTCCCCTGAGGAGTAAAGCATTGTCTCTTGCTTGGATTTCTAATTGAGCTATTAATCCATAATTGACACCTCTTCAGACAAGTCTTACTCATATTGGGATGTCTTTTCCTTTTAACTATGGTCTGCATGCAGATTAGTTGATATTTATCATGCATTTCCTGGCTAGAAAGTGCAATTATTGAAGAGCTAGAAGTGATTGTTCTAGATTGCAGAAATCTATTTTCTCACTTGATTAAAAGCGGCTTCTTGTTTACTTTGTCTTTGAAGTACTTTTTTGTTGCCTTTGCATTTAGGCATGTGAAAGAACACTTTCTACTCCGTGAAAGGGGACCTCTGACACACTTAAGGGACTAGTGCTTTGCTTTGTTTTCTGTAGAGAACTGTGTTCAGAGATGCTCGTGAATATTTCTTTTTCTGCCCATCAGAGAGGCTGTTATGCAGTGAAATTCTGCATGTAGTATCATGGTACAACATATACAATAGTACAGCCCAGTAATAGCCTGCCTATGTTGGCAACCTGTTTTACAGGTTAAGCTCTGTTAAGCACTGCTCATGGTGCTCAATTTTGTGCCCTTTTTGGATGCCTTTTTTTTTTTTTTTTTTTTTTTTTTAAAGAAACTAAAAAATAGATAAAAACAAGTTGATGCTTGAGTCTTGACTGGAATCACATTCTTGTAGCACATAAAGGAAAGGTACACAAATCTTTTCAGCCAAATGACACTTAAAGGATGTTCAGTTAGGTACTCAAGTAGTAGTTATTGTCAGTGTTTTCATTCGTGAGAAACTAATCTTAGTGTAGCTCCCTGTTACATCTTGTCACTGTCTTGGTTATTGCTTTCATTGTGTAACACTTGAAGGATTTTCCCCTCCCTCTCCCCCTGCCCCAGTAAGCATATTTGGATGAAGAGGTACATTCACCAGCAGTATCTCATGGGCAGTGATGCTATGGCCACAGAGGTGGGTACTCATGAATCGTGGTAGGGCTGGCTCCAGAGAAGTTGTTGGGAACAGGGCAAGCGGCAGCTTCTGAAACATGCAGCAGTGCTTAGGTGCACGCAGGCTGGCATGAAGTGAACCAGCCGGGGTGACAGTGGCAGCCTCGTAGTGATACCCTGCAGTGTTGTGCAGGCCGTGCAGCGTGCTTGAGAGCCTGGGCGTGTTGGTCCCTGCTGCGTGCTGGACTCCTGGGTTTCTCCCTGGAGCTCAGCCTGGCTCCTTCAGAGTGCCTCTCTGCACCCGTGTGCTGCGGTGAAGGGACACCTGAGGGCCCCGAGTGGCTGCACCATTTCCTTGCAGGGCTTCTGGCCTCCTGCACGCAGGCTTGCTGGGTTGCATCCTTCTGCCTGGCACGGCAGCTGTGTTCCTCCAAGCCTTCTACAGACAGTTTGTCTCCGTGGTGGTCTGGAGTCACGCTGCCCACTGACGAGCAAAACCACAGCGCTTTCCTCGAAGGCTGGTGCACCCGCGCACAAATACGTATGTCGCGGTATGCCGTGGTGCTGCTGTAGTAAAAACTGATGTGGGAGACTGACAAACGGCTCTGTGTGTGTGTGTGCAGGATCTGGCACTCTTGTTCCTGTCTAGTTTCTGGTGGTGCTATTGATAATTTTTTTTTAATCATGTGTTGTTTCTGCAAAGCTGTGCAGAGTTGAAAACTGGTGGTATATATTTTGTAAGTGAAAAGCAGAATAAGTTATCACAGGTTCTAAATGTTTGCTATGAGCTTACAGTATATTGAAATTGATGTAGCTAAAAAGGGAGATCTGTGTGCGCTGCTGTTTGTAAACTCTTCACTTGGTATTTATATTTGTAACCACTCCATTTTCAGCATAGTGGGAAATCTCTGAAATTACAGGAAGCTTAGATCTTTACTCCAGCAGATACTTGATATGAAAATATTGAAATAGGTGAAGAGGAAAAAGTGGTATATTTATCTCTCTTTCCAGGAGATGTAAACCCTTCTGTGGTAACCTGAAATACCAACAATGCCAAAATAAATTACAGCCTTGGAACAGCACCGTCAAAATGGATTTTGATGTGGATGTGTTTTGTGCTATAGTAATATATAGCAAGTTTTTATAAGCCTTTAAGCATTTTTTTTTTCTCTCATTTCCTTGTTTCACTTGCAAGAGAAATGAAATCACCTCCAGGGCAGAGCATAAATGCCATTAATAAAGGGTACTATGAGAGGGATAGTTCATGACAAAAGGTAAAGAGGATAATGAAAGCAACAGCAACCTAAAGCAAAAGCAGAAGCTCTGCTTTGGAGTCACTAGACTGCTAGCATCTGAGGAAAAAATGAGTTGTCTTCTACTGCAATATACACAGTGCTCCGTAAGTAAATGAAATCTCTGAAAGGATTAATTTTCAGGTAGTGTTATATTTGTCTATACAAAAAAAGTATAGAGTCATACATTTCCAAGTGTAATTTCAAAAGTTAAAGGAATTTAAAATGTTGAACAAGAACAGTATCCTCTTTCAGAATTGTAAGAGGCAGCTGTTCTGAGGAAAGGTAAAAATCTACTTCTGTGGTCTTGTTGCTGTTGTGTAGCTGAAGTTCAGAACACTGAGGTGCTGGAAGTCAGCTCTGCAGCTAGTAAGTAAAACTGGAGGAGCATCATCTTCAGCAATGAACTTGCTGCAGCAGATCTGATAAGTTAGTAACTGTTTAATGCAGTAACCAAATGTAAATTGCCTGAAATGGATGTCTAGCACAAGTAATCATGTGCTTAGCTCAGCCCAAGAATATGATGCCTGTGAGAAGTACATCGATCCAGTCGGGCGCTTTTCTGAGCCCTTTGCATCTCTCCTACTTAAGCTGTATGAATTAGTGGCCTTGTGCAGGCTGAACAGCAAGGCAGCAGTATGACACAGCCCTGATCTGGCATGTTGAAAGAACTGAAAATCACACTCAGGAAACTACTCTTGCTGCTGGTGCAAAGGTTTGCTTTGAGCCTTTGCATTTGTTTTACCTTCCTTGAGGCAGTAGAAGGGTCCTATATGGAAGCACTGTACTTGATGCTCTGGTCCAACTGGAGGCTTTCACAAAAGATGCAACAAAATTAAATTTCTTTAGTTCTGCAAAATTCAGGGTAGGCAGAACTTGTTCTGAAATAGAACATTTCTGATACTGACAGTTAATTTGAACCAGACTTGTCATTTCATATGCAAATAGGATTACCAGTGCAGCTGGCATCTCAACTCCTGGGCATGAGCACTCTGCTTCTACCCGCCCTCCATAAGCATATATTCTCCCAGTGGCCCTCATTGCTTATTTCAGTGATACCTAAAATAATTGTGATCTTCTAGTTGCAACTAAAAGTGGATTATGATTGACCATTTTCCTGGATAACATATTTGCTTATTACTTAGTGAGAATAGCTAATGTGTGTGTGTCTGTTTCTCCTTTTTCAAAACTGTATTTCTGGAGTTGACATGCATAGCTCTTGCGTTAGGCTTTGGCTGATACGGCTTCTCTGACAGTAGCTTCTCGTTGGACTATTGGTAAAAACTTCCTTTCCGCTCTTAATGGTAGGGTGTATCCCAGATAGCAAGTGTTATGTTTCATTGAGATATAAATAAGCTTCAGCAGTGAGCTGTATGTTCCAGAGAATAAATGTGTTCATTTTATCTTCATGTAAGTATCTCATACCCAGAGCCAGGAACTGCACTCCTGGCCCTTTCTTCCATAAAAAGCTGTTTCACTTGCTTGGATGTGTGACCCAAATGCAGTCTTGTCATTAGAGATTGCTTTTGTTGTGGAGTTTACGTGGGTCTGAGCATCTGGAGGCAGCCTTTGCTGGTAATGAGCATCTCTTCTCCCACCTACTTGTTTCATGGCTGTATTGCTTGCCCTCCTGCTCTGGGCTGTGTCCTTGTATAGCTTGTGTTGGACTAGGAGTTGTTTCATAACAAGTTGCCATGGGAGTAACCTGCAAGTTCTCCCTAGCCTGTAGGCAGGGGTGTTCTTAGCCCCTCAGTGTGGTAGGTGGAAATACTTGTGCTGGCAAGCAAGTGGGCTAACCAGTAATAGGACTTGCTTAGGATGTGGTACTAGCTGGAGTGGGTGCTAATTAACACTGTTCTGTGCTAAGCTGCTGTTAAGCACTAGCAATTCCCAAGCATTGGCCTTAGCTGCTTTCAGACATGTTCTGCTACATGGAGAGAACTTCCCTCTTGCAGTTGCCTTCACACCCCTCAGTGGAATATACAGTCCACATTTCCCTGTGTGTTGTGGAGCTGGATTATTCCAGACCCTTTTTAGGTTCAAGATATTCCTTTGAAACCTGAGTGAAGGTGGTCTTCTCAGCAAGCTTTGTTAGGCCTGTCTTCACTGGAGGCAAAAGCAGTGGCAATGCTTCCTTTTCTCTTTTTTACCTCCGTAGGAGAGAGGAAAGAAAAATGTGTGGTGCTGAGTGCTGTGCAAATAGCAAAGGTCTGAATGTGGTGTTCTTCTATTTAACGTGTCCTTCTGCCTGTTAAGGAAGAGTAGCATCTCAGTTTGTCAAAAGCTGTTCGGGACAGATCGTGTGCTAAGATTTATAAGCTAAGTTGCTTTGAGAAGATAGTACTGTGGTAATGCTAACAAATAACTAAAGTGAACACTGTGTGTATGTGCAGGGGAGGTACATACTTGGGTAACTTCTTATGTGCTCCATGTACTGTGTACTAATCTCCTGTTCTGAGAGCAGACAGAATGATGTTATTTTAGAGACAACACAAGCTTGAGGGTTAATTCCTGCCCATGCTGGTCACTTATAATCTGTTTTGGTTTGGAAAAGGCAAAGGAATGAAATCCAGAGAAATTATATGGTTTCTGTTACTGGTTGGGCGGGCAGAAGCTACCCCACAGATTGCCATGTAGGTTAATACAAATCCTGGGAATTCATTGACTCTGAGACCTTAGCAAATGTGCTGTAATCTCTCATCTAACAAAAACAAACGAGCATTGCAATGTCAATGCCATTTCCCAGTTTTCAGTCCAGTCCTTGGCCTCCTTCCCAAACTACCCTGTGAGCAGTGGATGTCTCTGTGTCCTCCTGCCCATATAGTCTGTTCTAGCTACTGGGTCTGTCTTGGTCTTGGGAGATGCTGCGTTTCGTCTCCTTTTGAGACAGATGAATTTCATCTGGTTCCTCTGGGCTTTGTGTTTGGAGCAATGCTGAACACCTAGTCAGAGTTGTGGTTCCAGGGAAGGCAGAGAATGAATTTCCAGACTTCATTCTGCTTGTTAAGTAGTTGTAGGCTTTTTGTGTGTGTGCGCTCTGTTCTTACTGCTCTTGTTTTGGATATATCCTGCATGATCCCATTACTTGGTCAGCAAAAACATGATGCAAATCTCCGAGTTTGCTGCACAAACCAATTTTGAAGAGACAGTAACCAATTTTGCTTCTGTTGCCCCTACACATGCACGAAGCAAGACAAGAACAACCTGTCTTTCACTGCAGTGCAGAGAGCAGTGTAAGGCTGCATATGGGCTGGCTTAAGATTCACAGGTTTTCAGGTAAATTGTGTGCAAAATAGTGGCTGTGGAATGTGTGCATTAGCAGTAGGTGTGTGACTAGTAGGAAGTGCTTTACTGTGATTTGCGTAAGAATAATATTACCATGTTAAGAATGGAACAGCAACAGTCACGGAAATAAAACAACTATTAAAATATTCCCTTTGTGCTTTTATTCTTTTGAAAATAGTGTTGAAGGATAACAGTGCTTTCTTTGAAGGCAATTTAAATGCTAAAGCATTTTTAAGCATAGACCACTGTATTATGCTAAATTTGTGTATATCTATTTGTAAATATTCTCTAGACCAGAGCTTTTTTTTTAGCCATTCTTTTTTGTCCTACAAGTAGTGGTTACTTTGGTTTCTTTGTCTAATGTATAGCAGACTTTTGGACTCTTTTCTTTTTCCCTATTAAAAAAAAAAAGGATAAACTTCTCTTAATGTAATTCTTCCCTAAACATTCTTGGTATGTGATAGGTTTAGTATAGATGGCATCACTAGGGGAATGGATGACTCAAGCTTTTCACCCTGAGTCAAGAGTCACAATGAGTAGATTCATACACTTCTAGCATGTAAGTACAAGCTGTCACTGCAGTCCCCTGGATTTTGTTGATGAATTTTTCCAGAATTATTTCAAGAATTGTGAAATATTGAACAAGTCATGTAACCTATGTATGCAGTCTGCTTGGGAATAATTTTGAGGGAAAGCATATGGATCTTATTTTACCTGCTTTTACTGTATTGCACTTTGAATTAAGAAAGCAGACAGGAAACATGCATTTCATGTTGGCTTTGCATTTTTTTGAATAACCTATCTCAATGCTAAACAGATGTACTTATACATCTGTTATATATCTGTATACAGATATAGCTTGTGTCTCAGTTTCATAGCTCTGCAATACTTCGTTGTGAAGAAATGAAGTGGCTGGTCCTTTATCAAGGCGTAAGACTTTCAGACATATTTCCGGTACAATAGTTCAAATAACAGTAATGTGGTGTTGGACTGTGGAACTTTCCATTCAGGGAGCAGCATGTACCAAACTTGGCCTGTTATTTGCTATTATAAGTATTACTACTAATAAAAAAACCTTAGGCCTTGTTAAACACTTCGAGCAGTGTGTGTTTAAGGCAAGTGTTGCACTGTAGCCCAAACTGACAAATTCTGTGTCACTCCAAACCTTGTGTCCCCTGTCAGAGACAATGTTATTGAATAGCCTCCTGCTGAAACCTGGGTAGTTGTGAAAAGCAGTAGCTGAAAGTCATGGTCAAGTGACAAATAGCTCAAATCTAACTAGGTGAATGTTTCATCTTTTTTCATTTCTTGTGCTACCCTGGAAGCTCCAAGAAATACTTTGTGCTACTATTCCCCGTTGGTGAGAGGTGTGTGAATTATTTTCATGTCAACTCTACTGGGTGAAATTTGAGCTTGTGTTACTGGGCTTCCTTTTTTGCAGGAGGATGATCTAATGGCTGGATTTCCCTATCACTACAGACATGAATATTTTTCTGAGCTCAGGCCATCACCAAGGTGGTGGCCATTTAGTGGTTGTTGAATGTTTTATTAATGGAATAAAAATCTGTGTTCTTGGTTGGTCATATCTGGTCAGTGTATTTGAGAACTCTTGCAATCAAATCAGACTTGAGTGTTTTCTTTTTCCCTGTTTTCTCCTCTCTAGTGGTTCATGCAGTTGTCTGGGACTAGCCTGACTTGAGGGCAGGGTTGAAAACCTGGAGTGTTTCTGCCAGAGTTGTGGCTGGTACTGATGAGGACCAGCAGCTCTTGGCATCCTTCTAGAAGAGCATCTTCTAGTTTCCCACCAAGATATGCTAAAAAGAGAATTGCAGAACACAAGGTGGAAAAGCCATTGCTTTTGTATCGAGGTTGTATCAAGTAGTCCTGATATTTAATTTCAATGATGTGATGGAGCTTTAAAAAACAAGAATTGTTGGTAACTTGGTACTCAGGTTGGGTGCTGTCATGTCAGCTGTTCACAGAGACTCAGCCTGCGCAGGTTGTAGTGTTTTCCCACTTACAGCACTGGATTACGGTCACATCAGTTTCAGACTCTCTTCACTGACAGTCTAGGCTTAAAGAGAAAAATAATCCTTAATAGTTTCCTTGTTCTCTTGGCTGTTCTGGCGAAGCAGCAGCCAAGCTTCAGGCAGTTGTCCTTTCGTGCAGCCCCCAAGCAGCATGTGGAAGCCCAAAGAAGAGAAGTGCAAAGGAAGCCACGTTGCCCTTTAACGTGTACCAGAGGCTTCCTGACCCTGGCCTCTCCTCAGGGCTGTATTTGCTCACGGTGGGGCAACCTGGCTCACCTTGAAAATGGGAAAGGTCAGCTGCACCCCAAGGAGCCCCCAGTTGGCAGGGGTTCCCAAGAACTTTGCTCAGCTCTTTCTGGGCTATGAGCCTCCCCAAAGCCACAGGCTTCTGCTTTCCTCTCTCAAGAATCCTGCTGAGATTGAGTGCACTGCAGAAAGCCCTGGGTAGACCCCGTTGCAGTATTTGCTGCAGCGTGTCCCTTAAAAGCAAAAGCCACCCAGCATGTCACTGAGTCAACATGTGTCATGAGTCCAACTCCTCTCTGCAGAGTGATTTATATAAATATATACAAGAATGTACCAACCAAGCTAATCAATGATGGCTTTCAGATGACTTAGATGGCCTTCAAAAACAGCGTGGTGTTCTGAAGAGGTGCCCGAGTTAGGCTGCTGAGAGACGTTGTGGCGAATTAAATGAGAGCTTATGTAAAGTTATCCACTCCGTAGCATAGGCTAGTGCGCGCGCATCCGCACACGGGAGCTGATGAGCTGCTGGCAGGAGCTTTGCAGAAGCTGCGAATATGTTGAGTGGAGACGAAATCTCAGTGCAGTTGTGCAGCATGTGACTTCCTATTTCTGTGAGTTACTTCCAAGGGACTTCCTCTGTTAAATCGGCTCGTCTCCAGAGGCTTCATCTGGAGCTGCAGTGGCGCTTGCTTTGTCCTGTGCCTGGGGCAGAGTATTTTTCCCAGTTGTGTTTTTAGCATTTTATTTTTTCTTTTGTACCCTATCCAGCATGCAAGGATCTAGTGGCTGCTACCCGTGATCGGAAGCTGAATACGTTTATACAAGTCTCAGTGGTGCATCCAGCCGAGCACGTTCTGACGAGATATTCGAGCACTGAAATCGTGGAGGTGAGTGGCTCTCTTTCAATTAACATGTTTATTAGTGAATTGCTTGTTTTTTTTTTTTTTTTTTCCCCTCTAAAAAGCGAGTAAGAAATGAAGCAAGTTAGTGCCTAGCCTTTAGTAAGGCAGGCACACTCTGGCTGTTAGCAAAGCATACCTGAAAGAGTTCTGTAGTTCTTGGCATTTAACCAGCATAAACAGCTAGATTTGAACATGCCCCTTCATGAAAGGTCTGCTTTTTCCAACCAAAAAGCATAGAGAATAGCCCCTTAGACATGGGCTTAGAGTGAAACACAGAATAGTAGTTTGCATGGAAGAAAAGGGCTTTGTAAAATAGAGTGCAGAGATTTTTGAAAAATATTTTAAATTGTAGAAAAGCATAGTTGCTTTTTTAGTTATTCTTTCTGTTTTTTTTTTTTGTTTGTTTTGTTTTGTTTTGTTTCCTTTCTTTCCCAGTAGAAGACTGGCATTTTTACAACTTGAAAAACATTAGCCTGCTTTTTTTTAATTAGAAAAAGCATATGTTTATGAAATAATTGTGACATTATATAAATTTATTTGTAAATTGTTGTGTGTTATAGCACAAGTTTTTTGAGGCTGCTTTACTAGTCCTTGCTTTATTCCAATGAGCACCTATGTCAGAAATGGGACAAACTTTATTTACAAAGAAAACTATTTAATCTAAGCAGACAATATAGGTATGACTTTGTTCGACTTAATGGAGGGATTAATTAACAACAGAGGAATCTTACTGCAAATACTCGCTCCAATTTACTTTAAGGCTTGTTTTAGCTGTTAAGCACAAGAAGAGTATTTCATGTGCTCTTTGTGTGATCTTACAGTTACAGCTGACTGCTAATTAAGCTGTTGTGGTTTCAGCCATCAACCATCCTGAAACGGTTTAGTTTATATCTAATGAGGATGTTTCATTTCAGACTGTCTGGAACAATGTAGTGTAGAAGTACAAACAGAAGTAAATGGATATTTTTAATGGCATGTTCTATATACGAATCAACTCTTGGCTTCCTCAGTCCAACTTTTTGGAGAGGGAAGAAACAGAAAAGGAATTTTCATAGAATCATAGAATCCTTAAGGTTGGAAGGGACCTTTAAAGATCTAGTCCAAACCCCCTGCACTTGCAGGGCCACCTAGAGCACATGGCACAGGGCTGGATCCAAGTGGGTTTTGAAGATCTCCCGAGAAGGAGACTCCACAACCTCTCTGGGCAGCCTCTTCCAGTGCTCTGTCACCCTCACTGTCAAGAAATTTTTCCATAAGTTCCTGTGGAACTTTTGATGCTGCAGCATGTGGCCATTTCCTCTAGTTCTATTGGTGGTATTTTCACCAAGTGGAAGTTGTAATGATCACGCTAAAGCCTTTGTTTAACAGAAGAGCTAAGGATACTAAGGATATTTGCCAACTTTTTGGTTACAATTAAACATGAGGAAGTTTTAAGACTATTTTAAATAGTTGATTTAAATGTTTCTGTATCTATAATATATAAATAATTTTTAAAAAGTCTTCTAGAATATTTTTACTTCTCTGTTACAAAGATGATTATTACTTTACTAAACTAAGGATGTTATTATCTTGCACCAATGTATTATTGCTTTAAGAGTGGAACTGTAATCCCCAGAGTCAGTCACTCTCTAAATGTAATTAAGAGAGTTTCTATAGCTTGACCTGTCTAACATGAGCTATATTGCTGGTACCAGCCTAGTCGGTTTGGATCATAACTGGAGCTGAACACATACCAGCTGATGAAAACTGTCAAAATAGTGGTGGTGGTTTGGCTTCATTTACTTTAGAATTTACTGGTTGAAATACTGAGTTAATTAAAAGAAAGATGCGCAAATGTATTGATATGTAAGTGTGTGCACATGTTTGAATGCATATAAAAATACATATCTGTGCACATTGGATTGTGTGTATATATGTGTTTTTACGCACACACCATAATTCTGAATGGATTTTTATTGTAATTTAATGAACTAAGGTCTCGCATCTTTTTTGCATAAACCAAGTATTTAGTTCATTTAAAATAAAGTAAACCTCATGTACCCTTAGAAAGGAAATATGATGGGAATGAAGGGCATTGCTTTTTACAGAGCACTCTTCCAGATACTGTTACCTCCTGGCTGAGCTAGACTCTGCTAGAGTTTTGCTAGACTCTGTTTAATGAGTTTTAGAGCTGCTCAGTTTTGTTTCTGTGTTAACTCTTTGTGTGTGTCTGCTATAGAAAACTAAGCTAGTTGGCAAAGTCCCTAGTTTGTGTTGGTGCCTCCGTAAGTGCGTGCTGCGTCGTGCATGCTGCGTGTTGCCCAGCTGCTGCCTTACTGAATGTTTGCTTGTGGGGCACAGGGAACAAGAGACCCGCTCTTCCTGACTGGCGTGACCTTCCCACCCGAATACCCCATCTATGAGGAGACTAAAATCAAACTAACCGTCTACGATGTCAAAGACAAATCTCAAGACACGGTAAGTGTTTTGCCTCACTTCTTGCATAGAGTTTTTTTGAGGATTAAGCTTCTCACAGTATTGTTTTTTAGCTTTCTGTGGCAGGTTTGCAGATCGGAGAAACAGGGTTATGTAACATAGTTTTTCTTTTGTTTTGTACTTAAAATGTACTTTGTTAGCTTATTCAAAATAGAGGGGAAAAGTGTGCTTAGAAGTACCTATATGCTATTGTTTAATTGATTTATGTGATTCAGCATTGATGGCTTTTGGCAAATGAAAGGTTACTGTTCTGTGCTTTTTATGGCAGACAGCATATGGAATAGATTGAAATGGTAATGCTGTGAATTACTTTCCAGGAATGTGTTACTGATCATACTTCACTTAAAGCAAAATCACGATGATGACAAAACCTGTAACTTGATGCTTGAGGGTGACAGTTGTATTTTGTGTTCATCTATTGCATGGTGATACCTGTAACTCTCCTGTGGCTGCTGCTATTTTTGGTGTGCAAGGCTCAAAGATCTTCCGTATGATTATTAAAGGCAAATAATTTGAGGTTCCTCCCAATTATATGTTTGGAGTAGCACTGTCAGCTTCTTTTGCTGAGAAACGGTTACTCATGAGAGGATATATGGAGGTCAGTGGGACTTTGGGTATGTGATTCATGTGTCTAAATAGAGGCCTTGAGTGCTGCTTTATGTGCTGCAGGTGATCAAAACTGTGTGTTTTTTTTTTTTATGTGGCTGTAGGAGTCCAGCTTATATGTTTCTCAGCCATCCAGAATACCCCTGGATGCCTGTATTTAGTTAGCTGCTTTGCTCTTTGTGTCTGTAACTGGCCCCCAATATGATCAAGGGCTGTGTGATTTGATATCCTCACTATATGCGTTCATTATCCATAAGAAGAACATAGAACTTGATGAGACTGTTGAGATATTTAGAAGGGCTTCTAATCTTGCCTTTTTCCTCCCAAGATGCGAAACAATTGATGTTGGGTTGTTTAAATTTGGAGCTTTTGTAAGCAAACTGATTGGATCTTTGGCTCCCACTGTGTGTTTAATGAGGATTAGTGGAATGGCTGAGATGTAGAATGTGGATTTCTTTCATTTTATGCACCAGGAAATCTTCTTCCTGTTCAATCTTAGAATAGTCAGTCATTTAATAAAATAAGAGGTTATAAAGAGAGCCTAGGATTTGTGGACATGAACACTCATGAAACGTGTGTGTGTGTGTGTACATATAGGCACACACACATACTTAACACAGTCAATTTCAGCTTGGGTCTGTTACCTTGTTTTGAAGTTAGCTCCTGTCAGCTGCTCGGGTACGTGGGGCTGTGCTTGTCCTGCACGTAGCTTCCATGGCATTTGTGGCAGCCCAACCTTGGGCTGGACTGCCAAAAGCTTTGCAAGAAGTTGAGCAAGAAGCTGTGGTGGGTAAATTCCCACAATGCCAGGGTTATGCTGCTGCCAGCGCTTCATGTACTAGTTTAAAGTAGCCCAAATCCCTTTTCGTGCTGCAATTCAAATATATACTTAGTTACTCTGTTCTTATTTCTTCTGTAATTAAAGGAGGTGAATTCTGTGCATTAATTAAGCTCTGAGCAGGCTTTTATTGCCACAAATTAGAGGACTGGAAGGAAAGGATCAGAGTGTGTGTGTGGGGGGGTATATCACAGGGTATTACATTTGCTTTTCTATTGCTTAAACCTGCTGCTTCCCATATGGGAGAACGAGGCCTCCTTTGGAGACCCTGGAGACTTTTACCATAGTGCCCTGGACGCTGCTCAGCCTGTTCATATGAGTCACTGCCCTGCAGTCGGGGGGTGCTCCCTGGAAGGGATCATCCCGGTGGTTTTGCACTGCTGAGGGGCTGTTTGTGTTGCTGCTTGAAAACAGATTTCCAAATAACCTTGTGATGCCTGTTTCTCTGTATGAGAAAACAGAGTGTTTGGTCTTACCTGTCATTTAACTCACATTTCTGTTAGAAGTGCAGTTTAATTGCATTCAAGGACTGTGCAGCTGGTATCACTTTCACTGTATTTGAAACGCTGAAGTTTCTAGCTGCACTCTTTTCACTTTTATGCATGTCTGGCTTAGGCTGGTCCTAATTATATACTGGCTGTGTCAGGTTTTCTGTAATTGAGGCTTTTTAAACATAGTGAAGCCCAATGTTTGTGGCTCTGGCTAGTCTGCCTAGTTTAAGATGATTTTTTTTTCATTATTGCAGATTTTTATGCAAATAGAAACCTTATTAGAGATCATGCTATTTTTGACTTTGATATAGTTGAAGGAAAGAAGCTAATACCCTGTGTTAGTAGAATGGTACTTAAATGTAACTGGGGAAGCTGTGCATGCAGTAGGACAGTAGGTTCTGAAAGATGTGCAATGACATCTGTATCTACATCACAAAGGTTTTTTTCACATATAGCTGATTTGTTTTATGTTGCTCTGACTTTAGTCTTTAAGGTCTTTTAAGGTTTGATGAATTTTGTTGTAATGTCTGGGCTGCACCTAGTCTTGAAATTGCTGTGCAAGAAAATCAGAATTAGAAGCTCATAATGTATATTTATTGCAGTTAAACCCAGAGCTTAACTTGTTACCTTACAGACTTTCCTAGCTGTAAAGTGGGCTTGAAAAGCTTCTGGTGCGGTGCGATGGGGTTTGGCTTTAATGCAGCAAGGCCTCAGCACAAGCGTTGTGGTGGGACCTGTGGCTTCCCCCGCCACCGCGTGTGCCAGCCCCACCATACCACCATGTGTGGCGGGGCTGGCGGTGGGGGACAGGAGCCCCTGTGCTGGCTGCTGCAGACTGGTGCTGCGGAGCCCTTTGGCAGAGCCCCCTTTCCCGTAGGAAGAGAGGGAAACCAGGTAGCCTGGGAGTAAGCTTCCAAAGCAGGAATGCTGTGTGCCCTGGGATTATGGACTGCACGAGTGATTTTCTAGCTTAAATGCCAGCAGGTAACAATCTCCTTGGGCTTCACACACCCCCTGGCATTCACGCGTGGCGTTCAATACAAAAGCAGCCGTCCTGAGAGCAAGGAGAGATGGGGTGTGTGCCAGACCACCGAGACGCTGCACAGCCTGTGCTCTGCTCTGGCCTCGCTTATTTCCAATTTTCTGCTTTTAATAACAGAACAAAATCAGATCAACTTGTTAAACCATTTTAAGCGCGATATTGATAAAAATGGAGCTCTGGATATGGGAATGTGCATTGTCAAGTGGTTTGTCTAGAATATTTAGGCTTCATAGGATTCTGTTTTTTTAAGCTTTAGGTATGAATGTTGTATTAAACTCAGACCTGATGAGTAAAAATGTCCCCAAAATTGGTCTGCATTTGGTGTGTGCGATTCAGTTTCCTGATATTTCAAGTGACCCCATTAAAGAAGGGGGATGGGGAGCGTCACATAGACCCAACAAACAGTACCGCACAGTCAAGGTCAGACGGGGTCCAGCCGGAGTACGGTAGCGGGGAAGTTAGGACAGGTAATGATTCTAGAGCTCACTCTTTCACTCTTCCTGGGGTACCTGCAGGCTCGGTTACTTC
>JAWLRI010001009.1:750813-767383 GCA_034781795.1 Crypturellus tataupa
AGGGGGGTTGGACTAGATGACCTCTAGAGGTCCCTTCCAACCTTAGGCATTCTATGATTCTATGATTCTATGAAAAGCGACCCACGCTGGGCTGAGTGGACAAGGAGAGCCCCTCCTGAGGGAGGCCTTTGGGAAGTCCCTCTTGAAGGCCCTGCTGCGGGGACAGTGCCAGGTGCTCTCGGGAGGGCAGCGCTCCGTAACGCAGGACCGCTGTGCCCTTTGGCAGGGTTTGCCATGGCAAGACTTCACAGGACTTGGGTTTTTCTTTTTTGAGGTTGAAGTTGTGTTGAGATTGGCTTTTATTCAAAGGAAAACATTTTTTCCCAATGATTTGTGAAAGACTTAAAGGTTTCCCCTGTAATTTTATGGCAGATAAAGCACATCTTTGAAAAAAACATTTCTTCATGGAATATTTTCAGCATTATACCTCTAAATGTGCATGTGCCCTTCCTTGTTTTATGTATTTCTCTGCAGGGTTTGTAGAGAAATATTACCTTAAACTAGACACTTCTAATATCTTGTTCTTTTTACTAAAGGACCCTGTCCTGTCCATAGAAATACTTGCAACAAAGCTCTGGATTTTCACATTTCTTTTTAAAATAATTTAGTATTTTTTCATAAATATATATCGGTGATGCATTCAGTTTTTACTTTGCTTCAGAATATATATTCTTTGCAGATGCCGATATTAGAGATATGAAGAGAAAAATCTGAATACATAAAAGGAAATTCAAGCTACTAAGTTTCATTTGACTTTAGGGTTGAAATAAAGTCTTTCTTTGAACTGTCTTGTATAAAGTGATTGTAGAAAGAAAGATTTGCCCTATTTTAGTGAATCTATAGGCAAATCAGGGATAAGTGTCAAGACTAGGTAAGTTACAGGTATGTTTAACTTAACACTCCTTGCATATACAGACTGCTCTTTGCACCTTAAAAATTCAATGGGAGGATTTGGCTTTGCAAAAATTCTTCTCTCTGAAAGTATTCCCCTTCTTTCCTAATTTTTATACCTTTTTATATCCCTTCCTAGGGGTGGGGGTAGGGGCAAACTCCTCCCTATCCCTGTGTATTCAGGGAAACTTGGGATCTGCTGTCTTCTGCAATTTTTCTTTTTTAATACTAGCTCTGTCAACCAAATTCAATTGCTGCCTCACATCAGGCAAAAGTGTTCTCTAAGACTCAGCTCTTTGGAAAACTGTTGTAAAATTATATTGTAAAAATGTGAGCGGATGCCTTAGAAATTATTTTAAAATGAGGGAAACAAATAGTAAGCAATAAATTTTATTTGTAGGTTTTATTTTATTTTAGCCATCTAAGGATGTTTGTAACAGTTGTGATTATTTTAACCTTTATAGCACTGTCCAGCTTCTGAGCTTGGGTGCTTTTTCTGCCTGCGCCAGAAAGCTGGTGTGTTTTGCTCTAACTCTCTGAGTAGAGGAGAAGACTGTGGCATGGTGTTTCTGTCACCAGTTTTGGGCGATCGGACTGCAGAAAGGTGAGTTCTGGATAAGGACTTGGCTGCTGCCCCTTTAAGGGGCAAAGAAAAGGGGCAAAGTCAAAGGAAATTTAAAAATAAAAAAATCAAAGGAAAATTAAAAAAAAAAAAGTTTTCCTTTTATAGAGCTCCATTTTTTTGCCTTTTGGGCTCACTTTTGGTAATAACATTACCTGAGGATTAATCAACGGAAATGGGTGCCTCATTGCTGCAGAAGCACTGCTCACTTGAAAGGTGTGTACTGAACTCCTTGGAAAATCACCCCCACAAGCTCTTTGGGTTTCAAATATGGCTTTGGAATCCTGTTTCTGTTACAGGTAAGTGGCATTGTACAGGGAGAAATTTCTTGCTGCCTTCTTTACTTGTAACCAAAATCATATGTTAAATAGAAATAACATGCAATTCAGTTAAATGCAAAACCAAAACAAAAATCTCAACAACAGCACAGTGGAGCGTGTACTTCATTCCTCACTAGCCATTTCTATTTTTCCCAAAGTCAAGTTCAGGACTAATGGAAATAATTTAATGATTTTTAAAATGCTATCTCTTTTTTTTTTTTTTTTTTTTCCCCCCTTTGGCATTTATTGTCTTCGTTTTTCTATGTTGAGGAGTCAAACTACTGTTTAAGCTACTATTTTAATTTTCTCAAATGGCTGCCTGTTTAAACAAGGCACTTACCACAAATATTGGGGTGAAACAGAAGGTACAGTATGTTGAAAATCTAGTCCTTCAGTGACAGAAGCATTTCTATGTAATTAAATCTATCTAGATGTAAAATGAGTTGAAAGGATGGAAATAAAGGAATGGGGAACAGCAGTAAGTTTGCTCTAGCCTTACTGCTATGAAAGCTGGTCGCTGAAAATAGTCAGGAAACGGAGCTTTGTCTTCCCAAGATTTTGGTGTATGTAGTCTGGGAGTTCAAAGACAGGGCAAATTGATTCTATTAGAGCAGATTTTCTTGCCCTTACCCTGTGCCTCAAATATTATTTACAATTCTTCAGATCTATGAAGACATTTGGTGCAGTAAATGTTTTGCGTATGAAATTTTGTTAATATAATAATTATGCTAATACAGTAAAGCTGGGCAAACCTTTCTGTTTAAAATTCAAGAAAGAATCATGTGTTAGATATAATATGAGGTATTATTTTCTTGCTTCACAGTGATTTTTTGGTAAAAGAATATGGTAAATTGCTCTCAGTCAACAAGTGTTTTGTATTGTATTCTAAATATTTGATGAATAAAAATGACAGCTGAGGTAATTGTCTAGGAATGCTAATGCACATTGCATTTTACAATAAGCAAAGCCTCCCTATGCATTACACTCTGTAAAGGAAATTCCCATGGGGCTGGGATTTGCCGTGCTTGACTTTCTCCGTGCCAGAAGCGTGAGCTTTTGGTTTCCATGTTCCTTGTTTTGTTGTGATTACACAACCCACGGTGAACAGAAGTGGAAACAAATCCTTCCACTTGCTAACCTGCAGGTGTTCAATAAATCATGTGCAGTTTGTAGTGAGGTTTATGAAGCCCGGAGAGGGAAGAGGGACGCGCACATAGGTTGTAGTGAAAATAAGAATTAGTTTGTTGAGTTCTCTAGTAGTGAGTATCTTGCCCATCATCTGAGGGAGGAGAGAAGGGAACTACAAGTCTGCCCAGCAATAAATCTGATAAAGCATCAGCAAGTGGAGTCAAGGCTTCAGCGTGCATAGCATGCGTATTGCTGGGCAGCAGCTGCCCTGTGGTGACTGTTATGGCACTTTGTGCTTTATGAGAGAATTTCTTTCACTGGGTTGTGAGCTGACTTCCATTACCTTGAATTTATTCCTGGTGAGAGCATGGATCGTTACAATGGAGTCACTGGCACACGCCGACTGTTTTCCTTGGGGTAACATCTGTCTGGGAGAAAAGCTTCCAAAAATAGCCAGGTAAAGGCACTAACATGCTACCTAGCCGTGGGCAAGGCTTTGCTTTCCTAGTGCTGTTTTGCAGTCATACTGCCCCTCAAACGCATAATTAAAACTGTGGACAGGCGAGAAGGGGTGCTAGCTTACTTCCTAAAGTAATAAAAACCTTAAAGCTTCTAAAGGTTACTTGAAAAGACACTGGAATAACACCTTGTGAAGTAGCCTAGGGAAGCTAGTAAGACAGTAAGAAAATGAGGAGTTGTTCAGTGGTGAGTGCGGAGCCCAGGTACACTGCAGTATGCACAGAGCTAGCATTACAGCACCCAGACCTGTTTGAGGCTGTGGATCAGCTGCTAACTGCTTAACATAATGCTCTAAAACAACTGCAGCGTAGCTAAGTGGCATCTGTTAGCTCCTCCTTGAATCTTTTTGGGTGCCTTTTGAGCTGTGCCTAGTTCCCTACTTCCCAATAGGTGGTGGAAAGGTGGCCAATGTGCACGCAGGGCTGCACTCTTGCAGCTGGCCCTTGGCCAGGGGACACCCCTCTGCCAGAGGGGCCTCTGACCCCGCAGCCCAGTGTGGAGTTGGGGTCACGGTCAAAGCAAGTCGGTCGCTGTGGAGTCCTGACGTGTGGGGCATGCGCTGAGAATGTGCAATGCGTCAAAAGCGATTGTTTCGGAAAGAATTTGTTTAGGAAATCTTCCAGGGCACAAGGAAGAGAGAACGGACACAAAAATCGGAAATAAATATAGTCATATTTTATTCTATTCCCCTGTATCACAGGGAAGCAAACAAAAATAAACTAAAATACCCCCACAAATCCATGTTTCCTGCCTCTGGGATTTTATGAAGCCTTTCAAAAAGAATTAAATGATATGGATAGATTATGGATTGCAAAGTATAGTTATACTTAGTCTTTCTGGTGCTTTCTTTAGTTTTTTGGTGTCTTGAGAATGTTTAGTTCCTTGTTTTGTTTTTCCTCATTTCTTTTCACCACTGCCATAGTATTCTTAAAGTAGGCATAACTGAAGATTTCTTTTATAGAACTGTGCAGCTGGTGATGTTTATTCTTGGAATCTTATTTTGCCTTTTTTTGGTCATATGTGCAGTATCACTAATATGACTTTTATCTTTTTCACTTCATAATTATCCAAAACACTTTGGAAAGTTTCCCTACTCTGAACTGGGGTTTAAAAAGAAAAAAAAACAAAAAACAAAAAAACCTTTGTATTTCGTTTGGCTTGTAGAGGATTTGCAAGAGTGTAGTTCCTTCTCAGAGTTTATTTTGTCTTTCTTAGTTTTCACTAAGAACGTGTAACTGGTGTAACTGTTGTGGTAGTGGATATAGTTATCACAGTGCTTTAGATGAGAGCAAAAACAAGTGTATCAAGGCTGTGCTGGCAGTTTGGACTATAAAACTTAAAACTGTGCCATCTGTAAGTGAAATTCAGAGGTCCTGTTGGATCTGCTGGGGAAGGTACTCAGGAGCCGTGATGGGAGAGGGGCAGTTTGAAGGGTGACCAGCACCTTGCTGCCCTGCTCGGCAAGGGTTGCACCTGTGCTAGGGAATGGGTATTGTGTTGGAAGAGGTCGCCTCTCTCAGGGTGTGTGTGACATTGATCTGGCTTGATGTGTGCTGCCATACCTGGTGGGGGCTGAGGTCTTGTGCTGTATGCCTCACCGCTACCTGGAGTTGCCTATACGGCTCTGGTTTCTGGTTGCATCATGGGCTTTTTTTCTCCAACTGGTGGTTAGGCAATACCGAAGCAGAATGGTCTGGAAATAAGAGAACAAGATGGTGCAGTCTCTCTTGGGGGTTCACTAGGACAGGATTTTGCAGGTGTTACTGTGGAATTGATGTCTGTGCTGCCTCCTCCAGAATATGGGAGCAGGATTGGGACTCAGCTGCTCACTCTTCAGTTTCCAACTTGGCCCTCCAGAAGTCTGGCTGGGAGTGTCAGAAGCATCAGCAGGGCTGGCTTCCCCCCCACTCCAATCTGTGCTGAGAAGTGGAAGCTAATTTGTTTGATTGCATTGCGGTTGTATCATGAGCAGCTGTATGGATCCATTTTGTCTTGAACTGCAGCTCCAAAAATACAGGGGGAGGGAAAATTATATCTCAAGTGAGCTTATTTGAGACTGGAGCGTCTGCTTCCTAGACAGCAGAACGGTGTTTTATAGGACAGAAGTGATTTATTTCCTGTAGAAGGTGACAATCGCTGTGTCCTTGAGATGCTTGGGAGTTTGACACATAGCTGCTGTAGTGAAATCTAGCATGGAAGTTCATGATTTGTTACAGCTAGAGATTCTTGCTGCCTCTATTCCTGGGAATAACTTGGCAGCTCTTCAAAAAGAAGTAATTGCAAGGCTCTTGCTCAGAAAATTATCTTTGAGTGTTGAAGATCTGGACTGTTACTGCCCAATTATTACTTACCCTATTTTGAAATAACATCACCTCTGTGACAAGGAAGCTTCTGAATAATTTCCTTTGCCCATATGTTTTTAGGCTTGGGTATGACAGAAGGAAGGCCTGTTGTGACAGTGCAGAGGAAAGCATAGGCACGTGGGCTCCGCTTGCGAGGCCTCCCGAAATTTGGAGTACAGGCAGTGCTGTGCAAGCCTCATGTCTCAATCCACTGAGACAACCTTAGCCTTATTAGTTAGCAATCCTGTCCTGGTAGATAAATGATTGTTGATCTAGAGCTGACTGCAGCACGGGACATCCTTGTACATCCAGCTGTACAGTTGTGGTTTGCTGTCTCTCATTCCTTTCCTAGCAAATTCCCAGCCCTGAGAGCAGGCTGCTTGTGCGAAATAGGGGGCTTAGTACTGCCATCCCGGATTTTGTACGAACATAGGAAAGGTTGGAAGAGTGGGGTTTTGTAAAGAAGAAAAAAGCCTGTTTTTTTCCCCTTTCATTAAACTCCACAGAACAGGAAACTGTATTCTGTCTAATCTAAATACTCTCATCCCCCAAAATGTGATCTCTCCATTAAAAGAATTGGGAGGGCAGTAGTAAGAAGAGAAAGGGGTATCATCTACTGTGAATGAGCAAGCTTTTCTTTTTTTCTTGATTGCTTTAGGTTTTCTTCACTGTTTGATTTTTCCAATTTTAAACAGTTAGCTTTTCTGTTAGGTGTGCAGCCTAATATGTATCCCTGAGATGGTCCATGTTGTTTCCTCCTGTGTCTGACAGAACAGAAAGGTTCTTAGGCTAAGCTCTTCCCATAGTTACCCATCTTGTTATCTGTAGCTGGAAATCTTGAGCATGTCCCCTGAAATATTGTTCAATATGAATAATGTGATCTTTAGCGGGGAAAAACATAAACTTGTATTATCTGTTTAAAATAGCTAATACTTTTAGAGATCTGAATACCTAGCTAAAGCAACGTGAGGAAATTTCCTAAGAAATATTGTCAAAGTAATCTCATTGTTTGCACAGGATGAGCATCGAACTGTTTTTCTCGGAAGACAGTGAATTAAGTCAAGGGGAGAGAGTTTCTTTGTCCAATTTTCAACCACTCTTTTTTCACTCTTTCTTGGCTGTCATCAGATTTGTATGTACTGTACTTAGATTGCAGATACAACCCTAGTGATATTACTGAACTGGATAGTTTAGATCCTCATTTTGATTAGATTGTAATCATGGAGGTATTGGAAGTATTTATTACTAACCACAGGGGTGATGCATTCTTTACTTGTTTAGTTTGTGACTGATTTATAGCGTTTTAATGAGGCAATGCAAGTCAGCCTGCACCTTTTGCTTTTGATTAAAAGGCCAGTTTTTGACTCTGCCGCCTTCAGCTCTTGCTGTTGTAGGCTCTGACTGTTCAGGACAAGGTATTTTGTATCCTGGCTGCCTAGCACAGGTTTCTGTATCTGAATCAGATGCCATAGGTGACTTGGATAGCAAAGGTTTCTGGTTTAATATGGGTCTAGTGATCAAAAAGGTTCACAGTGTGTGACAAATTCTATAGGTTTGTTAGAGAAAAGAATTTAGGTTTTCAGGACAGAAGGTAATTTATTAGTATGCATTGTAAAGTAAATAAAGCAGCCTGGAGTGCATGTGCTTTGTGGGGACATCCTGTAGTGCTTCTCCCCTTGTATCCAGCTGTGGAAACCTGGGAGGAGAGAGGGGTCCAGCTAACATCCATCACAATGAATCTGCTCCCATTAGTGCGTTGGGATGCAGGTGCTGACAGGTATCCCTGGGCTTCAGTTTAGATGTGCTCTATGGAAGCTGTCTGTTAGGTGTGATCAAATACTGTGTAGAAGATGGTCCCATCGTTGCTGTCATGGCTAACGCACTATGCTGAAATCACTTGCGTGGTCCGCCTGGTTCCCGGCTGTTGAGAACTAGATTTGAGCAATGAATGGTAAGAGACAGAACAACTTGGTCAAGCAAAATCACGGGCCTGCTGTGACCACTGGGGCGGCTGGGCATCATGTGTGTGAGTTGGAGCCATGGCATGTCCTGGCCCAGCCTGCGATGCAGCCCCAGAGCCGCAGGGAAGTGCAAGGTGCCCAGAGAAACTGTGTGCCCAAACACTTCAATAACTGTCCCTTTTCCCGAGTGGGACCTCTGGGCTTTCAGTACAGCCCTCTCTGCAGCTAGGGGCAGCGCTGTGGGCCCCTGCACCAGGACCGGATCTCTGAGGTGGGCTGCAAACCCCAGCTCCTCGGAGCAGCGACGTGCGCGGGGCTGGAGCGAGTGAGCGTTTGCACTGCGGTGCCCCGCAATGCTCGCCCGTGTCTGCCGCTTGCGGTGACCTGTGTGGAACTGGGTGAAATGGAGTCAAACAGGATGAACAGTAAAAAGTTGTGAGGCAAACTTGGGCAAAATAAAGGAGACAAGCTCTTTCCCTAGAAGTACTTTACTAATCCACGATTTATATAATCACGTTGTGGACCTGTATACTTCAGACTTCCATGCCTAGTCTTCCAGCTTATAGGTTAAGTAGTCATATTAGCTTTATCTGTCCCCACAGTCATATGTTAACACTGACTGTAACATGTATATAAATATCCTTTTTTAATGCCTTATTATGCCTGAAAGAATGTGGGAAAGGAAAAACAAGATGGGTTTAAGCCTCTAAAATGTGGAACTTGCGCTGGTGGTAGTTACTGATGATCTGGATAAAGTATCACATGTTTTTATCTTTTTTGAAAAGGCAAGTGGTTTTATTAGAAAGTACAATGAAATTATATGCCATTATGTTTTTCTAATGTCATTTTAAAATTAACATATTTGGAGAATGCTGAATTATAATTCGCCTATCTACATGAAAGTGGCAATTTGGGGTAGTTTTATTTAGGGTTAAATCATGTGTGAGTTAACTCATGGCTCATGCAGAATTAGAGAATCCTTTAAAACTATGAGAAACTGCTCACAATATTTTGTTAAAGTCATGATTTTCTTTAGTGAAATAAGTCGCTTAAGTCGCTTATAAGGGAAAATATTGTAATTGCTGTTGAATTAATAGAATAATGTTGCATTATTATTAACTGCTATATTTAGGAGATGGATACTTCCTCCTGAATTAGTCTGTGCTAATGTTATAGGACCCTTCACTTAAAATATCTCCTCAGCTTCCCCAAGAACATGTTATCTTCCTCTAGACATTTGTTTCTGACCTTTTATTTTAAGGTGGGTTATTTTTCATGTCTTCTGTGAAATAAAACCTGGATAATATTGAAGAAAGTAGCCTTCAATAATTGGACAAAAAATACTAACATTATTCACCTAGTATGTTTCATGCCTCTTGCAAACAGTTTTTTGGTGGCGAGGTGTGTTTTTGTGTGTGTGCGGGGCGAGGGTAGAGGGAGATGGGCCATATTCTTGTAAGCTCTTTGGCCTGTCAATATTTACTGCTTGTCAGGTCTAGCTTACAGGATGAGTTTAAGTCTCCAGGAAACAAAAACATATCCTGGTCCTGGTCCCAACAGGGAGTCTGAGGTGGGGAGGGCTGATGCCTGCAGCCTGGAACGTGGGTCACTGCCTGAGCAACTGCAGCCCTTCCCAGAGACAAGACCGATGTCTTGGAAGCTGTAGGTGTTTGTACAAGGTCTTGCGTTCCCTTTTAGGATAGGCTTTAAGTTTGTGTGTGGGTGTTCTTACCTTCTCTTTCCCCCAGTTTTTAGTTCATGATCTAATAGGGGCAGCAGTGTGAATGTTTTTCTTTTTCTGTCTATTCTTTGTACAGTAAATAGTAACAAAATGTTAAGGAAAGTGAGAACAAGATGTATTAAAATTCTGAATAGGATCATAAATATATAATAGAGCAGTTTCCATGCCTAGAAGGAACTCGCATACATATATGTATATATATTTACAATCTTGCAGTACTTTGGTGGGGGGGATGCTTCCCAAAGTACAGTTTCCTCTGTGTTTTTAATAGAAAAAGCTGGAACATAGGCATCTTTATCAGGTGTCTTTTATTTTCCGTTTCGGAAGTGCCTTTTAATTTTCAAGCCTCTTTGATCTTTTGTAAGCACTGACTGGCTCTCACTAGGGTTTTTCAGAGCAAGGTGGAGGAGGTGAGCTGTTCATCTCTAGGAGACTCGGTAAGGCCCAGGCTGAGGTAAATGTCACCATTTCTGTTATTAACCCCTTTCTCTGGGGTCTGTACCTGGCCCGAGAGGTGACAGGCGACTGTGGGGTCCTTGTGGTGAGGGTTGCTCAAACGCAGCCCTTCGACTGCTTGGCTAAGGAGATGGCGGTGCTCCACAGGGCTTGAAGATAAGATCTGAACAAGACCTGTCTGGACCTACCAGGGAGACTTTTGACAGGCAGGTTGTAGGTGGTCACGGGAAGAATACGACCAGAACAGAGAGAGGACTTCTGTTTTGGGAGGGAATTCTCCTGGAGGGTGCGGGTGTGTGAAGTCACGCAGCTCCAGAGTGAACAATTATGTTCTCCTGAATCAAGTTCTTGTTGCAGACTTAGATACATACAGTATTCGTCACAATAGCTCAGACTAGGAAAAGTGGCATGTTTACGGTGTGTTGGTACAAGCTGTACTTCCCTCCCAGGGAAGCTGGTGTTTTTGTAGGGCCTGAATTAAACTCTCTGTACAGTTTAACTTAGAAAAGTGCCTTTTAATGAAACATTTCTGCACTGTGAATGTTTATAAAAAAATATGTAATGATGCCTCCAGAAATAATATTTGAATGCAGTGCTTTCAGAAATAGCTGCATGCCTAATCAGCAGCTTGACCTCATTTGGAAATGAAAGGAAATTAGTTGAAAAAAGGAAGGTGTGTGTGTGAAAGGAAGAGTCGGGTGCCTAACCTGACCTCTATGGAAATGATTAAATTCCCTAATGAACTTCTTGGATACTCCTGTTTGAAAAGACCCAGCACCTGCTGGTGGTGAAGGGTCCAGAGGGACTAGTGGAGAGGCATCCAGCCTAGGCTGGAGGGAACTTTAAACACTTGACAGAGAAAATGAATAAGTAAAGCACTTAAGGGATAGCAGTCAGCTTTTGGTCTCTTGGCAAATGTATTGTTTTCTGAAGACTACTTTAAAAAATAACAATTTCTTTTGATCTTTTAGTGGCTTTGTAGTTTGTGGCAACCTCTGTGTCCTGGTGTTACCATGTTAGGTCATCTTTTAAAGCAGAAAACATACTACCTGGAATAAAAGAGAACTTTTCATCGTGGGTTTTATTGAGCTTTGCTTGTTCAGGTGGCAGCTGAGAAGATTGAGAGGCTTTGTTTAACTAATTTTTGCTCATCTGTGGAGTTGGCTGGATATAGTTTGTGACAGATTCTGTTTCTCGTCACTTACCAGATTTATATTTTAAGAGACATACCATATCAGTGCAAAAAAATGCCAATTTCCTGATATGGCAGTCATATTGCCTTAATGCATAGAGAGTAGAGCCGTGCTCTCAGTGGACTGTTGCTGTTTGCATGTCATAGTTGCAGTAGAGGAAATTGTGGTTTATACACTGCATTGGGGGACAGAAGCTTGGGGTTCTGGGGTTGTGTTTGCTATTAGATTGCCTAGGGTGCTTTTAAGGAATCAGACTTGTGTTTGTGTTCTTTTTTGTTGTTGTTTCATGTGTGTGTTGAAGACAATTTAAGGATTTTAAGTTGACAACACAAAAGCAGTATCTTCCTTAAATTTGAAGATGAGATACCTGCCGTTCGGTTTGGAGAATGGTCACGGTCTGTCAGGCAGCTCCTCAGTCCCTCTCCTAACCTGCCTTTCTGGGACAAGGGATAGCAGCTCTTCCCCACACAGATGCGGGGTGTGTATTGGCCTCCCTGTTGGTATGTGTTTTTTTGAGAGCCTTTGTCATACTGTTGATTTCCTGCAGTGCTCATGAGTCCTAGTAGTCTCTCTGTGAAGGATGTGATCTTAGGTATCTGATTTTTTTTTTTTCCTTAGGAAAGGCCACTGTTTAAAGGAAATTAAACATTTGATCAATGGGAACACATTTCTTGAAGTTCAACTGTCAGCATTCCCTTTATAAATGTCTTTTCTCTGGATTTTGTATGTTGAGCTTAAAAAGTGGCTTCAGGCTAAATATTTAGAAGTTTAGGACTAAACTCTCCCAGTACATGGGGATTTTGATGCATAGATTTATTAATCGTGGCAGTGTAAACATAGCTCCTAGCAGATAATTTCTTTGAATTTGAAAAATAGGTAGTCACTTTCAAGTAGTTGAGCCTGTATTTTTTTTAAGTAATCAGGGAGGATAGGCTTAACGAGGGAAATAAGGAAAACTGAAAGGAGTAGAATATTAACCTTCTAGTTCATGTGGGTGTATATATATATAATTAGCCCAACAATATTCTTAATTTTTACAAGTAAGAATATGTGTACGCATTCAGAACCAAGTTATAATTTGGGTTTGGCTGATAGTGTTCCCAGATATCCTGTTGAACTGAGTCTGCGAGGCTGCATGACTAAGAAGCATGCAGGCTGCATATGGGTCTCTACTCTGATCCCAAATAGCCCTTGTGGCCCTCAGGGCCAGTGTGAGTAGAGCTGCAGTCAAGCAGAGCCAAAAGAGATTCAAGAGGAATAAAAACTCCTAGGGCGAACTATGGCTTTGCAGTTATGTTCAAAAATGCAGTCTCTGTTAGGGGAGTTAAGTTAAAAATGGATACTTTTCTAAAAGAGTTATGCTGATTCACAGGTTGATCAATCTTTGAATGACTCTGGCATCAGGCAATGTCTAGATAGTGATTTTTAGCTATTTTATCTGACTGTACTGAGAATATCTTTTGTCAAATCAATGAGAATATAAAATTGGAAAGCCCATTGCCCTTGTCCATCTGTCTCCCAACAGACCTGAGTTAAAAGCCTGGGGAGCAGGACCTTAGCAGCTCTTCTCCTTCCTTTGGTGTTAATGCACAGTTGCATTCATTTGGAGTAATCAGGCCTCCTGTGAGCTTTTGTTTTAGAATGCTAATTAAGTTTGAACTATTTTAATGTTCTTACCTAAAATAGGTTCTCCATTCTTATTAACATCCTAATACTATTTTTTGAATATGAATGGCAGGTGTACGCAGCACTGCTGGTAAAGCAGAAAAACCTTGCTGTGTTTAGAAAGTATATTTGCATTTTTCCAATGCAAATGGATGATGGCTCAGTCAGCCTGCTTAATTAGTAATATGCTTAAGTCTTTCTGCTGAACTAATTCTAATTCTGAACTGATACGCTTCTAGCTTACAGAACTGAAAAACATTGACTTGTGCTTAATATTTTTTCCTATTCAAATCTTCCATGTGTAATTTTCCTGTAGCACCTTCCAGTTTTGCTTTGTATAGATCCTGCTTTCTAAATTTTCATGATAACTACTACAATTTTTGATGTAGTTGTCAGTGAAAATATGAAATAAGATTAGGGTCAAGACTGAGTCTCAAAGAACTCTGATTGCTGTTTCAACCTCACCGTGTCCTGATTAGCCAGTCTGTTAATCTCTGTAGTTTCTTTCCAAGTGACTAATAAATTCTGAAGTGCCCCTATATGAAATGCTTTCCTGAGCTCCAGAAGATAAGAGCTAGGCAATCAATTCTCATAATAAAGAAAAAGTTAAAAATCAGTTTGAATCGATCTCTGTTTATAAAACACACGTATTTCCTCTAATAAGAGTTTGGCCAACATTGTTTGGTGGCTGTTTCCCATATGACTGAGCTTGGCATTAGTCTTCCTTAAGACTTTATTACCTAAAACTTTCTAATCTGGGAAGCTGTCATTAGAATAGTTGGAATACTGTGGCTTAAGAATAGCATATTTAGTAAGATGAATTCATAGGAAGAGCTAATATATGTATCTCCTGACGATATAATTGCAAATCCTAGATCTGCTTTTGGGCATATGAGCTTTTATTTAGCTTGTGTTTAATATCTTGGTTTTGATTCATATCATGCCATTGCCTTTTTGAAAGAATAAATACTAATATGATCTGCTCTTTGGAGATCATCTGTTTGGTAAGGACTGGGGTCTATCTCTACCCCCATTCCTGTGGAGAATATACAGTAACTAGAGTTTGACTTTACAGGCAGTTTTTAACTTTGGTTTTCCATCCTCTATTCTGTCATGTAATATCCTCTGTGGTGTCACCTGTGTTGTCATCTGTGACAAAGTATTCATTTAGTTTTGCATTTTAATCTGTTCTGATCGCATTGTAGAGTGCATCCTTTAGCTTTAGTTGTTTTTAATTTGAGGGATCAAGTTAATGAACCATTTGCCAATGACCTTTACATGTTCAGTGTTTAGCTCGGCTTGACTGTTGGTCATTCTCCTGTGTGTCTTCTGAATGCCTGTGTTCAACTGTGTCAGCTGGATGGCTCTTTTTTTCTCACCTTAAATACACTCTTTTCCCTACTATTATTTTTAATGCCTGTTAGCACCCAGGTAAATGTGTATCATTTAATTATTTTAATAAAGTACTTTATTTTGGGATGGCTTCTTGCTGCATGACTGAAACCAGCTTTTAATACCTGTAGCTTTTCTCCTTTTCAAGAGCATTTTCTCAGCTAGAGGTTCAGTTTCTGATTACTGCTGTATAGGGTACTCTAAATGGTCTGCAATTTTATGATATAAAGTTGGAGAATGTTTTGTGGAAAAATGTTTTCCCCAAAGAATAGCAATTCCGGCTATACATTTAGGTAATTCCTGGTCCATTAAAACATGAATACAATGGAGATGTAATTTGCAAGTTAATGGTCACCTCATTTCTTTACCTAAATATGTTAGTGGAAGCAAACAGTATTGAAAGATGCCCTTAGATTGTGATGCTTATGGAAGGGATTCTGCTCTTCTCTTTGAGGTCTCCTCCAACCTCCTTTAGACAGTCTTAATGTAGTATCTATTGACTGCTGAAGTTATTGTGTTCAGCTTTGGCTAATGGAAACGCATAATACTCTCATGAGCATTTTATACTTACACAATAGTTGACTTTGTAGTAAACTCAGGAAATACCTTAATATCTACAGAAAAATACATTTTTTATACAGTCATCTTTTGTTACATAATTGTCTATTGTTCTCCAAGGAATTTTTTTCTGTAGATCAAAATAATGGATTCAACTTTCAGGTAAGTTTCTAGTATGAAATATTTCTCCTTCACAGTTTTGGAATCCTGGAGGACAAAGGTTTCTTTCACAGCTCCTAGATTTAAAGAAAATGAATGGTTCAGTTTTGTTTAAAGATGAAACTGTCTTTAAAAAGTTTAAAGATGTTTAAAGATGAAACTGTCTTTAAACAAAGACAATGGACTCTAGAATTTTCCTCATAGGTCCTCAGTGTATGTACTCTCCTCTTGCATGCATTGAGAGATGTGGGTTTTTTTAATGTAAAAAATTTTACCAGAATTTCAAGAAGTTACAAAGCTCTTAAGTTCAAGTTAAAAACACAAATCAACTATTGATGATATTGATTTTTGGCATGGCTTGGCATTTTATATTTAATCTGCAGCAGATGAATATTGTAATAACATTAAATTTCCATAGCTTTTTTCAGTTTGTGAAGTTTTAGTAGGCTGGAGAGTAGTACTAGATAAAGTATCTGCCAGTTTTTCATCTGTTAAAAAGAAAATTTAAGATGTGAAATGAATTTAATTGAGACACCGGAGGCAAAAAACAAGTTCATTTACTTATATTATGTTTTGTGTTGTACATATGAAGTCCTTGATGTAACTTTATTGACCTGAGTTTGGTTCTAATTCACATTCGCATAGCTAGGAGCAACACCATGCCTTTAGTTCTTTCACGCAATATCTGTATTGCAAAAACCTGCTATACCTATGCATGTTTGTGACATATCTGTTAAGCATCACGTTTCTCAGGGGACTGCTTGACACACTGTCTCTGAGTATAATTTTTGTTTAGACTGTTCTTTGCTGACTAAATTGCTGCCATATAGCATCTGGCTGAATCCATTTTCCAGTGAGAGATCTTGGTAGAACAGATACTTTGATTAAATATGTCACAGTTAAGTAAAACGATACTATAATTTTGTTCCCTTTGTTATGGTGTAGAAATGCTGAAGTTTCTATAGCAATTTCATGTCTCAGTTTGAACTACTTTGTTTCCTGGCTTTGGAGAATATTCCCTTTATTAGCTTAGGCATTGCTAGGGCAAAGTTTATGCCTGTAATTTGGTGCTATTAGAACAGATAGGCTTAATGTGAGCATAACTAAGTCTGTATGGTTTGTTTTGAGATGGTGATAGTGCTGTGTTGGGATTTAAGAGATGCCATAATTGGTGTGGAAACCAGCTGTTCAGGAAAGTAGGAGGTGAAGGTCAAGTTAGTTGTTCAGGGTGCTCACTTCAGTGTGGATGCACCAAAAGAAGGCGCTGTTATAGAGCAGAAGCCCAAGTGCCTTGTTAAATATGAGGAAACATTTGTATGGCTTCTAAGATGATGAAGGGACTGGAGCATCTTTCATAGGAGAAAAGACTTGGAGAGTTGGGACAGTCCAGCCTGGAGAAGCCTGAATGCAAGCTTCTCCCTCAGCAAGTTTGCAGATGATATGAAGCTGGGTGGAGTAGCTGACACCCCAGAGGGCTGCGCTGCCATCCAGAGGGACCTGGACACACTGGACAACTGGGCAGTGAGAAACCTCATGAAATTCAACAAGGCCAAGTGCACGGTCCTGCACCTGGGCAGAAATAACCCCAGACACCAGTACAGGCTGGGGACCGACCTGCTGGAG
>JAWLRI010001009.1:774413-952069 GCA_034781795.1 Crypturellus tataupa
ACTCGATAGTCTTGAGGTTCCCAGGAACATGCTGAGGCTCCTGTGAGAAAGCTTCTTGCTCCTAAAGCCCATGTGGACTATTAAAAAGGCAGATGAAGCATATGGGGACCCTGGACACACATTTTCTTGCCTGATAGTGCTGTAATTGTTCAGATTGGAAGTGCCTTTATCTTTACAAGTATGGCTGTAAGTGTGGTAAATTGAACTTTCATTAATGTATAGATCCTATAAAAAGAAAGCCAGGAGCTCATAGGAAGCCTGAAATAAAATTATCTACTCTGTCTCATCTGTCTAATCCATACTTATGCCTTCCAGTGATGTATATCTGATGAGAGACGCATGCAAAAGTGTTTTTTTTTTTTTTTTTAAACTTCTGCTTATTAGAGCAAAATTAGATTTGTGAAGAAGCCTCCTGATCCTCTGAGTGTGGGGGTTGGAGGAGGATGTTGTCAGTTGATGCTGGACTGAGGAACACAGAGCCAGGAGTGATAGGAAGTAGAGACTTTTTTGAAGAACTTGCTCCTAATACATGGGCCCTACATAAACTTCCTGGATGAGCCAAGACTCTGTGTATTGGAAACGACTGAGATGATAAGGATACAGGTTGATTGAAGTGTGACTGAACAACAGGCATAATACAGCAGGGCAAAAGGCAAATAGGGTTCCCAGGGAACTCAAGCGAGGCCTCAAGCGCAATTGATCAATCGCATTCAAGAAATGAATTGGTCCTTGGGCAGGTAGGATGATCTGCAGGAGGGAAAGCCTCCTGGCTATGTGAGCTTCTTGGAAAAGCTTGGCTTATTAGCCAAATAAAATGTAGCATGAGCGAGGAATATGGTTGCTTTAGTATGAATGCATCAGGAGGCCAAAATGAAAAAGAGCTAAAGGAGAAAATGAATATGAAATCTCCATGAAAAATGTTAGGATGCAAATCAGAAAATGATGCTAAATTATTTCAGGAAGAGTTTTCAGGAACAGCCTTCCTGTCAGAAGAGTAGAAATTCAAATACTCTTAAGGCAGTGTCCAAAAAATGTGTGAAAGAGGTTTTACTAGGTCATGTCCTAATAAAACCATATAAGGTCATTGAAATTAATCTTCTGGTGGTTCTTAGAGTCTTATGTTACCACCACATCTTATGTAAGTGTAGCATGGACGTGGCAGAAGTGATGTTAACTCATTTTAAATCTTCAGAGGCTCTTTCTCTTTCCTTTTTGGGGAGTCTAACGGCAATTTGTTGCTTCTACCCCCTCAGAGAGTTGATGGTTGGTTCATTCAACTTTCTACCTAAAAATCGTTTGCTCAGAATACGGGACATAAGGCCCTGGCAGGCAGTGCCGTGGGAACTGGCAGAGGGCTTGAGTCAAAGCTGTAGTCATTAAGGGCTGGGAGTATTGGAAATACCTTTGCAAAATACAGACACCAACTTTGTGTCCTGTAGGTAATTTGCACCTCAGTGCAAATGGTGGCCACTTTGATTTTAATAAGGTTTCTGAAGAATTTTTTTGAAAAATTAACTATGACATGCGGATTCCCAGCATATGCCAAACCAGACTCTTTTTCGGTAAAGGAAAAAATGGACCTTTCTGCTTTGTTTTATATCCAGAGTCAGGGAGATTTTTTACTCAACTTTTGATGCAGAAGCGTGTTATAACAGTTCTTATAAGAGATATCAAGCTCACCTGACTGGTCCTGCAGTGTTTACCTTAATTTATGCTGTGACTCATATGCTTAAGTGAGGCTCTGGGCAGAGCAGTACAAAGTCGTTAGCTATCCATCAGACATCTGTATGTGCATCTCTCCACCCTTCGCTTATATTCTGTCGGGTGTCCCCCAGAACAAGTGGCTAGAGCACAAGTTCTTTCCTTGGCTCTCTGGAATGGTTTCTTGGCACAAGTTTCTTGATGCTGTATATGGAAATGAGAATTTTGCTGTCCAGCTGCCTTAGCCCTGTTAGCAATGCTGAACAATTTCATTCTGGGGTATGGGGTATATTTCACTGAAATTCAAGCTTAAGAGCCCTTAGGGTAGAGCCCACAGCTTCAAGGAGGCAAACAGTGAGACAAACAGACCATGAGATTGCCATGTCAGTCATGTTTTGCTAAAGCAATGTTTAAGGCTAGACAAAAAAAAACTTATATGTGTCTCTCCGTGTCTTATTTTCTCCATCATTCTCAAGTGTTCCTTCGAATGTAATTCTTCGCTCTGCCTAGGTGGCCCCGGCAGTGACTGAGTGCTGCTGTTTTTCGGCTGTGGCTTCTGTCTCAGTGCTCTTTTCTGACAGTGGAGTTGTAATAACAAGCATGAGGTATTTGGATGTGAGCAGCTAACTCCCTGTTGGCTGATCCATATAAATGAGTAGCCAGTTTGCTCCATCACCAGTTTGCTGGCAGGAGCTACAGTTTGCCTTCTGATGTTTCATTTTGCAGCAAAAGCAAGTAGGGAAGAGCTAGCATTGCAAATGTCCTCTGTGGGATTTGCAGGCTCTTCTCTGTATGTGATGGGATAGAAAAGCTTTCCATGGGCTGCTTTCCCAAAACCATTGTGGAAAAGGCCAACTGACACACTGAAAGTAATAGGACTTAATGCCTGTCTGTAAAGACTAACTGAAGCATGATGTATTTAGTTTTTATATATAGTATTTAAAAGTTTATCTGGGGAATTGTCTAGCAATACTCATTTAAGACTGCGTGCGGAGCTTCTTACATTACTCCAAAGCACTGAGAGATGCAGAAGATGTTCCCTGTGGTTCCCTGTTGCAGTTGTTGCACCATCGGCTGGGGCTGCGGCACGCTGGCTGGCAGAAGCAGGCAGCCTGCGAAGCCGCCGGGCAGTGCCGGCCCCGGGGCACGCGGCACGCGGTGGCCGCCGTGTCGCTTCAGTCGCGGCCGCGTGCGTCACCAGCTCCGTGACCCGGCACGGCCTCTCACGGCCGCAGCAGCTGAGCCATCGCTCCCGGTTCCTCCTGCGTGGACACGGCTGTGCCCCGGAACCGCAGCGCGAAGCTCCTGCTGCTCACGGCTGGTTGGGGAGCGAGGAGGAGCATTTCATCGTGTGAGGGGAGCACTTTGCGGCACGAGTCTGCCTTACTGCTGCCCCCAGTTAGCCCTTAAAGAATTATATGGCTCTTTTTTTCCTTAAAAGTGTTAAAGCAACAGCAGCTGATATCAGCAGAGTACGTGTACCTCAGCTCTCAGTGAAGAGCACATTTGTTACTCACAGCACAAGAAGGTCTATTTTTAATGATGCTAAGGCTCAAACGTTAATTATCTCTAATACGTAGAAAACTTTTTTCTTTGCCACTTGCAATCTCTCACTTAATTCTATAGTTGACAGATCTTGGTATTTCAATGGAAAAAATATTGTCTCCAATAGCTTAAGCTAGTGCTCATGTTGTGTACTACCTTAATAACATAAATAGTTTCCTTTCTTCCATTTTTTTCATTGCATACACTGCAAACATTAAGATTATTTAGATTTATATGGCTGGATTTGACAGTTTTTTATATTTACATGGCCTACAAGAGATGAATCAACTTTGGGCCTTTGTCTTCAAGCCTTAGTGATTTAAATAGCTGTGGAAATGAACAGACTTGGATAGAGTGATGTTACAACTGTGCTTCAGTGCTTGACTTTCGTTTTCCTGTGTTTCAGTTTTGGGAAACTGAACACACATGGAAAGAGGCTGTGTATGTGATGGTAGAGCTTTGCTGGGAGAAGGCAGCCGTGGGAGGAAGGATCTCTTCTTTCCTCGCTGCGTGTCTGGAGCACAGCCGGCTGTCGGGGTGCAGGACAGAGTGATGGAGCCGGCAGCTGGAGCTCGGAGCCGGGCTGTGCTCCTGAGCTGGGGAGCTCCCCTCAGTAGGGGCTCCTGGCGCCTCGCACTGTGGGTACCATGGGCACCCTACGCGCTCTGGCAGCTCCGGGGTATCTAGCAAATTCCTCGGAGGATTTGATTGTCTGCAGCTCATCTCAAAGCTCTTATAGTTTGTGGATCTTTTTTACTTGGCATGTCCAAGCTCCCACGCGGATGTGTACGACTTGCTGTTTTGTGAAGACGGGTGTGATCTTACACCTTGGGGTAAAGAAAAGTGAATTTGTGACCAAATACCTGAACTTCTGCTTTTTTTTCTTGTCCATACCCCTTGGTGTGCACTTACATAAGCAGTTAAATGCTGCTGACCTCAGCCTTTGCTCAGGGCTGTCTCCTAATGCTTATCTTGTTCACGGGCGGCCTACATGTCTCTAAGAAGAATACAAAGGCACAACCTACACACAAGCACAGAGATCTCAGCTACAAGGTACGAATGAGAGCAGCTTGTGATGCCTCTTAGAGGCAAGGACATGAATGTTTCAGTAAGAGAGCTAGGATCTAATCTGCTAGTCACCACCTATAAAAAGTATCCAGCTGTATGCAGGTACTCCTGGCCTTGTACTCAGCCCTTTCAGGTAAATAAACTTCTGAAATTTTAATATGGGACCAGGCAATTAATTAGGAAATACAAATTATAAGGAAGGTGAACCACGGCCTTGCAGCCTGATTGATAACATTGACTTTCCCTTGATTTCAAACTGGTCCAGTGTTAATATTAGTCCTCTGGCACTGTAGTTGTATTGGATCTGTAGAAATGTCTCCTGAGAAGCATTTAGTTTTTAGTTTAAATGGGCTCTTAGGAATAATTATGCAAAAGGTTGGGAAAATAATTGTCATAGCGTCATGTCCTCCATCACATAAACAGGTATCTGATAAAGACTCTGAGTTCTTTCCTTTCCTGTCTACATTTTGTCAATTGAATGTCTAGCAAATTGCTAATCTATTTGATGAAGTGAGATAGTTGGTAAATGTACTGTGACTCATCAATATCTTCTTTTAAAAATAAATTTGTGATAGGTACTGGCATGGGAGCTGTCCTATAAAAGCTGGTCAATATTGCTGCAGAAGCCAAGTCCCGGTTTGAGCATTTTCAGCTTGTGCAGCACGCGTGCAGGAGGCTCCAGCTTCTGTGACTGAATGATTACAAAGAAATATAGTTGCAGACTGGCTCTGAAGGGTTTTGCAGCTACAGACAGTGATATATACGGAATAATCATACTACTTTAGAAATGCCTGCTCATGGGAATGAATACTCATTGCAAATATTTGGCATGTGGCCTAGCTTTCAAGCTGTACTACTTGCCTTCTCTTTTTGATCTCTTCATACATCTCTTTTATATAAGAGTTGGACCTTCTGAGATATGTTTTTCTCCAGGGAAAATCAGTGTCACCCCAGTCCTGAATAAATTCATGATTCAAATGTTTACATCTTAATGATAAAAATGGAGTAAGTAATGAGGAAAGTGAAAACTTTATTTGTTTGTATTTAGATTTTGTAATTTTAGGATACTGTTGGGGACATTAGGGAAATGATCGTTTAGGACAAGGATTTGGAACAGTACAACTGCTTGTTTAATCAGTAATGTACTGAAGAGGAGAAAATGTTCTTTATTTGCTGTTCCTCTTTTCTTTTTGCTCTGTGGTGTGAGACTGGAGCTGTTTGGTTGGGTTTTGCTTGTGAGCTGTCTTTGCGGTGTCGCTCGCACGAGCCCACGTGCACACATCGTAAGGGCACTCGGATAATCGGGGTGTCCAGGCAGTTTGAATACATTGCTTGGGTTCCCAAACACACAATGTAAGAGGGACAAGACTACACCTCTGAAGCACCCTAATGAGGGCTCTATTCAGCGTGTGTATCTGCATGTGTGTGGGCACGGATGAGCTGCGAGGTTTATTTCCCCCTTCCTTTCCCGGTCCCCAGAATGGTAAAACAAGCATCACCAGGAAGGAAACATCAGCAATGCGTTTCCAATTGCGACTTGAACTATTTACATCAATAGCTCAGTTGTGTTGTAGCAATGCGTGGAAATTTTAAGCTACCCTTTTTGTTTTGAGAATTTAGTGCTCTTTCTCTGGAAAAAGCTGAATGCCTTAGAATTGCTAATGGTACAGTAGTGGGGGAAAAATAGGCATGACAGGTGAATTGTTCTTCCTCTGGAAAAGGCAGAAGGGAGAACAGCCTGCGCGAAAGTGGGGGAGTTCTGCACAATCTCTGTGTAGTTTGTTGGGAGACTCCCTCTAACAGTCTGTCATCTTTTGGGTAAAAAAAAAAAAAAAGTCAGGAATTCAACTTTCCTTTTTAAGAGGTGTTTTGTGTGTGTGTGTGTGTGTGTGTGTAGAGTAAGCTCTAACTGGAATCTAAGGACTGACAGATTTGAGGGCATGGGACAAAATGGGCCCTGAAGGATTTGCTGCAAAGTGAATTTGAGTCCGTCTTCAAAATCAAGCCTAAATTCATCCTTGGGAAACCTCCCCGTAAATGTGATGTGCCCTGTAAATCTCTTGCTTAGGCTAACTAAGCAGCCAGGTGCGAGGACTCAGGAGATGCCTCCCTTGGGCCGCTGAAGCAGGGGCATCCTTGAACCAGCCAGCTGACCCTGTGGCTGTCTTAGCTGAGGCAGATGATGCTGCAGGGGGGTTACAGAGGTTTTCTTATGCTTTTCAATATCATTTCTACTGTTTAATTGACACTGTATTCTCAATCAATATGTCACAAAATAAAACTATGTGAAAACAATTAAAAAAAGAAACACAAACAAAAACCTGCACAATATTTGAGGAAATGATCATAAGAGGAAACTAGAATGTCCTTTGGTTTTACTTGTGATATGGAGGGAGTCATTGTATAAGGCATTTCCACTTGCAAAAAGTGCAGGGACATCTAGAAGCCTCAAGTATGGGGGCATACAGGGGCTTTTCCTTCTGGGAACATCTGTAAGCATCCATCACCCCAAGATGCTTGCTCAGGAGGTGGTGAGAGGAGAGTGGGGTGCTACATCAGTAGGACTGAGGTCCTACTGCAATAGAGGTATCTATTGCAGATTAACCCACAAAGGCAAGTGCTTACTGGAATTATCCTTTTAAATATGTCTTTTTATGCCAAAAGTTTACATGGCAGTAAGTTGAATGGCCAAGCATTTAGCTGTCTATTTCTGTAGTGACCATGAATATAATATGCAACCAGTTTAACTAAACCTTGTTTAACTGAAGTTGTCTTTTTAAAATAGTTTGACAGAAGAGATACATATAGGTAATTTTCCAGCATAATCTTCTTTTAAGATGACTGTTTATTAGGATGATTACTTTATTGACAATGTTGGTTCCAGAGAACAGCTTGAGGAGAAAGTCTGGCAAGTGTGTTTTAGCCTAGGAGCGTGGTTTTAAGAAATGGACACCAGAGCTCAACCTTACTCCTCAGAGAGAGTAGGGAAAGTTCAGGATGATAAATGAAGTAATGGTGAAAAACTCGGTTTCTTCTCCACAGAAGCCAGAAGATGTTGAACTTTTAATAATTTATAAGAGATTTTTATTATGTTATCACTTTAAAATCAATTCTGAATTGTGCAAAGTATCATGGAAAAAGTGCACGATTACTTTTCTTATTGGAACTGGTAAGCACACAGTGATGTTTACTTGCTTCTCCCCGCCCAGGTCCGCACCAGTGTCCTACCAGATCACAAGGAGCCGAGAGCAGATGTTGGGGTAAGCAATTTATTTCGTTAATCATTTTTTTCACCTCCTCAGCAGACACAGACACCCAACAAAGAGAAATGGCAAATTGCCCAACTGCTAAACAATTAGGAGCTGACAGGCTTTTTGCTTAATAGCTGAAGCTGTATTAAATGAATAAAGAATCATGGCAGGAGTAATAGTTTCAGTGATGGATAACATCCTATCAACTTAGGTCTTTAAAATAATTTCTTTTCAACTAAAATTCTCTCAAGACAATCACAGCCATTGAGACTTGCTGCTTCTGTCATGCACAAAATGGGGATTGGGATCACGTTGCCTCAGTGAGCCTGGCCTTCTGCTTTCAGGGGTTCATGTGCAGTTCTGATGAAGGAATTATACTTGTCAAAGACCCATTTTTTCCTTTATAGGTATTAGAATTGGGATGTTGCTTCTGGAAAGGGTAGCATCTCCCAGATAATACAGATGCCTTCTGGAACTGGGAAAGGTTGGTCCTGCTAGGACTGTATTGAAGCCTCCAGGCTATGCTTAGGCTGCTGAATTTTGAATTATTTTGGGTTTCAACAGCTCTATGGGCTGCTTCTGATTTAGAGATCAAAAGGTGAGAAAATACTGAAGACTTTGGAACAGGAGTTGGTGTTTCTGCAGTTTGCAGGTAGAGGTACTATTTGAAGTGGGAGAATCACTTTGATGGGTCTGAAGGAGCAATGACCTGCCATTATATGGCCTGATTGTGGCTACAGAAAAAATCTGTCCTGCGTGGGCAGCAGACCCAATGACTACAAACATTAAAAATAGTTAAACTTAAAATTTTTAATCCAAAGTGCTGTCTTTCCTGCATTACTAGGACTTCTTTGGCTTGGTACTCTTAAAAGATTTGTAGTTCTGTTAGTGCAAGTGGGAGCCCTGAGACACCAAACATGTTAGTTTTGCTCAACATATCTCTCTCCCCTTTCCAAATGAGGAGGTGAGGTTGCAAATACAAATAATGCAATGCCATGTAATAACAGAATAAAGGCTACTGGAAGACAGATTGTTCTGCAGAATGTATTCTCACCACTTAAAGAAGGGTGTGCGCTTGTAACAAGGTAGCTAACATGTTAGCCATGTCAGAATCTGGTTTCAGTGAAAACAAGGCTGGTGTCGAGAAGGATGGACTATCTGCCTGTTTGTTCTGGCGAGGCCATATGACAGCCTGAGTCCTGCTGGATGTTCTTGTGTTTCATTTTGGCAGCAAAAACTAACCACAGTCTCTAACCTGGACTGTGCCTTGAACCACGTTTGATAGGCTGAAAAGCTATCATAGTGTAGAGCTTTACTGTCAGCATTTGACAGCTGGGTAGCCTTTTGCTGAAGGCCATGATGTTCAAGCTGTAGCAATAGAACCTGTTTCCTTTCCCCAAAGGTAGTGGTTGCTGTCTGCATGTGCTCTGCAGTGATTCAGAGTAAAAAACTTGATGGTTCTTGATTTAAGGGACCCAACAACATAGAGAATTTATCATTGAACTTTGTTTTGATTAGCATTCCAACAGCACAGGGAAATTAGTATACTAAACGCTCATTTTTGTGTTTCTTAAAATATATCTTTTCAGCTTATTGTAATTGACTCACAGAAAGTCATACATTGAAAGATAAATGTATAGATGATGACTGCAGACTTTCTTTGCCACTGTTCTCAGGGTAAGAAGAATATTGTTAACAAGTGAGATTTCATCAATATGCAGTAGGGGTATGGATAGACTTGGGTGGAAAATGATCTAAAGAAAAAGATGAATGTGTTTTTTTCTCTTTGCCATCTCTTCTTGAAGATGCATGAAGCTGATTGTGATATAAAGAAAAGATATATTGTTGAAGGTTAACTTAGACTTAGCAATTCTGGTTGGATTTGCACATTTCTCAGTATTTGTACTGCCGTGAGTGGGTTTCACCTTACACCAGTGAAAAAGGAACAATGCTTATGAGCAATGCTGTAATCTAGAAGAATATAACATTTTTATTTCCTTGTACTGAGCTTAACATTAAAAAAAAAAAAAAAAAAAAAGCTTCAAGCAAGTATATTATTATTTGGGATTCAAAAGTGGTAGTGCCTAAGGACTTGCAGAATAACTATGGCACATATAGCATTGGTAAAACACTGAAAATTTAACATTTTTTGTAATATAGAAATCACTTAGTAAAGAAGATGACCCAAAATGCAAATGCCTGTACTAAATGAAAATTTCCTGCAGCTGTATCTTTTGCAGCCTGTTATTTATTAGACTGTTTAAACAAATAACAAATTATTCATAATTGTCACATACACAAAAACTTTCTGCAGGGTAATATGTCAAAGTGGGATATTGAAATGTAGTATTTTGCTAGCTACTTAAGAAAGCTTTCTGCACATGAGATTGAAAAAAAAAGAAAAACCAATTAAAACTTCAAAAATTAATGGAGATGGCTTTTTTTCCACTTTGTTTCATAGCGAAGCTTCCTGGGATGTGCAACTTTTAGAGTAGGGGACTTGGTGAAGTCAAAGGAGCAACAGTTGACCCTTACCTTGAGGTAAGTTTTTTTTGATGTGTGTGAACTATTTCAAATGAATAACTTGGGACACTTGATGGTTGCTGTTTCACTGTCTGAAACTCTAGATTGCTTGAAATATGTTGGATACCACTCTTGAGTGTTTCTGTGATGCAAAAAGATGAAATGCCAGCTATTTAAGTTTGAGTTTGCCTTGTATCATATTAAAAAAGTTAGTAATTCTTTTATATAAATCCTATGGAAGAATTGCAAGTAACTTGAAGTAGAGAAGATTTTTTTGAAGTTTCTTTTAGAAAAGAATGTCTCAATTTTTTGACGGGTGTTTTTGGAGGAATTTAAACACTAATGCTGTAAAGTTTGCTAGTTTGGCTTCTAGGCACTCTTCAAGATGGTGAGCAGAATGAGCAAAGGCTTCTCTCTCGTCAAGTCGCTTAGAAATCTCCTAGCCAACCTCATAGTTGGGTGCAATCAAGCTGAAATGTGTGGCATTTTGTACACTTCTGCGTAATGACACAAGTACAGAGCAGCAGGAGGGTCGGGTCCATCATTTCAGAATGAGGCGAGAGTTGAAGAGATGTTTGTTAAAGCAATGTTTAGTTTCCATGTCTGATGCCGACTTGCAGGGCTTAAGATGAATCAAGATAAGAATCAAAATCTTCTGAGGGTAAGAAGAACCTTCTTAGGTTTAGATTTTCAGAATTAATGTGATGGGCTGTAGCACAGAGCTGATGTGGGCAAACACAATGGGTGTTTATTTAGGATTACTGCATGGCACATTAAAACTTCACGGAGCAGCTCCCCAAAGTCATACTGTTTCTGCTTTTTTTAGAAGAGAGAATTTTAGAAGCATTTTGGCTTTACTGTAGCATGTGCCTTCCTATTACAAGAACTGAAATTATATGATGTGTGTAGTTTGCAGTGCAACAAAATACCTTGATTTTTATTTCATCTAACCACAGAAAATAGTGAATAATTTTGTTTTCTAACAAAGCAGGATTTTATAAAATGGGAACTTATGTTTCTCTGTGGAAATGTTTGGTTAGGTAACCTGCTACCAGCTCAGTGGTGGTAAGAGAAATTCTGTTCTTACAGAATTTCAAATCATCTCAAGTTCTTTGTAGCAGGAACTTTGCCTGCCTCTGTGACTAGCACATTGAAACATTGATCTGAAAAGATGTCTCTGACACGTGTCATAATAATATGACAGAATGGCAGGATTTGGGAAGTTTAGAAATGACTTGACTTTATCTTAGTCATCTAATCTATAAACCAAAACTAGCAAGCAGTGAATGACAGCTTGTCAGGTTAGTCTGTGTTGAAACCCTGAACCTTTAAAGATTTACTTTTCATTAATGTTTTTGTACTGTATATTCTGTTTGTGCAGCTAATACTAAAGGACAGGTATTAAACCAATTCACATGAATTTGTGGTCACATGAAATGATAATATTCAATGGGTTGATCTGTCTTCCTGTTCTTGAATAAACATTCCTAACCTTTTAAATGTAGGATTTGTTTTCTGATTTGATGCTGAATAGCCAAAATTTTGGCTATTCAGCATCAAATGCAGAAGAAATTATTCACCCTTCAGTGGCAGTTTAATCAAAGCAGTTGGATCTTCTAAACTTGTTTTCTTCTAGTTGCTTATTTTAATAGTACTTTTTAGGAGGATATAGTAAGGGCATCACCAGAGCAGGCTATTCTATTTGATTCTTGTTGATATAGTTTGCACGGATGTTTTCCAGGATGTGCCTGTGATTTTCAACTGCTCCTTTGTTGCTCTGTTAGATCTGAAATAGAGATTTGAGGATTAACTCTGTAGTGTGGTCTGCAAATATTGGTCTAATTAGAGAATCTTGTTCTTTTTTCACTGTATTTATTGTGTCTTCACATTGTCTTTATGAGGCAAACTGTTACAGTTTCAGAATATTCGAAGGAGATGTTCTTGCATTTTGAGTTATTTTGTGGGAGATTGTTCTGGAAGGCTGACGTAACCCCCCCAGTTCCTTCCTGCTGCTGGAAGGTGCTCTGTTCTTGCCCTCTCCCCCTGTATGCAGCTGAGCAGTGGGTTGGTGCACAAGGTAACACCTTCTGTTCCAGAGGATTTTGCTGCATTATAGTTTTGACGGTCCCTTTTCTCCAAAGACACCTTGAACTCCTGGCCAGCTGCATGTTTGCTGTAGATGTATGTGTCTGTATCTAATCATCAGAGCCAGAGCAAGACAATTTGCAGAACTGCTTTGGTGAGGGCAATGTACGAAATGAATGTTGGCAGAGCAGTTCAGTCACTAGAGACTTGGCTTTGCAGTTTCCAGTGTGTGATATATGAGAAGCTAAATGCCTTCTACAGACTGGGATTTTGCTTTTTGGCATGGTAATGCTATGCTACTTGTTTCCAGCTTTCTCATAGGGCTGTAATGATGAACAGGATAAAATGTGCTATTGAATAAAACAAAAGCCATATTCAACAGCAGAATATTTCTTAATATTGACTATATGGTGTATCCAATAAAAAGATGTAAGTTATGAATCTCCTTTTCTTTGTGAATGACAGGAATACTGATTGCTTTTTTTGGTAATTAAGACTGATTTTTGTTAGTGGACTTAGATTCAAAGCTCAGTGTAGAGGTTCTTTTTGGAATATATTTCTACAGCCTAATAATTTTTGCTTGGTTGGGGCCTCTGGTCTTTTGTGCAAGGCCAGCAATTAGAACTTCCATTAGCTGTTCCCTGGTGACGGTCGTTTGCTGTGTTCCCGGAAGCTGCTTTTAGCTCAGGTGGTTTTGGTGTGATTTCCAGTAAGCCACAAGCAAGAAGCAGCGAAGGCAAAAGATGATAATGTTCTTTTATGGTGTCTGTAAAATTAAGGTGTCTCTGTCTTGGATACTCTTCTGAGCAGATTGTGCAAAGGTATAGTAGGCTGCTGCAGTTTGAAACTGGAGTAGTGGCAAAACCACTTGGAGGCTTTGCTTCATCTAAGCTGCAACTTTACAGCCATGGAGCTAAGCACAGAGAAGCATGCGGGTGTCTGTAAAGGATGCGTTCTGTAGTGTTTCGTTAAACTGTACTTATCTTTAGAGCCTCTCTTCTATCCTATTCCTTACCAAACAATTGCAAGAAAATATTGAATATTCAAGATCAGTTTGGGTTGGCCCATAACTGTATTTACCTGTTTTTCATCCTGAATTTGTTCCTTTACCACTTCATGTCACGTCACTCCGCACAGGAAGCGGATGAAAAATTTGGCTTCATAGGTCAGGAAGATCTGCAGGAGAGCTGTGCAAAAACTTGTTTTGACACAGTGCAAAACTTAACATTATATTGAAGCCGTGACAATGTGAATGAGTTGAATACTGTAAAGCTCAGTTTGTTTATCTTGGAATCTAACTAACTGTTATTTACTGGTAGATTTGTTTGAAGGCAGTGCCATTAGAGAGAGGCTGTGTTGTAATTTCACAGAATATACAAAAGATGACAACATTTCTGTACAAGTACAGTAATTTAGTTAGAATAAAATGTGCTAAGGTTTTTCAGAATATTGAGTTAGTGGATAAAATGATTTTATGATGATAATATGCACTAGTCTGCTAATTGCATTTGTTGTATATTATGTATGGGAGAAAGGGGCTGCTTGCTAGCCTGAAACAGATGAAAATCAGAAATTTTGCTTTTTGGGCAGTCATTAACTCTGTCATCTATACTTATCACAGCTGTGAGCCCTTTGTGTTCTTGAGCCTTTTCTGAATGCAAGGTATGGCCATGGGAACAGACCTGAATGTTCATATTCACTAGTATGCAGGAATGAGACCTGATGAGGAGTGTGGCAAAGGCGATGGGCTGCACTGCTTTGTTGGCTCATCTGTTTCTCTGCGCGGTGCCTAAGGAAGCTCCTGCTCCTCCTCTTCCCAGGCAGATGCGTTTTCCTGCAGCTGGGGAGGGTGCTGGTGGCGCTCAGCGATTGTCACTCACCTGCTGGCCTTCAAGGCCTTGCCGTGGATGGTAAGCAAACCTGAGTGTGCAATGTTAAAGCTGAGCTCACTTCAAGATCTTCAAAAGTCTTTTCAAAAGCTGGGGCCACCTCAGGGCCGCAGGCTGTGCACTGTGGCCATGTAGACTGAAGCTGTTTGAGAAATAGCTGTCCTGGCACCTTGTCTCCTTTCTGCTGCTCGTGTCCAAGTGCAGATCCGCCATGGATCTGTGGGGGAATTGGCTTTCCTTGTCCCATGCTGTTTTGACCTCTTTTGACCACCATTAAAACGTAATAGTTGACTGTTTCCTTTGGCAGGTGTGCTATGAATCTTCTATTAGGTGAGGAGGCAGAAATGCTGCCATAAAAAAAAAAAACAAAAAAAAAAAAACAGCGATTTTCCCACTCCACAAGCCTGCTAGAGCTTCTGAGCTGTACTGAACTTCTTCACACTGACATCTTGGTTTTTTTTCATTTATTCTTACTGTTGTATTCTCTCCCTCCCCCTGCCTGTGTCAGAAAATTTCCCTTGCAGGTTTTTCTAGGTGTCATGCCTTGTTTGTGCAAGACCGAGCACCTGTGGTCTGCATAGAGCAGCCAGTCCCCTGCCTGTAAGTAATTTGTGGCAGGAACAGTCTTGACTGCAGCTTACCTGCACAGAATGCACTTTTCAGCTTTATTAAAGTACAACAATCAAGCTAATAACAACCTTACATGTTATGAAATATTCTAAAGCGAGTTATTTTCTGGGTGTTCTCCTGAACAGTGCATGTCATGCTGTCTGTGCAGGCAAACAGCATGAGGCCTCTGTACATGAGCCATACTGTTTGTGCTAGTGCAAAGGAAAAATCATAGAGATTCCTCTCCTGTGTAGGTGCATTTATTTTTTTCCACTGCATTGTTTCTGTCTGTCTTGGTCTTAATTTTCTTCCAGGCAAAATTTGAATCTCCTTATGGTATTTGAAAGTTATAGATGCGTAGTGTTTGCTGATGGAAGACTCATTGTGCACCAGCGGTACTTTAAATTCACAGTGTCTGTAACAGCTAATGATGGGGTCTCCCTGGGCTTTTGTAGTGCTCTTTGTTGATTTGTGGGCTTGTAACATTCAGAAAGTAGCTTTAGGTTTTTTTGCCTCTTTACCTCTGCTTTAGCATTTCTGTGTGGGAAGATGAAAGAGAAGTAGAGGCAGATGGGTAACCCAGTGCGACAGCCCTGGTGTTCAGCTTTATGGAGGCCCCAAAAGAAAAGGAGAGAAGGGCCCCACAAGCATGAACCAGCATTTCCATTTTTATTTTGTTACGTACTTCACTGGGTTTTATCAGTTCATTTGCAAATTGAGTTTGATTTTTCTCAGCCTTCATTTAGACTTCTAATTTGCCATAATGTAATTTGAAAGTATAATCAGATCTGTTTTGTGTAGGTCGTCCTTAGGCTTGCAGGTCTCTTTGGCCTTAGGAAAATGTGATGCCGAAGGAAGGGAAGGTAGGATTTTATTGGTGGCAATCCAACTTTGCAGGTTCAGGCCAGGCTGAAGGCCCAGTGCTGCTGCATATTTAAGTGTGCCTGATAATGAATTGTACATTTGCTATTTTTGATCAAGACACTCGAGACTTTTAAAATTCAGTCTTAGCAATCCACTCTGCTGTTTTTTAAATCCTTTTGCTGGTTTCAGGTCTTTATGTGATTTCGTACAGCTGTTACATTGTTTTTCTCCTTGGAAGTGCTACAAACAGTTTATTGAGTAATTTACTTTTTGCATGCTCCTTCTTACTTTGAAAAGAAAATAAATGAAGTCCAAGCAATAACTGGTAGCAATTCAAAGGACATATACTTCATACACTTTAGCATTATGTGCTCTTACTCATAAGCACCGCCTGGACACAGAACTCTTCTTACTATCTTTACTTTTATGTACTTGCTAGATTATTAAGATAAAGTTCTTTGGTTACAAGACTGTATGGTGTTGGTTAGATTTTAATCTATATATTGATTATTTATTTATTGTCAGTAAAGAATTTCAGAGCAAATGAAGTAGTGACACATGCAGAATATGAAGAATTGTGTGTATTTTGCAAAATTTTATATAAGAATGTATTTGTTTAGTTGGATGTTTACTCACATACTAGAGTATAGTAACTTACAACAAACCTTATTTAAATCAGATGTAGGGAGTAACCATATTTTTCAATTTTGTTGCAAGAAAGTGAAATTTTGACTTAGCTGATAAATAAAGATCCATGCTTGGAAGGGAAAAAAACCCCAAACACTACGATTGTGCTGAGCTGTACTGTAGGAAAGGAGATGACTGACTTGCCTGGGGCCTTTACAGCATGCAGTGATAAAGACAGGGCTGTCGAGACTGGTGCGGTGTCTTTACACAGTGCTCTGCTGGCCACGTGTGGAGAAGAGCATTAGCAGGGTTTTCTTTATTGCAGTGATATGAGGATTATCTTTGAAGCACTGTAAGGGTATCTGTGGGGATACTTTTTTCTACTGTTATTGTTTCTGAAATTATTTTTTCCCTTTTTATTGCCAATCTGTTAGTCCCTCTTCTAGGTAATACTTATGTCCTGTTATGTTTTTCTTACATCTGAAGTTTTATCTGGTATTGCCTCAAATCTTTTATTTATTTATTTATTTTATTTCCCCTTTCTCTATGCTTTTGTAATTCTGTTAAAGGTAATTCACATCCCTTGGCTGGTTTCATGTCTGGGCTGTTATACTTTCATCTTTGTTATCAACTGGTCCTTTTATTATCAACTTCTTTTCTTTTTAAGCTGGGAGAGACAGACTATACTACTAACCTCTGTTTTTTGAATAGTGTTTTGTTACCAAAGCTGAAAAAGCCTTCAGCATCTTCTGGGGACTTTAAAAATATTTTTTTTTTTTCTGCAAAAGGATAGTGTACTAAAGGTTGCTGCCCTTTCCTTGGAGATGTAAGTCAGAATAACTGTTTTTTACCTGATTGAAGCAGGCTATTTGAAGAGAAGTTATTCCCTTGGATCCACTATCCTTTCCTGAATAGTTATAAATGGAACTGATACTGCCTAGCTATTCTGCAGAGGGGCTACAACTAGGAAAGTTATATTCAGCTTTGTTTCAGTGTTTTGGCTTAGCAACAAGTCTGTTAATATCCGGAGCATGACCGCTTTTTACGATCTAAGCGCAGCATCGTGCTGCGCAGTGAAGTTGGCAGCTGTAAGTTGGGCTGTTGACCTGATACGTAACAGCTTGGACTGTCCTCCAGCAGGAGAGTATCTGGAATGAAAACTTGGCAATATTTGTCTATCCTTTCACTGGTTTTGGCACCTATCCATCCTTAGTTTTATGATGAAAATTTTCCTTGTCATAAGCAATTTGTAGGAAATACTATATGCTATATTGTTAACATTTGCTTTAGGGTTATAAATAATGAGTTTAATGCATATGAATGCAGCTATGTGGAATGAATAGGTCAAGGAATGTTTATTGACAATATTTTTATTGAAGCAATGAAATGCTGCTGGTGAAGGAAACTTTCTACTTGGTGTCTTTTCCACCCCCTCTCCCCATATTCCTGTTTAGGACTTCTGATGGTGGGAAGACAGTTGGTACCATTGAGGTCAATCTTGTGAAGATGGGAGAGATAGAGGATGGGGAAGCAGATCATGCCACAACAGATGCACAGGATCAAAAGGTAGGACTTCAGTCAGTTCATTGCACGAAGTAAATTATAATCATCAGCTGTGTCAGATGTTACTAATACCACTCTGGGATTTACGTACTTGCTATTCAGAAATTTCTGGAATAAAATACCGTGTGCACTCTTCTCTCTAAGCTAAAAATACTCTTGCATGAAAATGTACAAAATAATACTCTATTCTTGTTTCCTACTCCTTCCTCTTAGAACAAAATAGCTCTTTTTAACGTCAAGTGATCACACATAATCACTCCTGATCAACATACTGTCCTCAGAGACACCATAAATCTGTTTTATTTTTCCCTTGGACAGTTCCTCTGTTTTCTGCCCTTGAAGTCCCGTCCACGAGGATTTTTAAGTGCAACTTGTGCCCACAATACTGAAAACCTGGACAGAGTGACAGACAGGCGAGCCAAAGAAGAGGTGAATCCCCCTTGCAGAAGGGCAGGTTCAGCAGTGTTTCACGGGGCACACAGTGGTGGGGCAAGTGGCTGGGGGTGGCAACAGAGTGCTAGAGGAGGGCAGCAGTAAACTGCAGAGTTGTGCAGGGACCTATGGGGCTGGATGCTTATAGTGTGGGGCAAGGGAGCTGGAAAGAGTAAGATGCTTGGTGGTAGGGAAGCCCCTGCAGGCAGAAATAGTGGAGACTTGAGTGGGGATTGGTGTGGGAGAGAAGTGATTTGGGAGGAATGAGGGAGACTGGAGGACGGGTGGAAAAGATGGGCTGGGGCAGGAATCAGAAGTGACAGCCTCAAATGAGTAATTGGGAGCTAATGGTTTATAGCTAATCAAAAGCCTTTTGACCTGGGTCCCTGATGTGATGGAAACTGATCTACCTGTACAGAGTTGTCTCTTGATGTTTCCATCTCTGTACCCACGTTCTTAGACAGAAATGGGCCATTTCCAAAGTATCTGATGAACACTGAAATCCTCCTTGTTTTATACTGTAAAACTACCACAAGATATACAACATGAACTGTTCATTTAGACTTGTTTTATGTTCTTTCTTCTACTTGCAGTGTGGGATGAGACCCACTCTGTGGTTTGCGATGCAACTGTTGCATCCTTGCCCAGTTATTTGAGATGTAATTCCTGAACTGTGTCTCCAGCACAGTTGAGTCATGTTGTTAATGACATCATTCTTGGGGATTTGAATAACTGTCAAAAAGGGGTTAAAAAACAAATGCAGCATCTCCTTGATAGCTGTATTTTCTGTGGTTTTTATAGTTCTCAGTTTTTATGAATAAGTTGCATCATGGTGTTTTAAGAGTCTTAATTTGTACATTTGTAGCAAGGATGTAATTTCTGGCTACAGTCCCAAGAAGCAATTGTGAGGATGTGGTGCTATTGAATTGCTCCAAAGAAGTAAGTTCTGAATTAGGTTTGATACATCTTTAGGCAAACCACGCACAGGGAATTACTCAGAGGAGTAAGTTGATGGTTAAATTTGATCTGAGATGTCATTTGCTAGAGAGAATGTCATGTCTCTCTGTGCTTCACGCTCTACAGCAGAATGTCTAGAAATTGTGGGAGCCCTGGGAACACGATTTGCCATCACTGAGAGACGTTCTCTGTTGTGCAGGCTTTGCTTTTTTGTTATTGCTCTTGTGTTTTTTATTTCCTCTGGAAGGATTTTGAAAAGTGCAGTCTTAGTACATGGATGTAAACCAGATGATATTTTTCCATAACACTTTTATACAGCTTATGAATGAAAAAACACTAATCTCATCACAGGAGTCTTTAGATTCATTTGCATAACAAATTGCCTTAATCACAGACTACAAAGACATTTCAAGAATATTTTTGTGGTCTCTACCTTTCCATTATTTAAAAACTAATGGACTGTTTTCTGACTCTGTGCCTCTGAAGAAAACCTTGTTGAAAGAAATGCTTGTGAAACCACAGAATATGTCATTTATTATGGAGTAGGTAGGTGGTCGTGTTTTGCCTTCCCCTCAGTAATTCTGATTGTTACAGTCTATTGGAACAGAAATATAAAGAGAAAAATGTAAGTGATAATTAAACATAGGATTGGAAAGTTATCAGTGCTGTTCTTCACCCTGTCATATATAAGCAGCTTTGAGTTTCTTTATAATACCTGAAAGTGTAAAGGCTTTTGCATTTCTTTCGTAGTGTGCATTGGTTCGTGAATGTACAGCCCCTGAAGGCATGAGTGGTAAAGACAACTTGCCTTTACTAAATGCAGGTAGGTGTTCTGTTGGACAGCTGTAACACTCCAAAAAAAATTGTGCATCACTTAAAGAGCCTTTTAAGTTTAATAATTTATTGTGCTTTGCATGCCTTCTTTACTTTCAGAAATGTTTATGAACTGTGATTTCTGAAGTGCTGCTCAATTCTCCCAGTCCTAGATCTTTTCCGTTCAATGACCTCAAAGATGGCCAGTGACTTGAGTGGGCATGGAATTGGCCTCCTAAGTTTGTTATGTTGTTATATGGCCTACTCAGTGAAATTGTACATTATTTGTAATTGGATACTGGAGAATTCATCTCTTTCCAAGTTGGTGCTGATCTGAAAGCTATGTGCCTCAGAATGTAAGAAGCAGTTGGCAAGGTGTTCACAATTCTAGGTCAACTCTTAAACTGTAGGCTTGAGTGTACAGTTTTGAACTAGATCTATTTCCTTCTTTTTACTGAGAGGAAAATACATGCTGGTATACGGCATCATAAAAGTTTTATTAGGCTAAGTTTATGAATCTCCATTACTCTGCAGTCACAAATAAGTTATATGGGTCATCTGAAACCGCAGTGCTGTCAGGAATTCTGTGTATGTGCTGCATACACTTCAGAAGAAAAGCTACTGAAGCTTAAGAAACTTCAAAAAAGACTTGGTGGGAAGCAGGGAATGCTTTCTTGTGTAAAGCTGCCATTTTTTTTCCATTGATTCAGTGAGAAACTAGATATATTTGTGGAAAAAAAAAATCATTGAGAATTACTAAATGCGCAGGAACTACATGTGACTCAGGAAATCCCTGAACTGAAAATAGCTGGAGGCAAGGAGAATGCTGTGGATGTTTGTTCTGTTATCTTCTCTAGGTAGCTATTTATGGCCATGGTTAGAGACAAGATAAGGAGCTAGTCGAATGCTTTGGTCTGAGTACAGCTGCTCTTCTAGTTTGATTCTCTATGGTATCTAGAGAAGTGAAATGATAACATTTCTATTCAGAAAAAAAATGTTATTTCTGTTGGGCTTTTGTTCTGTCTGTAGTTGGAGGAATGTTTTGAAACTTATTTTTAGGATGACCAGTTTGTTGGAACTTTTGAAGTAGAATGGCAGTATAATAAAGTCAAGGTCACTTTCTCAAGAGTGCTTGAATGATTTATCTTGTGATTCAATGGTATATGTAGACTGCACTCGACAGATCTCTGTTTATTTTCCTCATATACAAATACTGAGGATAGCTCTAGTCTGACTAGCATTGCTGTCATTTACGAAATCAAACATGCAAAAGTTTATTAAAAACAACAACAAAAAGTCTTTGGGAGTAGAATTGCAGATGTGTCTGAGAAAGGATAGCACACAGGATATTGGAAAGATTTTTCAGTCCCAAACACTTTGAGGAAGTTTGTTCTAATAAGTACTTATTCTTGGATCTGCTTCCTGTGCTTGTGACTTCCTCTTCTCACCCATTCTGTTTCCATTTCCCCCCTGCCACCTGACTCCACTTCCAGGCATCAGACTTTTAGTCCTATTCTTTCCTCTGATTCCTCTTAATTCCCAGTCCCCTTCCCTAGCAAATTTTAGCTGTCCTTCTACATTCCTAGCCAAACTTCCTCCCCTTGCATATTACCCTGACTGGTCTTTCTTTGGATTAAATATCTCCACGTTGCCTGGAGACTGACTCGAATAGAGGTGCCAGTGTCCATATGCAACACTGCATTCCACGTTAGTGCTTTTCAGGAATGTGTTCAGCTACTTACTAGGAGAGGCCCTACATAGTCCAGCCAGTGGTAGAAATTTGGAATAACAGGAAAAACACAAGCTTTTTCAAAAAAAAGTGAAGCCTTTAAATAATACAAGGTAAGTTCAAGCTAATCTACTTTGAATATTTACATAGATTTTTTTTTCCTTATGTCAGTGTTAGATCTGGTTAGATTGTCATGGATATGACAAATGCAGATCTCTACAAGATTTATTGATGAAAAGCAAATTTATAAAGCCTGGAACTTCTAGCTTTGTTCTCAGAGTGGTTGAGCCATTTGATACTTTCCAAATATCCTTAGTCTGATCCAGACCATTTCAGCATGGCAAAATTAGAAGCAATCAAAAAAAAAAAAAAAAAGAACCTAAGAGAAAGGAGGGACAATATAAACAATGCAGCAAAAGTTGGTGTTACCAATTTACCTTAATATACATTGTCTGCGCTTACATTCCCTGTTGGATACAAGAGCTATCTAGAGGGCAGTAGGTACATCTGTGCATTGTATATGCGTATACTGCAGTAAAAGATTTTTGGTTGACTCTAGCTCATGTAGTTTATCAGATCTTCAAAACTAGGAGACTGAAAAATCCCCCATGTGAATCTTAAAGACTGTAGGCATCAAGGCACATTGGCATTCCTTTAAAACCTGGATTTTAATATAAGGAATTTGCAGCCCTCTGGTGGGTTGAGGCACTTATTGTGTGGGAATGAGTATCATATCTCGTAAGGGCTGATCACTATTCCATTTGTACCTCAAGAGATTGAATTTATGTGTCTCAAAATTCAGTTATTTACTTATAGTACTGGAAAATTTGCCCATTCTTTTCATGAAAAGTTATTGCCCCTGCAGTGAAAAAGAGGGCATGACTGACTGCAGCTAAGCAAGAATGAAGAAATTTGAAGCTCTCCTTTCTGAGATGATATACATAATATTTCTATATTACAAAGGAAGTTAGAAATGCTATTAGTAAATTAGTATATGACAGCCATATGCTTTGATCTTGGCTGGATAGGGAATAAAAATGAAAACAGAGTATTCAATCTTTATTCTGCTTGCAGGAGAAGCAGTGTGAAGGATATTGCATGGAATAAAAGCACAGGGGTCTTTAAAAACAAGAATGCCCCAAAATGTGGGTGGTTTCGTATATAGCATTAGCTTCAGGGATTCGCTCTATAGAGAAAGGCTTTTAAAATCAGTGTTTTGCACTTTAGCAACAGCAGTTCATCTGGAGTTGCTTTTCTGCAACACCTGTCATGATTTCACTGTCCAAATACAGGACATTCTGAAACTTTCACTCATTTTAATAATTGCTTTTTATAAAAGCCAAATCTTATATTGCCATTCTTAGCACTTGGGTGGTTTTACATGCCTTCTGGGTCTCTATCTTTTTTTCAACAACTTCAAGTTCTTCTTGTAATTAGAAAGAAAAATACATTTTAAATTTTTATGGGATTATGACTTCAGTAATTGTATGTATACAAAAAATCCAAAGTATTGTGTAGTTTTTACCAAAAATATCAAACTTTAGTAATATTGCTAGCAGGAATTACTTGTATTCCTTCTGGAAATACAATTCCCACACTTTTTTTTCTTAGCTGATAAGTTAGGTTTTCTTTATGAACCCATGGGCCATTTGTTAATAAAATAACTGATTTGACATAGTCCCAGTGTGAAATCTCAGGATCCGAGGTAGTACCTTCCATTAGCTAATGGATGACTTAATAATATTAATAATACTAAAAGCCACAAATTTGCATCCATACTTTCAGAGTGAGGCCTAGTCATTCCTTGCTATCGTGCTGCAGCACTTTTGCATTTGTACAGTTTTTTTTTTAAATTAGTGGTGGTGATGGAAAGGGAAGTGGGAGGAAGGAGATTGTGCAGCTCCAGTATTTATACACACTGAGCAGCTAACCAGTTTCCATTTAGTTCTTAAAGTATGCGAATTTGAGTGCGACAGAGTGAATAAAATTTGGATTTTTAGTGGACACTAGTTAAGGCTGTGGTATAAAGATTTTTCAAGCTGTAAAATGCACATGGTGATGTTTGAACATTGGTATTCTAGGTGCTAGTATGAATAGCAGCGATTTCTGTTCATTATGAGACAGTTAATAATCATGCATTAGGCTTACCTCATAAAAGTGAGTCAATTTATTTTTTTGTAAGGAAAATTATTAAAAAATAAAGCAAGGTGACTCTGGGAAGTCTTCAGGCTGCTCATAAAAAACGAATGATTAAATAGTTCTCAGCAGAAACACAGGAATAGAAAAACAGCCATGAGCAGTTACTTTTAAACCCCAGTATTCACAGCACTGGTTTCTTTACGTATTCCTAGCAGCTGTTTTATTACGGCTGTGTCTGAGCCCGTGCTCCTGTCTCCTGGTTCAAGCCCCGCTGGGTTGGGCAGGCGAGGCCGCGTGCCGGCCCTGGGCAGCGGGTGGGTGGTTGGCCTGGCCTCGAAGCGGCCCCGAGGGGAGGTCGCGGGGCAGTGGGGCAGGCTGGACCTCCCACCTGGGCACGTCTCCTCCCCACGGCAGCTCCCATCGGAGGGCACGGAGCGGCGTGAGCCCCCGAGCGGCCGGATCAGCAGGATGCTGGTTGGTCTCGCAGCTTGTGCCCTCACGCTGCGAGGAAGGTGCAGGTGGGGCCTTGGGAGCGCCAGCTCCAGTCACTCCGAGTTAGGAAGCGGAGGCCACGTCTGCTCGGTGACGGGCGCCTGTGTGCTGGTGCGGGGAGTGGCGCAGTCAAGGGCGGTGCTGCTTTCCCAGCTTGTTCCGCCGTGTGCGCCTTCCAGAAAATCGGTGAAGAATGGGGAGGGGGAAGGGCTTTAGGGACACGATAAGGAGAGAGTGGGAACCCTGGCTTTATTACAGAGCATCTTTACAAGCATTTGGTGAAAAGCCAGCATGTGAGAGCTTTGGGATGAAAAACATTGTGTGTTCACATAATCTTCCAAGACACTTAGCCTCTTTGTTTTCATATGTCAAGCTAAAATAGTGATCTGGGAATGGAGTATGTAACATGCTTCAGGACTTTGCATTTATTTCTCTGACATGGGAATTCCTTGACTGTGAGACAGAGGTCCCATTTTCTTTAATCTATTTGTGTTAATGATGCCTCTGTGCCCTTGCTGTAGGGATACTGTACTGGATACATCTAAGCTACATGAGCTATGTGGCAAGCTTCACTTGCCCCCTACTATTAATAACATATGGGAGATTCTAGCACGTGGTAAAATGTGTTGTTGACTGTATGCTCGTTCACTGTTTATTTGTGTGTTTGTTTATTCCTAAATTTATCTCAAGTTTTTATTTTCATTCTTACTGCAGTGGGCTGCTAAATTCACATGATACCTACTGTGCTGGTTAAATTTGACTTACCTACGGCATTAGTAATATTTAGCCCACAATATGTTGTCATAAATAGAATTTAAACTAAATAGAATTTAATGTTTTTATAGAATTCAAATATTTTAAAAATTAATCTTGAAAATGGGAGAAAGAGGCATTTGGATGAAATTGTCCTACATTTTTCTAAGAGGTCTATAACTACTTTAACAATGATGTAATTTTTTCTCTCTGCAGTGTTAAAAAACCCGATCTGCAAGTTATACAGATTCCCTACTTCTGACAACAAGTGGATGCAGATCCGGGAGCAAATGGCTGAGTCTGCGCTGTCTTTCCACATTCCCAAAGAACTGATCAATCTGCACATCAAGGAGGACATGAGAAGGTAAGAAAGAACAGAGAGAAAAAAAGAGTACCAATGGTAAATACTGTTCTTAGTTGGAATCCTGTATGTAGTGAACTAAAAATGTTAAGTTTTACTATGAAATAGGAAAAAATACAGTGGTCACTTGGGTTGATTGAGTATGCACAGCTATAGCCCAACAGCAGAACTGGTTGCTCAGAATTTAAGACATCAGCAAGCCCGTAAATTCTGAGGAACGAATTATATGAAATCTCTACTCTGAAAAGTTAACATTTTATGAACAAACTACACATGACAAGGGTCTAAACTGCATTGTGCATGGTGTTGTGCCTCACAGTGCTAATAGCACAGGTAAATACTGTGCAGGCAGTAAGAACTGACGTGTTTGTAGATTGTAAAGGTGCGGGAAGAAAATAAATGATTTTGCTTTTTTCATTTGGATTAGTTGATGTAAGAAAAGGATATCCATGTTCTAATATTTTGCTCGTGTCCTTGTAATCAAGTTAGGAGATCTGAGGATCATCTCAGTGTATAGCCAGGGAAAGAGAGGGTAGGAAGCAGCAGTGGTGTTCAACCTTTTGGCTCTCTGCATTCTTGGTGCAGGAAGCTAAAATGGGATCTTGCCCTTAGTGAAGCCTGTGACTTCTGAGGCAACTGTGGGAGGGAAAAAAGGCAAAAATTGAAGCAGCGCAGGGCTTCCTTAACAGCATGCCTACTTCTCCAGTGGTGGTAGATGGTCTAAAATGCACTACTCTCCCCGTGAGCCTTGCCTCACATAGGCAGGCATCTGGTCTCATCAGGAGCACTGTGAGCTAATGCTGCATCCCAACGCTCCAAAGCTATCCTGTGTCCTTGCCCTCTTTAGCAGCCCATCAGAGGAGCTGCCTGTGGTTGTTGGTCCTCTCCAGTAGGACTCTTTTTTTTTTTTCCTTTTTGTCGATCCCATCTGCCACTTCTATATGATCTTTTTATGCCAATAGAACAGCATGTAGGGGACCAGAATCTGGCTTTTTAATAAAGTCAATGGACTGATACATACTTATGTATAGTGATGATGGGTTATAAAAATCATATGTGAATTGGTATAATACTTTTTTCATTTAATATGGTATTTAGGCTTTTATGGCCTTATCTTGTTTTAAAACACTAACATGCAAGTTTTGAGTAAGCAATAAAAATAGATTATGTTGACTGCACAGTTCATCCACTTCCGAAGTTTTTATTCATCCCCTGGGTAGATGCCCTTTTAAATGTTAGGAAATTGCTTTAACCACCATTATTTCTTGTGCATTATTATCTCCAGAACTGTAGTGGGACCTGTAGGTTTTGTCTTCAGCATGCAGCACACCTTATTCTGTAAAACAGCTCTGAAGATGTGTGCTCTTGCTGACTCCTTGCATTTGTGAAATAGTAAAATGACGCTTGAATATTGTCTTATTAGTTCTTATACTCTGATAAAAACTTATCCAGTGCCATTTTGATGCTATTCTTTCTTGAAACGTTATTCTCTTGACTCTCCTCACCCCCGTTAGTATAAAACACTGATGATTTTTATCAGGCCATCCTTTATCATCCTCACCATATTTGATTTTATTCCTGTTGTGGCTTCAGCATAGTCAGTTCTGAAGCAATTAACTATGAAAAGCATCCAAGTGCAATAGTAGTTACCTGAGTATTGTGTTTTAAATAGCACATTAAATTGCTTTTTCTCATAGCTCTAAAGATTACTTACCTGTTGACAAAACTACAGCATTCATTGTTAACCAAACTCTTGTGTTTTCTATTTTGATCCTCTGAAATAAGCCCAGAATATATTTAACTTTGTTCATGTTTTTCAATATGAAATGTCTTTCAAGCTGTGCACTAATATGAAAATATGTATAATTTTATCCTTCAAACCTCTATGGAAAACATTTTAGTTGGAGTTATACCATTGTTCTGATGTTCTAATAAGGGTTATACAGTCCACTTTGTTGTATTTTACTAAGAAGTTATTTCAGTTTTCTTTCCAAGGTTTTCCAGAGGGTCTCTTTCCCCCTGTTTCTAGTATATCTTTAGTCAGAACTGAACTTGTCCAAATTTTTTTTTCTCTACAATGCAAGACCAGGCAAGTAGTTTTTCAAACCTAATGTTTATAAAAATTAAAAAGACTAATTATTTGCAATAAATTATTCAGAAACTTTGTGAGACCATATAGTCTTTGTAGTTGTAGGTGCAACTTGTATGGCCCCAGGTGAGTGGAGCAAAGGACCTGGATGCTTTAGTGGAAGCTGCTGTATGAGCATGTCTCAGGGTATTGCTAAAAGCCTTTTTGGTCCCTTGGGATCAAGCTCAGCTTTGCCTAAAGGGAAATTGTATGTGCAGATGGCCAAATTAGAACCATGGCATTTGTGATCACAATCCATAAGTAAGCATCAAAAATAAATACTCAACTCCCACTGAACCCTTTTTTCCAGAGTGCAGCTTTCCTGCTGCGTCAGGCCTAGTTGTGCGGTCCCAACTCACATCTCCTTTTCTTGTGCAAAGGATGCTGTGGTCAGTGCAGTAGCGATGATACAGCTCCTTTGTGTCTCTTCATGATCCTTTCTTGTAGCAACCCAGAATAAGATTAAATTGAGACTGAGAGCTGAGGGTTTTCTGTCACCTTTTAATACACAGTTGTTGTAGAGAAATAGAGACCCCAGCAGAAATGCTGCATGTTGGGAATAGGCATTGATTTTCTTGAACTTGGCATAGTATGTCTTAAATGACTTTTAGTTTGAGAAACTGCCTTGCAAACAGGTTCTACTGAAACCATGGGAGAAGTAGAGTGAAAGGGGAATGCTGAAGAAATGAACCATAACTTTTAAGGTGTTTGAACACACATTTTTAGGCAAATTTTAGATTCCCTGGGTTATCTCTCCACATTCAACATTACTAGTTTCATACTGTTTATTTTTAAGGGATAAATTTCTAAAAGGTAGTATATAATAAAGTGTAGTATAGGAACACTATATAATTTTCAATACTCTTGATTTTACTGTTAATTTCTGCAAAACATGGCCTCTGTGAGAACCTAAAGACTTTTCCTGTCTGACTGAGACACAAAATTTGCCGGGCTTTATTTTGTTATTGTTTGTTAAAAGTTGTAGTATGTGAATAATATAATTCTAGATAACTTTATTATTCAGCAGTGTTGAGAGCTATAAAATATTAACCAGGTACTGACTGCCCTTAGACCGTGAGAGTAATAGCACAGGTAAAGGGAAGAAAACAGATCTCTTAAATCCATAGTCGGTGAAATGCTTCCTAAGAGAAGACTGGAAGAAATTCTAAATTCTATCTATTAAAATCCAGAAAAAGTGGAACATCCACGATATTTTCCCCTGGAACATCAAGGGTACTGAGGTTATACATTTTATTTATGCGTATATATATATATATATATATATATATATATATGCACACACACACAAGAAGTATTATACAAAGTTTTCCATTTATTATATATTATATGTTCTATATGTGTAAGTGCATGTGTATAAAATTCTATCATTAAGAATGAATTGCTTAACACAGTTGTCTTTTGATTTAATTAATGCAGAGGAAGTTATAGGAAATGTTTGCCTTCTAGCCACGTGTGTGTATGTAGCTCTGTTACAGAAGAGGAACAGATTTGTATTATTTGGTCCATAGAGGACAAGGGTTTTCCACACCTAGACAGAAATGCTCCTGTCAGATCTGTTCCTAAAGCCCATGGCACAGATTCTACATTGCTTCTTTCTGGGAATCCCAGTTCTCAAAGTTGTCTTCTATTTGTGTGCTGAACTAATGTTTACCTATTTCTTGTATGCTGAAAGTTGAAAACTTACTTGGTAGGTTCTTCAAGCCATAAATTCTTGGTTTAGTTTGGGGTGATTTTCCAAGGATAGCAAGGATAGTTTTCCATCACTTAAAAAATATTTTTGAAGAGATATAGATACTATTTTTTAAGAGGAGTTTTTTTTATATATATATTTGAGAGATGAGTCTTACAGTTTGGTTTTACCATTTTCTGCAAAATCCACTTGGCTTTTAAGACTTCAGTTGTCAAACTGGCTGCTGCTATTTTCCAAGTTGTTCTTCTGCACAGTATGCCATGGTCTCTCAGATATCCATCATGAGTAAATCACCTAGCTGGTAGCTCTTGAAGAGCCTCTCAAGTGATTGTGAATAACAATACAAAACCAAAAAAAAAGTAGCCCTGTTAACAAGATTATAATTACTTTAACATGCTCAAGTTCCTTCATCACTACAGACTTTTGTTTTTTACACAGTTAACAAGCTTTAGTACTTATTAGTACTTACCTGTGGTTCTGATGGTGCTAAGTTGGATATGATTTTGTTGTTTCGTGTTAGACTGTAGAGATTGTAGATTTGAAGTATTGAAGGATTAAAATGAAAAAAATCTTTATACAATTGTGTTACTTCATAAACATCATCCTTGCTCATTTTGAATGAGAGATTGTGATGAATAAATTGAGGAAAAATAAAAAGAAAGCCTGCAAAACTGTGGATGCTTGAGTAATCATGCATTTAATAATATGGTTAATCTTGCTATGGGTATGAGTCCAGACATAAAGAGAGAAATAGTCATTAATACAAATCATGAGAATAAAATATTGCTTCAGCTCTAGCATATAATATAAGCAAAAGCGTTTCCCTAATTTGACCCTAGCTGACTCTGGTATATTTTTAAGGAAATAGGAAAACAAGAAATGTAAATCTAAACCATTTCCATATTCAAAAACATTTAAGGAATAAAATCTAAATTCTACAAAACCATTCTGAGTATTACTGAATTCTGAGACTTTTTGTTATCTATTAAAGAGTTATCTATTAAATGAGAATCAAGAACTTAATTTCAAATTATGCTGTCTGAAGATCTAAGTCTTACAAAGATAAGCGGGTAATAAAATATCCCAGGAAGGAAGCGGTTTAAAGCAGGAAGGAAGAAGTGGGTTTGAATTAGTTTAAATATTGTTGGTGTTTTGGGGTAATAAAGGGAGAATGGTAGAAATGCAAAAAGGAGACTGCAGTTCTGAGAAAGAGTATAAAAAATTTCTTAAAGGCTCTGCAAATCTCAGTGTATTCTCCATAAACACACGGAGAGAACAAGTTTTAAAATATTCTTAATTTTTTTTTTTTATTTTTTTTTAATTGAATGGGGAAAGGTTAGAGGTTTTTCTGTGTTGTTCAGTTGACAGATGGATAAGGAATGCCATTGATGGACATGACCTACTTTTTAGTTGTTAGTTATCTGGCAGGTAGAATTTATCAGAACCTGAAATGTTTATTGGAATTTTTGTAAGAGGAGAAAAGCAACTTCTGTCTTCCACAGGTTCTATGTGAAAATCATTAGGAGTGAAAGAAAAATGTCCTTGTATTTGTTTCTGTGATAGTTTCTCCAGAAGGGATTAAATAAATCTCCAATTATTTGTCTGTTTCAGCAAGACCATAGTAAAAAGGCTCTGGCATTTGCTTCTGAAGAGAATGTTATATTGTTTTGGTGACTTATTGCCTTTTTGTTATAGGACCATAACTTTCTCTAAAGGAAAGCAATGGTAATTTTCATCTTTTCTCCAGACTTGAAACAAGTAAATGTTTATCAATAAACGTGTACCCTTTAAAGCAGAAGTTGTTGACAAAAATAATTCCTAGGCTACTTATTTTTAAAAATATAGAGCAGAGTTATAGGTCTAAGCTTCCTGTACATATGAGTGATTGGCTCATACCCCAAAGCTTATGTTTTATTTACTCCAAAGCTTTTGTTTGTTAAATATTTACAACTTTGTGGCTTTTATATTATAAAACATTTGAAAATATGATCTGTAGAAATGTCTAATCTTGTTTTGAATCCTGCTAAGCACTTTGCTTTGGATGGTTTTTGAAAGTGGATTTCAGAAGCTGATTATGCTTGGTGGAGAGGGGAAAAAACCTTTTTCAGCCTTGAATTAATCATATTTGCTTCCTCAGAAATCCCGTCCCTGAATTTTGAAGCTGCATGTATCAAAGTTACTGCTTTGTCTTCACATAGCATTTTTGTTTTATGTGCTCTTATCATACCTCTTCTTATCTCTTATTAAAAAAAAATACACTGATGTTTTCAGCTACATCTGTCAACTTGTGAAGATTTGTGCTTAACAAAGCAATCTGCTCTTCCTACTGTTCCATTTTCTGAGGTAGGAGACAAAACCCTTCTCCTAAGGAACACTTAGTACAATGAGCAAAATCAGGAGACTCTTGCTGCTGGTTTTTGCTTTTTTTCCCTTCTGTCACTGACCATGGTCTTCACTGTGCTCTCCGTGGTGGCACCTGGACTGTTGGAGGTGGGCTGGGGAGGGTGGCTTGCTCAGGAATTCATTGAGCACCTGATTTTGGCTTTAGGATGTTTTCTTCAGTTAATTTAGAACAGGTTGCAAATGACTAGTCAAAAGTATTCTTTCCAGAAATCATTGTGTTGGGTTTGTCAACACTGGGTATGTTTCCTTTAGACTTCTAAACTATTCTTGCATCTTCATACCCCGTCGGGTGAGAAAGTGACTCCTTTTTTCTTTACTGCTATGTTCGTTAGAGTGCCTGACATAGTTTCTATAGGGACTGTCTACATGAATAACAAAGGAAATTCTCTGTGCCTCTCTGGTACCCTCATTAATTTATTATAATCAAGGGCCAACTGTATGAGAAACAAACAAAAAGTCCCCATGAGTTGGTAAATCAAAAGGCAGAATCCTAATTTGGGGTTTGAGTGCCCAAACTCACTGAAAACTTGCTTGGAACCAGAAATGCCTGTCGTTTTGTTACATGTCTGACTGCACTGATAGAGACTACTTGATTTTTTTGCAGTCCTATGGAAGTGTCCAGTCCTGTAGTCTTTGAAATTTGTTCCATCAGCAATATGTATAGTGCTCCCAGCAGATCAGGGTCCACTGTGACTCTTTCTACGGTAATGGCAAGAGGGACACGTGGAAGAAAGGGGTGGTGGGAAATGTAGGTCTGTGATTTTTAACAAGGAATTTCTTTCAACCATTATAGAAAACCACATTAGAAACCTTTAAACAATGATTCCAGCTTTAATTAGCTAAAAGAATGAACTGATGTGGAAGAATAAAAGTGCCTGAGAAAAATTTAAATATAACTAATTGGCTTATATTCAATGCAAAGGAGGGGAACCAAGACAGACTGCTTACATAAACTTTCTTATTAGATACAAATATAGGTGTCAAGGCCATAGAGAAAAATACTCATGTATTGGTGTAGTAATGGAGGTAGAAGACAAGGGAAGGTTGGTTGAGAGTTTCTATATTGTCTTTTTAAAAAAGACCATCTTGAAGGTTTGTGGAGTTAAATAGCAAGGTTTAGATAGAGCTTGGGTTTGATGCTGTAGGAAGGGTTGAAGTTAATGCAGAACAGAAGATCTGTCATCCTGATGTGTGCAATTACCCAGAAAAGGCTTTGAGAGGGGGTTTGCAGTGGGGGAAGAGCAAGATAAATAGCTCTGTTTTAACAATATTGAGCTTACTGTGAGCTAGCTGCGATGTTGACAAGTTGTGAAAATTTCATGGCTACGCAGAAAAGGTGAATCTTTTCCAAAAAGTGCCCTTGTGGGGAACCAATACATATTAAGAATATTAATTTCCTCATTTTAGTACTTGTCACCCTGTTGTTACCTGTGGTCACTATTTACCATGTGCTTTCAGTGTGAAAGTTGTGCAGTAAAGTAAGCTCCAGTATAAAGTATTTAGGGTATTACTGAAACAAAGGATATTTTTAAGATTGAATGTGATGTAGTTTGAGATTACTGTTGGCTGTGGACTTCTAATATAGAAAAATATAATGTTTCTTCAGTCTGTTTACTCTGAGGGTGTGCAAACTAGTCATGATAATGTGCAGTACTATCATTGATGGGGCTGAGGTACAAAAATGATCTTTTGAGCACTAACGCTGAAGAATTGTCATGAGTCATCATCAGCAGTGACAATAAGAATTCACATGACACAAATAGTATTAAAACTGTGAATGTCTTCAACGCAGTATTGCGTTTGAAAAAAAAAGCCTATTTTGGGAGAAATAATATCCAATTCATATACTACTTGCATTTCATACTTTTGATTTTACCTTTGCTTTTTCAGGGAAAATACATCTAGAAAAATATATTTTAAATGTCTGTGCTACGCATGTTCCAGATTGCTGTGAAACTGTAAGATTACTGTAATAAAACCTTACAGATTAGGAGTGACTTTTTATAAGATACTCGAGGCAGTATTTTTAACTTGAGTGGTGTGCTTCTGAGATAAAAATCAATACAAGCCTCATTCACGATAAGGAGTAGGATTTGACGTTCTTTGAAAACATGTTAAAATGAATATGGTGTGGTTTGAACTTGGCCTTCCTGTTGATGACTGTGTCAGTGGAGTTAAATCCTAGCCAGAGAGTGAAATCAGTTTTGGCTTGCAAGCCGGGTTTTGGTTTGAGATGAGGTTTTTCTGCTCCTGTTGTTGCTTGCCTTGAGCAGGGACCCAGCAGCACCAGTGGGGGACAGAGTTGAAGGCTCAGAACTGTGTAGGAGAGGATGGGGCTGAAATGGGTTTTGGGGGCTAGAAATGTTCACCTGACCCCTCTGAATAAAGGAAAGGTAAGGGATCTCCTAGAGAGGGGAAGATTCCCTCAAGGGATGTGTTGGTATCCAGCCCTCCCTGTGTAATTTCTTTCTCTTGTGGAACAAATATGTTGCTATCAAGGAGCAGGAACATTATGGTGTTCAGCTGAGTCTATGCACTGATCCCAAAACTATTACATTAGGTTACTCTGTACAGATTAAGAGCCAAAATACCTTCACTTCAAATAAATACTGGATCAAATCTTTCAGACTTTTCTTAGGGGAAACCCTGAGGTTTTGGTGCAATGGGATGACCCACTTTCAGGCTGTTTAAAGCTAGCAGGGAGGATGTTGAGTAGGATTGTCTGAGTTTGTCTGACTTCATGTGAGTGGAAGAGAATGGAGTTGATCTACCTTTCCTGTGAATAAAACAGGAAAAACAAGTTATCACACATTGTTATGAAGTCCTCAGTGAAGACTTGCATGGGTATTTTTGTTTCTGTTTTGATAATTTTTAAAGCATAACACAAAAAGCTTAAATACTACTTTGAGTGGCCGTTGTCTTATTCAGGAGTAGCATGGTACCTGTATAACTTGCTCTAGCGCTCCTTAGCATAAAGCAAATAATGATGGGAAAAGCATCAGTGTGCGACTTCCTTTAAGAAATCATTGTAAGAATTGGTGAGTAGTGCTCAGAACTGCTTCTATAGGTTTTGCTGTATTTCCTACCTTGTGTTCTTGGTTGGATTTTCTTTTCTTTTTCTTTATTTTTAAAGTAATTTTCATTTTTTTCCATTCAGTATCTTCTGGGAGTCTTTTCTGAGACTTCAAGAATTGCAGTAAAATCCTCTTCTTGATACTTTGATGGAAAGGGCAGGGGGAAATGGGATCATGTTGCACAAGATGCCTTCTAACCAATTCCAAACAGTTCAAGATTCGAGGTCTTTCATTTTCAGTTTCATTAAAAGCAAAACCTCCCACAATAAAGTGATAGCTGTGGGATGAGCTGAAGTGGGGAAGGCAAGCAAACTGCCCAGTGCACTGCAGCTTGGCTTGTTTGTGTAGGAAATTAAAGTGATCTCAATTTGATTTCAGGTCACCTCTCAAAAGAATGTACAGGAAAACTGGTGGTTTGCTAGAGGATTTCCTTTTGGGTTTTCAGTGTCATGTTTGGTTTCCATAACATTGCTGTTTTGACCTGATGAACACAGCTGTAAGGCTGGAGATTAGGTATTAAGGAATGTTTGTTTTCAGCTGTAAATAAACGTGGTTACTCCTATGTTGGCTAGACTGACATTTATAGAAATGGTGCTAATGTTTATGGTATGCATTGATTTATGCTAAGAGCACCCAAATCACAAAAGCAGTGAAAGTTTTATCATTTACAACAACATTTAACACTTCTTCACCAAACCTTTCTCTCTGGAGCTTTGGAAGGAGCCCACCTCCAGGGAAGAAACAGTGTTTAAGTTTGCAGGCCACTGCATTTGTACAAATTAAGTTCTGAAAACAAAAGTACTGTGTATCCTGCCTTATTCTCTATTGTGTGGCTGAAAACAGAGCTGAAGTCAAGGAAGTTGCACAGAAGCCATGAAAGCAGACTCAAGTTAATCATTTATTTCAATGAAAAAATGTGTTTTTTTATACTTGTTAACAGTTTTTGTATTATTGCCATCTCTTTTTTGCCTTTTGATACAGGAATCAGGAGCTTAAGGAGCTGGGAGAGCTTGCTCCTCACTGGGACAATATGCGTAAAAATGTTATTGCTCACTGTGATCAGATGATGAGCTTGTACCAGGATACTCTCGCAGAGCTCGGAAAGCATACAGGTATGAAAGCAGCCGCCTCTTTCCTAGAGAGATTAAGAATTAACTAGGTTTATTGCCATTTTATACCCGAGTATTCAGCAGAAGTAAAACACGGGGGAAAAAAGTGTATTTTTTTTGTATTTCGGTTGATACTCACACATTTTCTTTAATTTTTGTCATGCATCCTGGCGGGTTTTTGCACTTAGTGTGGTACACGATTATACAGCAAGCAAAAAGGCTGGGCAAGTGGATGTGTCTGTTTTATTGGCACGTTCTCTTGGCTTGAACACTCTGCAAGTGCTGAATAATGGCTGCCAACTGAAACCAATTAGTAACTGCCAACTTTCCTTGAAACTCTTTAAAGTTGCATGTAGCAGTGTATCATATAGCAGCAACATCCAGCTGGGATTTGCATATCCTTAGTATGGCTGTCATTGTCCCCAGTGTGCCAAAAGAGCTGAGTGTCTCTGTAGGATGGGCAGTCTGCCCCATGAGGTGCAGAAGCAGGTCTGTGTGCTTCACGGGCTGTCCAGCCTGCAGCCGGTGCTCCAAAGTGCCCCCAGTGCTGGTTGTGTAAATATGTGACAGGGCCGGGAGCTGACACGTATCATGGTGTCTGCATGCCAGTTAACTAAGACAGCAGTGGTGACAAATGTGCAGAAAGTCATCTGGTCACTTCCTCCGGTAGGAACTCCCGCTCATAAAAAAGAGCGCGAGGCGCCTGCAGAACAAACCATTTGTTCCTTTGAATTTCTTCTCTTTTCATGGTGCACAAATCACCCAGGGAACAGATGACAAGTCTTTTTGTCTGTTTATAACGTGGTTTTACGCACGCATACATGCAAGCAACAGGCACAGTTGTTCTCTGACGACAGAGCCTTGTTGTTGCCACCTTCTTGCTAGTGTTGGATTTCTCCTGCTCATCGTCACACTTCCCATCCCAGGATGTGTTTTCACATTATTGCTTCCACTCTTTCACTCCATGTTCCCTTACCATTTGATGCTTCCACTAAGGCCTTGCTCCTGTAATTTTGTGCCTGTGAGTTGTATTACATATACCACAGTTTGCAGCCTGGAGCCTTTCTGTAAAAGGGGTATCTTAAAGGTAGGAAAAATTGCAAAATTGGAGATAAAAAATTATAAACATTACTTTTGGAATTCTCTTTTTATGTACCTAGGGAAAACTTGCAATATTTTCATAACCATTTCTAGCTTTCTACATAGAAGCCTATTAAAAAGACTTTTGGATACATTGTGAGAAATGGAGCAATGAGGATTTGGTTCAATATGCAACTGAAATGCAAAGCAGTTTTTTTTTTTTTTTTTTTTTTTGGGTTTTATTATAATGTGTCTGCAGAATTTGGTATTTGAGACAGATGTTTCTCTTCCAAAATATGTATTTAAAGCTGTGCTTTCATCTTTTGTCCATCATCTTTTAGTAGAGGCCATGGTTATCTTTGTTCCAGATTGCTCCGAGATAAGTATTCTTGGTCTCAGGGCAAAAAGGAGGAGGATTTCAGTCTGTGAACCAAAGGGCAGGTTTAGCTGCACCCAAACATTTCAGAAGCAGTTTAGCACCTGCTTAGATATGTGTGGTGGGGGTGGAAAGCTCATCTCTTACATGAAATTTCATACAATCGTCTGCAGCTTGGGTGCAAAAGTGTAATTTAGTCTTATTCATGGTGGTTTACCATCATCAGAATGTTCCAGTTCTGATTTTGGCAGAGTACAGCCTGATCCAGCATGCGAGTTCTCATATTTCTGTGTTTGAACTAATTTATGGGTTTTTTATTGCTTCGCTAATTACCTTGTGCAAGCTTCCAAAAATTTAGCACCATGTTCAAAGCAATAAATAGGTTACGAAGGAATCACTGTAATAGTTAGCACTTGCAGGAAACTATTGAAATGACCTTTTGAGACTTAAAAATAAATAAAAATAGACAATATAATCTAGTATATTTAAATCCTGAGAGGTCTGTGAATTTGAAGAGGGTTGGTGATTTTAACAGACTTAGCAGTGCTTTGAGGTAACAGTAATGGGCCAAGGAAACCCAAGCTTACTGAAGGAAGGCAGAAGCGGCACATGTTAAGTGTAGCAATCTTGCCCTGTCCCTTTAAAACAAGGGTCCTCCCTTCCCCCAACACAGTACTGGTACTAAAGATAAAAAATAATGTGCAAAAAGTAAAGGAAGAGGCCTACACTCAGGTACATACAATATGCTGCTGGAAAATTATTTCCTCTGTGTATGTTTTTTAGAGATTTGTTACTATTCTTTTTTGAAAGGAGTGCATACAGGGGAGAAAAGCTCGAAATGGAGATTATTTAATATTCAGTTAAAAAGTGGGGAAGGTGGCAAAAAGGGGCAGGGGAGAGGGAATGGTAAGAGGACAGGAGAGAGTTACAGGTCTCTGTGGTCAGATGCAAAGAGACTTTAGAGTTAAAAAAAACCAAACCCACTTCATTATTGCCCAGGACATTGCTTCTGCTGTCTGTAAGGCTGAAAATCTCATTTTACTGGAATCCTGAAATCCATTTCCCCTCCCCCCAGGCAAAGTGCACTTCATGTTCTAAAATGTATTACAATATTGTCCCAGCAAAAATTAATCAGAGGAGAAAAGGGAAATGTTTTTTCTATATAAAATATGCATATTACAGCTTAAAAATCACAAATATAGTAATGAAAGCAAGGCAAGCATAGATGTTACTTTTACTGTGTATGCACAAAACTAGTATTGAGAGAACATGTGAGAATGCAAATTCAAATACTCGCAACATAGCAAATGATAAACTGACTATGTGAATACAACTTGGATCCAGTCTCTTCAGGTATTTATGTTTCAGTGCAGGCTTTGCTTTCCTGTTGCCACGACTTCACTACTTAAGAGTTGGGCGTTTGTTGTAGCCTTTTAGAGCTACCGTAGCAGCCCCATGCCCGAGCTTTGGATGAGGCCATTCCCCATCTTCTGCAGCAGAGCTGGGGAGCTGCTGTGCCCGGGAGTGGGGCTGCGCTGGCCCCTGGGCCGCCTCCTCTTTGGGAAGTGGCCCCAGCAGGGGTAGCCTGTGACGGGCAGTGCTTGGCGCTGACACCCAACAAGGTGACTTTTCCCAATTAGACCAGGCGCCTGTTACCTGGCTCCAGATGCAGGATTCCTGAGGTAGCTTGCTGCCATGTGGAGGCTCTGTTTTGGGGCAAAGCCAGCTGGGGAGTTCCCTGTGGAAAGCCATGGTGCGGTCACCTCTGCCTTGGCCCCTCTTGCTGCTGTCCAGCCAAGGGCGGAGGAGCTGGTATGAAGAAGCACTGATGTGTTGGCAGCTGCTCTTCTCCCTCCTTGGCACCCTAGCAGCACGATTAACACTAATGTAATTGCCTTGTTTCTAGCTGAACACCAGCTTCTCTTTAAAAAAGGGCCTTTTCACCAGAAGATCGGCACCCACAGTGCCATTCTGAGGGACTGGATCCCTGCAAGTCCGTGAAATACAAATATCTGCACTGTCCTTAGCACCAGGGAAGACTCTTTTTCCCTCATAAGCAATATACAGAAAGTAAGATACTATACGTGAAAAGCTCTTTGCAAAATGTTCCCCCGTTCCCTTCTGATGATCATGAATTGTCCTTTCCAGGAGATGCCAACCTCACACTCAAGCGAACAATTTGTGGAATTGAATGAAGGTGGCTGCTCTTAGCATGGCACTTCATTTATTCTGAAAATGGAAAGACTGCAGTGAGTGTGTCAGGAGATTGCATAAGACAGCAATTTTGGTTTAGTAGTATAGTCACTGAAAATGGACATTTAAAGAAGTTAGGGCTATTTTATATTCATATTGTTTTGGTGAACACTTCTAGCTTTTAAAATAAGAAGCAATTTTTGGAAATGTTAAGTATTTTTGTTTCAAAACAGCAATATAAAAAATTCTGAAAGGGTTAGAGAAGAACAAAGCAAATCATTTCGGGTTAATCTAAAGCACTTGGTGAGTTTGGGAGGGAGTAGAATTATGGAACTTTTTTCTTTTAGTCTAACCTGAAATGATTTTTTTTCCTGATGTGTGGATTGTGATTTTTTTTTTTTTTTTTTTAGTTCAATCCTCATACTGAAAATTCTATTATTCGTGCAGCTCTAGAAGGACAAGACAGTCAAGGCTAAGAGAATTCAATATTGCTCTGGAGAACTGGATGCTTTCCATGCCTCTGTCACAAAGTCCCTATGGGATGCTAGGCAGGTCAGACTTGTGAGAAGTGGTCATGGTGGGTTTTTATTTTTTGGAAGCCTGCAAATAGTGACAGACTACATTTTGCAATAAAAGGATGGATGTAACTCAAGTCCTGGGGAGCTCTGCTTATTAAGGCATCTATTAAGGTAAACTCTTCAGAATCAGATCCCCTGTATTTCATATTAATGTATGAAGTGCTCCAACCTTCAGTTATTTCCTGCTATTAAAATGGGTGGAATTGTAGCTTTTTTTTTTTCTTCATCTAGTTAAAATTGTTTTGTAAGTATTTGTAAAGCCCTCGGAGACTATAAGGATGAGTGCAATGGACAGGTTTGAGGAAATGAATAATCCTGTCATTTTAGAAGGCCTGAGCAATATACTTGCGTCTAGGTATCAAAATAAAAGTTGGAAACTTAATATTGAGCTGCTGCTTCCAAAGTGAGCACCAAAGATCCTACATGTTGAAGGAGGTGGAAGAAGCCGGCATTTGATATGTCGTTCAAGTCTGTCTCATGGCCCCTATTGCAGTGAATGCCAAGTTAGGGTTGCATAAGCTGTTGACATTCTGATGTTTCCTAACTTCAAAGAGTCTAATCTTGCAACAACAATAACTATTGTAACGGGGCAGGGGGTTGTTTATGTCGTCTTTAAATACAACTTAATTGTGTTTTTAAAAAAACAAGTGGTAAAAGTGGAATTGATCATGCTGATATTGACAAACTGAATATTGAAGTCTATTGAAATCTACCTGCTGCATGGGTGTCTCATGCCTGAGTTGAGAGTGACCAAGAGCGGTAGTGATGCTTAGCCCAAGTGGTGCTGGAGGGGAGAGGTTCTCGCTGCAGGGGACTGCCCTGAGCAGAGGGCCAAGCCAGCCTGGGAATGTTGTGTTGGGCTGCCCTGGCCCTTGGGCAGTTGTTGGTCTGGCCAGCACAGCCTCTTCTCTTGTCCTCTTGTCTCTTGTCCCTTTCGATCTTTTCTCAACCTACTCTCTTCCTGGTGGTACTCCCTCATTCCAGATTCGTTTATTGCTTCTCAGGCTTTGATTTTTGATCAGATGAATTCCCATAAACAATCTGCCTTTTGTTTTCCTGCTTCAAGATGCACCGTCCTGTCCGTGCTGTCTTCGGTTCCTTTCTGAGGTAGTTCGAGTCCCCTTGCCTGCTTCCATTCTGTCTCAAGCTCCTCTCGTGCTTTCCATACTTGTGCTTCCCACCGCTGCTCCTCATCACAGGTTCTGCCCCACTTTAGCCCACATCCCCAGGTTTCTCATCCAACCTGAATTGGTGACACTTCCAATTACTTTTCTTACTACTTTTGCTCTTAGTCTTGGTTAAAATTATTCTTATTATTATTTCAAGTTACTAAACTTGGATAGCATTCTCCCTAGGCCCACCACTCCTTGAAGCGTGGCACCTATTTCTGCAGCACGTTGAGCAGAAGTTTGCTTGTGCAGCCTTGCTCTGTAGGCTCATCGGTGCTCTCTGGCCATGGGCTCTGTGCTGGGAGGCTCATGAGGCTTGTTCTGCTTATGGTGAGGGCAGTTTCAGCAGCAGGCTTCCAGCAAACCTGGCCCCAACAAGCTGAATATCGGCAGCTGCCCAAATGGACAGATTTCCTGGGGAGCCACAGCACAGGCAGCACTGAAACTGGAGGCCAGAAGAATGGTCATTAGAATTGTTTTTTAATGTAGGATACTCTTATTTTCCTTGGATTTTTTTTCCTGGAAAAGATTTAATCCATTCTAAGATTTTTTTTTTTTTTTTTTTTGGGGGGGGGGGGGGGGGGGGGGGGGTTTTAACTAAATCAGAGAATTTTGAGCCCAAGCCCAAGTGTTTAGCATTCAGTGATGTATCAGTTTTTCAGCACCTGAACATTAGTAGACATTGGGCATTGAAGAAGGCAGCCCACAGCACTGTGCCTTTTCTGATACTGAGTTTTTAGAAAGAAAACTAATTTTTAGTGTATACTCTTTCAGACAGTTCATGCTTCTTTGTTTGAACTTTCTGGGAGGAATTCATAGCCTAGTCAATGTAATATTTTTGTTTTAAGGGAAGAAAAAAACACATTATTTGGTGGGGGAAAAGTACTGTCATAGCTCTGTGCCTTGTGTTTTTAGCACAGCATAAACATAACACATTAACTGTAGTATCATTTCCAGCAGAGTGCAGATCAATTTCAGACAGCAGGAAAAATATCTATCACCTAAATAAAAAAATTAGATTGTTCTGTGAATTAAAAGCTGTTTTGTTGCCTGCAATATGGGTACATGCTGGGACTCAGTTAGTGAGCCATTCTTTTTCTAATATACAGTTACACATTAAAAATAAATTAAAGGCTGCTAATGTGCAAATATTGTCCTGGCACAAAAACAAAGACAAAACATCTGCTGCATGCTTAAGATGATGATTCTTTAAACTTTTGGTTTTTTTCAGGTTCTTCTTTCAAATCAAGCTGTAGCAAAGGAGAAAAAACGCTAGAATTTATTCCAATAAATCTCCACCTGCAACGAATGCACGTGCATAGTCCTCGCTTGAAAGGTAGAGTATATTCTTTGGAGAAAATTCCCAAGTGCGTCAAAGTCCCATTTAAAACGCCATGTAACTTACAACTTGAAGGTTTGGCCCTTTTTAAGTTATATCTTAATTTATATATCTGTTTTCAGGAATGGAGGTCAGATGGACGTGCTTTCAGATAAAACAAAAAAGCATACTTGCACAGAGGCAGGTCTTGGTCAATTTGATGTTTACAGATAATAGAAGGCTTTTAGCCAATTTAACTTTTTGGATGGACTATGAAGATTGTTCAGGCAAAAGCACTGAAAGTGGTAGTATTCATTTTGTAAATTTGGATTCAATTAGGACTTGCACATATTTGAAAGAACGTAACTGAGCAGGCAAGTGTTTTTTGCAGGAAAAAGGCAATTACTCATAAGGATAATTCTGAGATTCATTTCATCACGTGTGTACTTTACCAGGCAGTGAAATGTGCCCCTTATTAGCTTGTGTAGCTTTCATGTGGTATGACTTGATGACAGGGGACTTCCTGTATGACTAGATTGTTGTATGTTTTATTCTAAAATATAAATCAAGCTTTTAAGTTAATTATTTAAAAACTTACGCTACTCTACAGACTCAATGTGTTCAATTTTTCATTTTTTTTGAAGGGCCCTAGGAAGTCTTCATGTGACTATTTCCTGCATTGGTTTTGAGTATAAATCTAGCACTTGCCTATTTTCCATTAGTATTGAGAAAGTGCTTTTAGAGCTATAATGACTACAGATGGTCAGAACCTTAATTTTGTGCCTTCCCAAGAAAGCAACTCGGGCAGCATACCCTGCGTGTTTATATGGTGAATGAAAAAGAAGGAAGCCACCCATTCCATCATCCACAACAGCTCTAACACTACCCAAGTTATATTCTTAAGGATTTTTTTCCAAAGGCTGCTTCTTTGTGAGATATGACTAATTCATAAACAAAAAACATATAATTGTTGGAATTTTCCCCTAAATTTAGAACTTTGTCTTAAATTTTAAAACTGCCTGTTTTTTTTAGAGAATGTTCACTAACATTGTTTTAGTTACACTCAAGATTAGAGATAGCAAAACAATAACACCGAGAGCTTATGTTGAAATAATTGAATTTCTGCCTACACTTATATCTTTGCAAGACTGACACTTTAGCTGTATGGAGCTCTTCTTATTTCTGCACACCCAAAATGGGTTCTTCATCGTGTTTAGGAAATGTTAGTAGCACTATATAGGAATATGACAAGAAGTAATTAAAGATGATTATACTTTCATATATTGATTGATTATGCTCAAGTTACAGAAATAAGTGTCATTTTACAAGCACTGCAGCTTTACCTCTTGTATTAAATGCAATTGCTCATCCTTGTGGCATGAGTAGCACTTCAATGTCCAGCTGGTTGTACTTTGCTTGCTGCTCATCCAAGGGCATATAGGGCATAAGCAGACAGCAGATACATGGGGGCGCTGGGGGTGGCAGGCACCTAAACCCACCTTGAGTGCTTAGCCGAGCTGATGAGCCACAGAGCTGTCCTTAGCCTGCACTGTCAGACGTGGCCAGTTTTGGGACATGAGCGAGATGTTAATTGCATGAGATGTGCTCACATGGGTATATTCTTTGTTGTTCAATGTGTTCAATAAGAGGTTTACTTGGACTGAATTTTGATTCAGGTTAGTATTGGGTACTGAAAATTGAATGGAAGGTACCTGTGTGCTTAAGCTTCCAGCAGAAACAGCTTTGAGAAAAGTATTGATTGGTTGTGTGAGAGTTGTAGCTCTCCATTTGGTAGATATCACATCTCCTCCCTTGTTCATCATACTACAGAACTGAAGTTGAAATGTTGCCATAGTTTTGCTATACCCTTGCTTACGTATCACCTCTTAGAGCCATTCTGGGCAAAAAAATGAGGAAAGAGATAATAGTGAAGTGCATGTTTGAAATAAACTCAGTGTACTCAACAGACTTGCATTTGCTTCTGTATGCCCGGTAAGACAGCGAGTTGCAGCTGCTGTGTGTCAGCGGGAGGCTGATACACTATTTTAACGGCCAAGATTGCTGGCTCAAAGCCTAGATTGAGCCCTGCTTGAGACAGGGATCCCTCAACTCTTTATATTGGTTGGATAAAGACAAGGTTTATTAAACTTCTGCCGTGCGTCTCTGCTGCCACCGTGTTGCAGGAGCTTTGTGGCAGGTGAGCAGGTGGCTGGCAGCAGGTAGGAGGGTAACGTGATGGTGAGCAGATAGCTGGTGTTAATGCTCTGTTGGTCTCACCAGACACAGGTGTGTTTTTTCCAAGCCACAATAACTGTTATGGAAGCTGATTTATCTGAAGCCTAATTTGCCCAGATTCTATTCTTCCTGTGTATATTCTGTCTTTAAATTTTGTATTTAATTATTTGGGACTCGTTATTTTAAGACCTTCTGTTAAGGAATAACTTCAGTGGAATTCAGAATTCACCTGGTTCACCTGATGGTTTCCTCTTTTTGGTTTCAAGCTATTGCTGCTGAAAGCAGGAAAACTGCTTATTATCAGGTAATGGTGGATCTCTAATTGCCTGAGATTAGGGGTAAATGCCCCTGAAGAGCCAGAAGGGGCAATTTAGGACCTCTGAAGCTCACCTGAGGCTAAGCCAAGTGTGTCGCTTCTCTTTTTAAGCAGGAATTGAAGAGCCACCAATGCATTAGAGCTCAAATCAATTTGAGCGAATATGGTTTGAAATTCAGCTTCAGAAGTAAAGCACAGTTCATTAACTGTGAATCATTTGTACAGTGTTCTTGCTTCTAGGGATATTTATCATCAGAATGCAAGAAAAGTTCTATTTTAGGAGAAGATTAGATTTTAATTTACATAGAAAGCTTCCTTGATGAATAAAATAGTTCACAAAGAATAATCCTCTAATGGTTTCCTTTAGCAAGACATTTTAAAAATGCCTCAATCTGACCTCTGTTTTTATGCTTCCAGTGAGCTTGGGCATAATATAGGTGCTGCTTAGTGCAAATGTAAATACCAAGACGTTGAGAGAATAACGATTGTGGTTCTGGGTGTAATTAAACCTTTGCCTCCCCACTGAAAATCAATCACAGGCCCAAAATGAAAGGCTCTTTCTGAAAAGATGTTTCATCTTCAGCTTTTTAAGCTTCTATCTGTAGGAAAGTCCATCAGTCATGTCACAAACATGTCACATACTGAGTAACAGCAGCCCTGTGGTCTCAGCAGTTGAGATGTTCGAGCAGTTGGTCTCCCGTTGGGTTAACATTTTGGCTGAATTCAAGCGACGTGCTCGTTCTGTGTACACAGATATCCCAGGTAAATGAATCGCAGGGAACAGAGCCCTTCAATTTAGCAGCAATATGATAGTTAGATCTGAAAGTGAAAACTAAACAAATTCAAACTAGGAATGAAATATAGACCTTTACTAGTAAGACTGATTTTTATCTTTGGAGCAACTTCTGTGGGGCTGCAGTGAATTCATTGTTGTTTGAAGCCTTTAAATCAAGATTTTGTTCACACACTTGTGCATGCTTATTTTTGTGGTCTTTCATGTGTTTCCTCTCAATGAAAGGAGACTGAGAGATGCCTTTGCTCAGCCAAAAGTTATGCTCTAGATGCAGAAATCCCTGGCTGCAGTTAGCAGCCTTTGTAATTCCCAGTCAGACCACTGTAATTGTAATCGTCCATTTTGACCCTAAAATGTGTGACTGTGCCCTGCAATATGACTGCATATTAAATAATAGAAGAGGTAATAAAGTGAAATACACAGAGGGCCAATTTACTTTGCAAACTGGTAAACCGCAGAGCTAGAATATTGTTATAGTGCGGCATGTGATTTAGAGGTAGCAATAAATCAGGCAGGTATAAGGTGTCCAGGCGGCTGTGAGGAGAGATTGATTCTCTCTCTTCCCCCTCCAGAGGCAGCTTCTCAATTATTCCTAGTGAAATTATACCCTTGTTGCCCTGTTTCCCATAGAGTGGCTGTGCCTTGGGCACAGGTGGACGCAGATCTCAGCGCTTGTGTGTTCCCCTTGCAGATGCTGTGTACGACGTGGTCACCGTGGGAGCCCCGGCCGCGCACTGTCAGGGGTTTAAGAACGGCGGCCTCCGGAAACTGCTGACTAAATTTGAGGCAGAAAGGCGAAAGTACGTATGCTTGGAAGGGACTGAGAATATATAAGGAAAACTGCACTGATGTGGTTACATGCTCACTGAGTAATAAAGCAGTTTCTTCTGTGCATTAGACAATAAAATATCTAGTAAGACTGGGTAAGGATTCATTCATAAAATAGCTTTTCATCCCTACTTTGCTTGACTGCAAATTTGAAGTATTATGTGTTTAATGGCAAGGGTTATTTTGAATGCAAACAAAATCGTGGTGTTTTCCTACCATATTCTAGAGAGTCTGAGGAATACCTGTGTTTGAAAACATGCTGTTCAAAATGAGACACCTTTTCTGCAATATTTGTGCTAAGTAGAAAGTATCTGCAGAAAATTTTTCAATAAACAAACAGTAGCTTGAGGTAGCATCTTAATTTTTGACAGCCCTGTGAAGCAGATAAGAAAATATTATTTTTCTTATTCTTCAGAAAGTCAAAATAAGACTAAGAAAACATAAAGGCCATCACTAAGATATCAGTTCAGCACTATACTCAAGTACTCTGTTAATTGCTTAACCTTTCCTGAAGTGTTATTTGTGTGTTTTGTTAAAGAAGCATCTGAGGTATGTATGTATTGCTGTGGCTGTTCAGAAGTCTTAGGCAACCCAAACTGTCTCAGACCTCACCAGGAGCTGCGACTGCTCAACCCTTGGAGTAATTGTGCCAAACTCCTGCAGTGAGTGGCAAAGCTTTTGGATGGGAATGCGGGAAGTGCTTTATATATGGTAGATTAATTCCTCATGTCTGCCAGTAGAAAATTAGTTCTATTATGTTAAATGCTTAAAGCTTCACAGGCAGAATATGTTAAAAAATAAAATGGGACATTATAAAAATCTAGCGTTGATTTAAAGGTTGAGCAGAAGTTGGCATTAACCTTTCAATGACATAAATGATTTGAGAAAATGCAAACCATCACTGGAAAAGGTATTATTTGCTCATACCACTTGGAAGCCATGGAAATAAAAGGAAATCAAAGTAGTTTATAACTCCTGAAAAAATGGTCATTAAGTCTCTGAATTGTCCCAAAGCAGAAAGGAAGGAGACTCCAAAGCTCACCTCCTGTCTGCCAGCATGGTCAGCGCAGAAGAAACCTGGTGTGCATTTCTGTTGTCTTTGAGCCCATGCAGGGCCTTCCCTCGGAGGGCATAAAGCAGGCTCTGAATATCATCTCATTTATTTGAATATTCAAGAGCAGCAGCATTTTAAGTGCTGCACTGGAAAGGACCATTTTCATTCTTACCACAGAGGATTTTTTTCCACTGTGGCAATGACAACTTTATTTTGTAAGCACCTGTTTGTTTAACTGCATAAGGATGCTCTGAGGCCCCTTAATGTTTCTAAGGGCAGATTTTACAATTTAAATTTTCTGTTGTACAATGGAAGCAGCTTTTCTGAAGCTTTGGATGAAGGAAGAAGTGACACCTTGCGATATCAGTCAGAATATAAATTGAATGGGGAGGAAAAATGCAGATTTTGTATCTGTTTGCTCTAGGCTAAATGATCTGAAACCCTAAAAGAGGATGTGGAGAAAGATCACTTTTCAAGCCAATCTGGGAAGGTCCTGTTAGCTTTCAAGGCATCCTTGTCAGTGCATGTGACAATGTCTTGTGTGCCTTTGAGCCTTAGGCTCATTATTAAAACAATTTATTGGAATATTCACAGTGTCAGCCGTGCTCTACCAGTATCAGAAAATACACCTGGCATCAATGGATGTCCTTACTTTGCTCAAACCTCTACTTGTGGAACTAGCACATAGGAGGAAAGCTTAAGGGTCGTGATGCACCATTTTCAAGAGTATAGTTGTTTGCAGTTACCAAATCAAAACTGGTGAAATGTCTGTTTTGAGGAAATTTTATCAAACAGAAGCATGCAGGTAAGATATATGTATAAGTTTGAAGATAAGTCAGAAACATTTGCAGTTGCATAGAATATATTTTTGTGTAGAGGAAAGAAGGTGCAGTATTAGAATAAAAACACAGCATTTTTGCAGCTCTTTTCATTTTTTAACCACCAAGCAAGCCATATATATATTTAGTCTTTTTATATATGACAAACTTCTTGAAATAGCATCTTCAGTAAGAAGAAAATTTTTTTTTTAGTTAAAGAGGACTTCCTGGAATGTTACCTCAAGCCAGGTCCATTGTCTTATAATCTGTTCAGGCAAAGACAAAGTAGAGTCAAAGACAAAGTTAATGAGTTGTTCCGGCTAGGTCTTCTGTTCACTTGCTTTTGTATGGATTACGTCTCCTTTCAGCAGTTGAAAGAACTTGTCTTTTCATCAGTCTAGATAGCCCAAGAAATTATTATTTTTGGAGCTCAGCTGTGTGGGAGCATTGCTGTCAGACATCCTGAAAATTATACTCAGGCTTCACTACTTCAAATGTTCAGAAATCACTTTCAAGGTACACCAAGGATTTTTTCTCCCGTTTCAAAACTAATTTGATGATTTATCCTTTAGCCAAAACATAGAAGTTTATGAAGATGAGATTTTTAATGTCCACATACTAATACCAGGAAAATTGGGGGCATCCTAGAAACTGTGCTAGGTTCTGTGATTTACTGTGTCTTTGTACATTGCTTTTTTACAAACTCTTTAGAAATAGTCCTGCTTTAAATTAGCACAAACTGAAAACTGAAATAGTGTTGAATAGTTTTTTTTTAATTGTAATTTTTGTAAGTATTTATCAGGGGTTGAATTGTCTAAAAAGACCTTTTTGTTTGTTTGATCAAGATGAGGGATGCTCCTTTACTAATGTGGTCATTGCTAGAGATTTCATATTAAAGCTGAGATCTTCAGGGTTTGTATTACTGTCTTTTATTGTCTTGAATCCATTTCTATTTTCTAAGGAACTGGAAATGGTACTGATCATAGAACAGTCCAGAAATATTGAAATAGTAGTGATTTGTGTCTAATTGTAGAGATTCTTCTCAAAAGGAAGTGGCAACCTGTCATGTGTAGGACTTTTTCAGGGAGATGTTACTCTTTAGCCACTTTCCTTACATGTGTTGTGTGTACAGGTACATGTGTGTGTGTGTGTGTATGAGAGAGATGAGACATGAATAGAGATTAAGGTTTTTGTGCCAATGCTAAAATCAGTGTATTAAGGTTGCTGGAAGTTGCACTGAGAAACTGCAGAATATGCTTGCTATGTCTTTGATTATAAAAGTCTTCTCATGACATTTTTTGGGGCACTGGGCCCTCTGGACAGACTTGTTTGAGGCGTTTCCTTGAGTGTGCCTGAGAGAAGGGCTGAGACTGGGCAAGGAAGGGGCTTGGGAGAGCCCTGAGCAGGGAGCAGCGGGACAGGATTGTCCTTGGAGAATGAGAAACCGCTACCAGGTTCGGGGTAGACCCAGGCTTCATAAACAGAGATAGGCTAGACAGAGCTGATAACATCACTTCTGTTTCCTTAATAGTCAGTTGTTCACATTTCAAGGGGATGTAAAAATCCTGTGGAATTTCTGTACCTAACTCCCTTGGGCCTGCTTTCATAGTATCAGCACTGATTGCAGGATTCAGCTTTATTTCCCGATGCAGCAAATTGTCTGTGTTTATTCTAAGCAGTTAAGTTTTGATTGTAATTTTTCACTTCAGACATCACATATGTGATGCTTGAATTACACATCCCTTGATCGGTAGCTTCAGTAATTCAAATAAGGGCAAGGTTGTTTGTGGGGAACTGTTCTTGCTGTGTGTAGTTTAACTGTGTTCTGGATTTTAATGTCCCCAGTTACTGCTATGAAAAACACTAGGTCAAATGTTGACTGTTGAAAGATTTTTAACCCAGTCCCAGATGGTGACAATTTAGCTCAGTCACACAAATGACTCCATTAACAGCAGGAATGGAGTCACTGAGTGTCATTAAAAATTAGATATTTAGCATATTGCAGTATTTGTTCTCATGCAAAAACTTTGTTAACTTAGAGTTTAAATTGCAGCTGTAATCAATATAATCTCTTTTCAAATTGCATGTCCACTACTAAAGCTGAAAATGAACTGAAATGGCCACTGAAAGTAACGTGTACGTAGGTAATGCTGGTACAGTGTCTAGATAATATGCTCACTGACAAATTTGAGACTTGACCCAGAAGATGTCGTTACAGACTCTATCAAAAGATACATAACCAGTGCTAGATTTTGCATATCAGGAGTAGATTTCATAGTGCTGCTCATTTCACACATGGGACCTTCCCACATTGCCTTTACCTTGGTGTAGGAGGTTGTTCTTATGTGTAGTTCTCTTTATTGGGCTTATATTAGGGCACCTGTTAAAAAAAAAAAAAATCCATCCTTTTCAACAAGAGCTTCCTTTTCAGTAATATTATTCATGTACTGTAACTATTTGTGGCAGCAAGTTCTGAAAATACTTGCTTATAAGGAAACTCATTTCAGTGAATTTGGAACTAATAATGACTTTTCATGAAAGGTAAGGCCACAGAACATCTTGTGCTGAGAGACAGCATTAGTAGAAACCTCAGATATCCCCAAACATTTTATCTCTGAAAGTGAATTACTCAATTTCTTTGGAATTTTACTTAAAAAAAAAGAAAAAAGAAGACCCTTTTATTAGTTCCCATATTTTGCTCTCTGTTTTGTGGAATTCAGGAAATGATAAAATGAGCCAGAGTGAGACCTGATGGAAAAGCTTTTTTTTTTTCCTTTCTTTTTTCTTTAGAAACTCATTCTGAAGAGTCATTCTATTTTCCTAATATCCTTTATTTAAAAACTACAACAGACTTTGAGAAGTGCTAATGACTGGGTTAGCATCCCTCTCCCTTGTCTTGATAACACTGTCTGCAGCTTTCCTGCTGCAGTATTTGTTTGAGCTGAGAGCTGAGAGAAGGGAAAAGACCTGGGAATTCAGTGCTGAGGGGAGTCCCGGAGAGGGGTGCCTGCAGGGCGAGCTTGGCAGAGTGCTAGCCTAATTCTGCCTGCAAGAGCTGCCTGATGAAGGAGGGAGGGAGAAGCCTGCAGGAGGAATGGGAGGTGATCCCTTGGGGCCATGCAGTATCCAGGCTTGCCCGAGTAAGTCTTTACTACAATTAGTAGAGGGGCTGCTCAGGTGTTTTCCCTGCTCTATCTACAGGGGCTACAAAAGCAACTAGGAAGTTCGTAGGCTGCTGTGTCGCCGGTTCCAGGAGTGGGTTGCTTGCATAATTAAAAAATACAAGTGATTACAAGGTGCGGCTGGCTCAGCGTTTCCTGTGCAGCCTCTTGGAATTGCCTGACATCTGGCCCTTTTTTTGTTTTTTTTTTTTTTTAATCCAGAAGTTCACTAGGTTCTCTCTCCCCTGTTCCTTGAGCTTTCCATTGAGTGATCAGCAAAGTGAAACTGAGTTCAAATCAACTTCATGCTACCAAACCAGACCCAGATTGCAAAGCCATATAATAGTTAGAACCTGGGTTTAGTACGTTATCCAATGTTTTTCCTCTGTGTTAGCATTAGAGTTTACAGTCTAAAGATTTGAATGAGCTTCCCTGAAGGGATGAAGCAGGGCCAAGGGAAGGACAGTATGGACGAGGGACGTGTTGGAAGATGTACATTGCAACACCGGATAAGTAAGTGTGCACGCTGTTCAAAAGTGGAATTTTTACGTAAGAGAATAAAAGATATTACTTAACTAATAAGTATTGGAACAGAAGTAAGGGATGAGTTTTCAAAAGCAGAAGCAGTCACGCAGATAGAAGTGCAGTCGTTTCTGAACAGTCAAAAGGAAAGTAGCAAGTTTGCAGTATGTGTTGGAGGGGTTGTGTGGAAGTTATCTCTGCCCACTCACAACCCTTTTCTGTAGCCTTCCTTGCAAACTAGGGTTTGGACCTTTTTGGAAATAGCTCTATTGCTATTACCAGTGCTGGACAGGGCTCTGATGCGAATGGAAACATTGTAGAGGCCCATGATCATTTAATGACGAATGGTGCCTTTTGGAGCACTTGATAAGACAGCTACTAGTGTGACAGGAGAGTTTGGATGGAAGATTTAGGAGTTTTATGCTCTTCATGGGCATTGTGTGAGCTGGTTAAATAGTTTTCTTCAGAATTACATATAGAAATAAATTTTAAGATAATCACACAGTGAAAAAAAAAACCACACACTCAAATCACACTGAAAAAAAATTAGGTTGAATGGTACTGTTCAAATGTCTGTTGATGGGCAGGCAACTGTCCTGTGATGTTCAAGCAAGGACTTGTTTTCAGCCTAAGAGGAGGAAGTTGATTCAGTGCCGATTGTCTATCTTGTCATTCTTGCAATATCAGTGGCAAAACTTTTTGTACGTAAGCATTGTTATTTATAGCAGAAACAGTTTTGACATTATGCAACCATTTTTTCTGTTGTTACAGTACAGGGTACCAGTGTATTTATTATTCACCTGAAAACACAGCCAAGGCAAAAGAAGTTCTCAGCAACATCAATCATCTACAACCTCTCATATCAAGCCATGCAGACCTGCTGCTTAGCTCTGCAAGCCAGCGCTCTCCAGACAGCTTGAAGAACTCCTTAAAGATGCTTTCAGAAAAAGTAAGATTCAGATCTTCCCTGCAATGGAAAATGGCATAGCCAAATCCCTAACTGTTTTCTCTTTCTGCATAAATTGACTTCTGTAGCATCAGGAAGCATTAAGTACGCCTTACTTTAATAAGCTTCAAAATGTTGCCGTTAGGAAAAAAAAAAAAAAAGACTTTGCTTTAGCATTTCTTTAAGCTTTCCATGTAAAAGGTAATGAATCTTATAGGTCCAAGGTTGTCTTTATTTGAAGGAATAATTAATTTTCTTTCATGTGCCTATGTTATCCTCTAATGGCTGTATACCGAAGTTTGCCAGAAATAGATTATTATAAAATGTGTAGGATGATAAGCTATTATTTTATTTTGCTTTCTGTGATACTTCATGCTATTGCTTAGATGATTCAAACCAGACTTGTGTGTAAGGTTTAGAATAGTAGCATGACCAGAAATGGCAACTCATTTCCCCTGATCTGTAGGGGAAAGCTTGAAAGCTGGAGCTGGGAAGTCTCAAATTCTAATCCTCTGTAGCTGTAGGCACTCCCTTGTCTTAGTTTTCTTAGCTCTAAATTAAGGAAGATAATATTTCCCACCTGTCTCACAGAGTGTATTTGAGGATTAGTTAAAGCCTGTGAAGAACGCTGAAGCATGTGTTATCCTAAGAAAATACTAAGCACTATCACTATGACCAGAGGGCTTGAAAAAAACTGTCCCGGTGCTTCACACGCTGTATTTCCTGTAACGTGGGATCAGTGTGACTTAGTAGGGCTGTCAGTAATCACTTGAGTGCGTGTCCATCCGTCGGGGGTGGCTGCCCCTGCGCGCGCTGCGGGCATGGAGGCGTTCGCCTTGGAGCCGCGCTCGGCCGGAGGACACGCAGGAACGCCCGGAGCCGTGGGGCGCCCGTGCCTGTCCGTGCTGTGTAGAAGTACAAGTTGATTAGAAAGCAGAAGTAGAAGAAAGTAGAAGTCGTTTGGAAATAAACAGGAGGACTTTTGGGTTATTTTATGGAAATGATAGTGCATGTTTTCGTGCAGTGCTGGAGAAGGCCCCTGGCCATGGAAAAAGCAAAGCTGCGTTGTTAAGTGTTTGGGTGACGAACATGCACGCACAAGTAGAGCAGGAGCCACGTGTTGTGGCGGTTGAGGGCCCCTTTGCAGCGGAGCCTGTGGGGGCAGCCCGGGAGAGGTGCAGCAGGCAGCAGAGCTGCAGCCCGTGGGCACCGCAGCCCATGCAGGGCCGGCGGCTGCAGGAGGGGCTCCGCGGAGGCAGCCCTGGCTCCTGCAGAGCTCCCAGGTGCTTTAGGAACCCCAGCAGGCTGTCCCTGTATCCCACACGGCGGAGCAGGGGAGGAGCGGGACGAGCAGAGTTCTGGGCTGGATTTCAGAAGAGTTGAAACGTCCTTTGGTAAAGCTACGTGATGTCCACCTGTACTCTTGGTGTGTTAGAGATGCTTCTGCTCTCTCACCCTTTGTGAAAAAGAGAAATCTCTTCAGCTTCACTTCATGTACATTTAAAAATCAAAGGACTCTTTGAAGAAATAGGAATTAATGGTGTACATGGTGATGAAATATCTCTGGGTACAAAAGCACACTGTCTAGTCTTTTTATTTTAAGGTGAGGTTGAGCCTGCTCTGGAGAGCAGTTCATTCTTTGTAAAAATATTAGGTATTAGTAAGTATATTTGAGCTGTACAAGATGTCAATTGCAATTAAGACAAATATTTTGTTAGCAATGGAAGGTAGGCCGCCCTGAAAATGAAATAGAAAAATTATACTGCTGCTTATTTTGTCCTTTCATATTGGGCATGGTTTTGCCTCTCCATGTATGATTTGCAATTTGGTATAGTGTTTTCCTGAGACTTTTATCAACAGTTTCTGTTAATTGATTAAAGAAGCCTTTAGCTGTTGACAAGTGTATCAGTATTTGCAGCTTACAGAAAGCTTGATAAATTCATTTTCCAGCTATGCCTTTCTTTATTTTCAGAAATATTCTCTAGTCAAATATCTAAAAGAATTTGCAAAGTTTGCATTTCTTTGTATATACTTGTTTTCTGATGTCAATACAATTTTATAAATGGGTGATGTTCTGCGAATTTAGCATTATTTAGCAGCAATAAAATGTAGCTAAAATCTTGTTTGTTAAACTAATACAATCCTTAAATACAATTTAATTACAGAAACGCTTCCATCTCTGTATGGAAAAAAACAGAGACTTACTTCCATGTCAGATAGGTTTTTCTCTATAAAATATGTGCACAGAGGTGCAGGAACCTGCACTTGCCCTCTTGGGCTGCTCGGGACTGCCTTGGCTTAGTCCTGAAGGGCCCAGGCGAGGAAGCTCTGGAAAGTCATGGAGTATTTAGGCCATTATGGTCAGTGAACTGTTGCAGGGGTGGAGGCAGGGAAGAAAGCAAGTGCAGGAGGAGGGGAGAGGTCTGTGCACAGAGCAAGCCCCAGGAAAAAGGGCTGGGATAGGAACAGAAGAAAGGAGCACCAAGGCTGGGAGCAAGCAAGATTTGCAGGCAGATAGAAGCTAATTTTTATGCTGCTGCTCCTTTTTGCCTGTGAAACCTGGAAGGTCTGAAAGGAGCTTGTCAGGACAACGTTTACTGCTGACATTCCCTGGTTTTGTATGACTGCTGTTTAGGCTGGTGCTCTGGCTTTACGCTTTACTTGCGTGTGTGCTTAATAGACATGAAGAGCCCCTGGGCAGCTGGGGCAGAATCCCACTGTGTGCGTGGCTGTCCAGCGGGGGAAAGGGACTAGGAAGGCAATTCCCTGCCCTGGAGACGCAGGACACCGTGGTGCTGTGAGTGGGGGCACCCCTCAGCGGACAGCGGCGCTTTAGGAAAGGGATGCAAGAGCCCACCCCAATTAAAAGCACCAGAGAAAATGATTTATCACCTGGATGGAAGTGACGGGGGGCAGACCCCATGCTGGTGGGATGAGGATTTGTTTCGTGCTTTGCTGCGTGCCTGCGTGGTGCTGGTGAGCTAAAACTGCCAGGGCAGCACTTCCTGCCCTCGCTGGAGCAAGCCCAGTGGGGAAGAGGCATGATATGCTATTAAAAAAGGGGATCTGCAATCTTCTCTGTTAATATTTAATGCCTGTTAACTTGGGGGGCTTCAGAAGCCCTTTGAAGGAGATTCAGTGATGCTAATGTTATGCTGTTCTTTATCAAAATCATCCGTTAACAAGATACCACATTTGATATCAAAAGTTGGTTGTGGCCTAATGATGACTTCAAAAATTAATAGTTTATGCTGTTATCTAGAGATACTGTCTGGAGATGTAAAAAAACATATGCAGAAAGCAGAGGTATCGCTGTTTTTTGTATTTGCGGAGAGGGAAGCAGTGGGAATAGTCTGGAGGTTTTTCAAAACCAAGAAAGCAAACTTCAGCTGTCACAGTCAACAGAAGAACTTGTAAAAATGATTGATTGCTGATCAAATAAGGTCTTCAGAGAGCGTGGAAAAACTACTGCAAAGGTTTATTTCTTTAAAGAAATAAAGCTGGAAGTCAGATATTGTCACCTACTTTGTTATCTGGGTGGATACCTACAGTGCGGACACTTTGCACTCAGTTATACTGAGTACTATGTGTTCAGTATGAAAAAAATACTATAATTTATTAACCACACTTTATCTGACACCTGTTAGAAAACTCTCGAGCGGTAGCCAGATACTCTTAAACCTGGTGCTCATAGAGACTTGTCCCTGCAGGCAAGGTCTGGGAGGAGAATGAATGAGCAGGACTGTAAACAGATGATGTTTATAACAGATTCTTTGCTTTGATGCCAGTCCTTAGAGCAAGGGGGTTGTGGAATGTGATGATATCCCCCAAACACGTGGATTGCTTCCTGCTGTTCAGTGGTTTGCTTTGCTCCCCGTTACTTGGGCTGCCCTGAAATGCCCATCCAGGCTGCTCCAAGTATTGTTCAGGGCTCTCATTTCTATCATGCCACATGGCACTCTCTTGCTAACCTCCTGCTCTCTTGCTCTTCTAGACGGAGTTATTCGTGCATGCCTTCAAGGATCAGCTGGTGAGAAGTGCTCTCCTAGCACTATACACAGCGCGGCCTGGCTGCGTCCTCAAGAAGCCCGTCGCGCCCCGAAGCGGCATGGAAGAAGGGGGGGATTCCCAGCATCAGGATCATCCCACTCAGCTTAAGCGACAGGACTCCATACCTCATCATTCGGAGTATGACGAGGAGGAGTGGGTAAGTCGCTGAAAACTTCTACGGCTTCGGTCATGAAGCCTACAGTCTAGGATAAACAACAACAAGCTGTAGTGTCTTGCCATGCTTTGTTAGGAGGGGGAAAAAAAGGTGTGAAAACTTGAAATAACTTTTTCAGATACCTCCATCAAATTGAAATTACTGAAATTTCAAAAATGTGTCCTTTAAAACAAAGCTAAAAGTTTTCCCAAGTGTGACTGCATGGTTGTCCATATAGTGATGAGGATGATGAATATCTTGTCTAGACAGGAAAATAGTCTTATTTATTTATTTGCTTTTACTTGGGTTCTTTTTGTTAGACATTTTTAAGGAGACTGGAGAGACATGGGGTAAAATGAGGAAAAAATCTTTTTTTTTTTTTTTTTGACAGGGCTGATCATAAATAGTTTGAATATGCATGAATTGTCTCAAGCAAAGCAGGGGTCTTTTCCTTTAGACTCTGTTCGTAGGCGCTACTGTGTGTCTGAAATTGTGCAAAAAAAGTCTTTTTCAGATTTTATGTTCTTAGCATATCTTTCAAGGTTTTTTATTAGTTATGTGGCTGAGACTTTTGTGACTTAATTATTTTAGTGGATGCTTGTGATAGATCTGTTTCCTTATTGCATATATCCTGAACTCTTGATGTATTTATATTCAGTTCAGGTTCACACACTCAGTTCATCACTATTCTCATAAATGTAAAGTATGCCAGCATATTCATCTCTGTTATAAATAATTAATTACTTTGAACTACTATATATTACATCTGAACAGTAATTTTTATGTGTACCACAAATAAGGGAAGAGAAATCTATTTCTTGTAGAGAAAAGACAATTATCTCCAATCCTGTGCATTAAGAAGTTATGAGATTTAAGCAATAAATAAGTATTTTTTTTTTTTTATTTGCCTTCTGGTTTTAGAGTTTTGAACTCACTTTTTCATGTTTTCTCTACAACCTCAGGGGCTAGAGTAGTTGTTCTTTACTTGAAATGAAGGCCAAAATTTTTGTTGGTTTGTTTCCAGCTGTTGAAATCTTTAGCAGAAAAAATACCACAATAGATTTGATACAGGGATGAAATCTTACAGCATTAGAAAAATGAATATTTCTAGGCAAGCTTTAGTTTAATTTACTCTTTCTGCCTTTGTAAAAAAGCTGCCTTTGCTGTGTTTCATTATGGATTATTTATTTACTTATAAACTGGACTCTGAAGCCCTGGCAGACATTTGCCCCTTTTATCTACCGATTAAAGTGTATCTGTGGTTTTCCTTTATTTATTCTTACTTTTTTTTGGCTTAGTGGGATTACCTGACTGTTTAAAATTAAGCATAACTTGAAGTATTTTCTGACCTTAAAAAGCAAAGCTAGTCACTGTCAAACTTGGGACAGAATAGATCTTAGAGTTTTTTGCCCTAATTTTAAATATTAAACTTTCATTATTTTTCTATTTTTTATCAGTGGAAATAACACACAATCTCAGTTTTAATGATCAAATTTTCATTAGCATAATGAAAATGGAAAGACTAAGTGCTTGTGACGTTTAAAAAAATGCAGCATCTACTCTGAAATTCAGCTCTAGCAGGGCAAGGCTCTGAGATGCTGTGTATGCAGTGTCCTGCAGCCTGCCTTGCCTGGGCAAGCTGGCAGTGCTTTTTTTCCCACTATTCTCAAGGAGTAGAGATGCATTTTTAACTGGAATTTCAGTTTCAGTTTGACATGAAATCTACATCAGTGATGTCCAACAAAACTCTTTAAGAGGACCCAGTTGCATGCAGTGCCTGCACTCCCTTAGGACCATCAGGAAAGTGATGCTCCTGTGTTGAGGGATGAGTGTTTTTTGTTCAAGCCCTGACTGTGCCCAGAAATGCTGCCCTGCTGCACCTCCCTGCTTTGCTTTCAAGTGCTGATTTCCACCCTTGCGTAGCTTAGAGCAATAAGAATTGAGTTATTTATATTGTCTTGTTGGGAGCACTGTATGCAGGCAGTACTAACGCATTACTGTTTAAGGAGTAATATTTAACCTGAGAGTTATAGATGGCCTCTGGATAGATCCTCTCTGCTCTTGCCAGCTGCTTCTGCTCTCCTAGAGCCTCCCGGCGGGGGGGAGCAGAGAGTCTTGGCCTGCACGATGCTAGGGAAGGAGGGCGCCGTGCTGCTTCAGTCCAGTTCTGCTCCTCGTTGCTGGCTGACTGCCTAATGGCATTGGAGTTGAATAAAATAATCAGAAGAGTTAGGATAAAATTACATTTCCAAAGAGTTAGGTGCAAATATTTGAAAAGCAAGTAATACACTGAAGTTTCTTGAGTACACATTGTTGAATTCTAGTGATGGTGGGAGGGAAAAATGCTGTTTCCTATCTGCTGATTTTATATGCAGTGGTATTTAATTATAGTGACCATGCTGTAACCCAGTATGCACAGAACCCTGCCCAAAGTACATCACTGCACAAGCAGCACATGCGACCGCACTGCCCTGTGTGAGGGGGTGGGAGATGCCCAAGAGCTCTGCAGGGAGTTGAGAAAGGCCTGAGAATCCTCTAAAAACGGAAAATGGGCATCTGAGGCTCCGCTTGGCCAGCAGCGCCAGGAGGCAGGCACAGGTCAGGAGTAATGGCAGGGGAATCCTTTATTCTCTTGCTCAACTCTGTGAAATGGGGGAGTTGAATGGCCTTTTAAGGGTATTTTCAGAGCAGGTGGGCATGAATTGCACTCCTTAACTGGGTGATTGGGAGGGAATTTTTTTCCAGGTTCACGTTTAAATGCCTTGCTTTGCTTCGTGTGATGCCAAAGCCCAAGTTTCCACGAAAGTGATTGCGAGTATAGACGTGTGCTTGCCAGTGCCGCAACAGAAGTGTGTCTCCAGCATTTGTTACTATCAAAACCAAGGAGGGAGGGGGATGCAAATCTTTTGCCATATGCACCAGGACCATATAGTCCTGAGCAGCTTTAGAAACATGGAAGAATTAGAAGAGGCCAACCTGCTGTTGACTTCTCCCACAGCAGGGGACAAGCCTTGTCACAGGCTTCCTCCCTTCCTGTCATGCATTTGGTTTTTGAGCTTGAAGAAACAGTAATGAGAGGCAGTCAGAGACCTTGTTCCTCTCATTTTCTCGCACCACAGCTGTAGCTTCCTTCCCATTAGCCCCACAGCAACCGGCGGGGAAAACCAGGACCCAGGAGAAGCATTTTGTTTAGGAATCTAGGGACTCCAAACTCCAGTCCATCAAGAAACAAAACTTTTTTCACACAGAGGGCTTATAAGAAAGTTTACTTGAGAGACTGGGAATATTTTCTCCTTTTACCCTGATGCATGCTGTGAAATGCTCACTTCTGAAGTAGCTCTTTGGAGAATTGAAAATAGATTGCTTGAGAGGGTGAAATGTGGGTGGAAGATGTGCTAGGCTAGAGGAAAACATTAGGGAATACTAAGGAGTGCGAAAGAATATGAAATGGATGGATTTCTTCTCTCAGAGAATATGGAAGCACTTCATTTTAATTTGGAAACTGTGTTTTAGTCAGCTTCCAAACTGCAGTATTCCAGTGGGTCCTTGGTAAGCACACAGCTACCTCCATTCGGGGCAGAATCAGGTTGGCATGAATGCTAGACACGTTGGCATCTTGTGACCGCCTACAACGAAAGCGTCAAATCCTAGAACCTCCTGCATGGAGAAGCGGAGAGCCAGGGGACAGGCCCGTGCTCCCCGTGTGCCACTTGCCTGTATGTGAAACGGCCAGGTGTGTGTTAGTGACTGTGAGCTTTGCTATCGGCAGATGTGTATGGATCTTGCGCCGAAACCCTCAGGGAAGGGTTGTGTGAATCTTGTAGGCACCATCTTGCTGCTCAGTTAGTGTGTTGGTTTAAGAGGAGACAGGTGAGCTCACCTAAATGAAAGCAGAGCATTTGCATTGCCTGTGGGGCGGCACCAGATGCTGATGGTGTTGCCTGGGATGGCACAATCCCAACACGGGGAGAGGAAGGGGAAATGATGTTGCTGCAAATGCATCAAGCACCTTGTGACACATACACCTCAGCAACTTGGAAAGCCTAATGTTCCCTGCCACTTCAGTAAAACCTGCAACTACTTGGTGCCAGGTTTTTTTCCTTGCTTTTGATGGAATCCTTCTTCTAAACTCAGTGCTTGTGGATGTCTGAAATCAATCATTTAATTCATCCTATGCTTTTTTCAGAAAAGCTTGAGGATTAAGCTTTTGAAGTTTCTCTACCTTTGGCTTTAAATTCTGCCTGTGGATGTGTGTCCAGGCCTAGATATTTCCACTTCTTGCATTGGGCATCCAATGCTTTAGAGACCATTTTGGAAAAAATAATTGTGAAATAAATGTAGCTTTGCTTGGTAGTTGCTGCTGTTTTACAAGGCATATGAAGTTGATACCTTGTGCTCTCATGGGCAGCGTAGCTCACTGACAAGGTTTTGAATATTCATCTGCAGGTGAAATACCAGAGTAGTTTCTGAAATCACAGTGCGCCCAAAGCATGGGGATGCCCTAGGGAGGCCTTCAGATGGTGTTTGTCCCCGTTCTTGCATTTTCCTGCTCTCTGCAGTGCCCCGGTGTTCTGCAGGCCGCCCCACGGGGATGCGGGAGGAGGAAGCCGCCGTGCGCAGCGGGGCCGGCAGGAGGGCGCTGCTGGCTCCGCACGCCCTGCCGTGCCTGTGGCGCAGGAGGTGCCCCCGTCGCGGTGCGCGCGGCTTCCCCGTGTTGCTGTTCGTACGGAAGCGTGGCGTGACCTGAGGTTTCGAGTTCTCCTCCTTGACCTCTCTCGTGTTTTCTCTTGCAGCGAGGCTCGTGCACCTCGAGGAGCCTGACATGTATGTGATGTTCTGGCTGCTGTGCCATAAAGTAGAAAGAAGAGCAGTGACATTATGTTCCCTCCCCCCGGCCCTTCCTCCCGCAAGCAAACTCTGATTGCTCTCCGCTTGTTTCCGAATGATTCAGTTGCAAAGCACGTGTGCTTTTTCCAGGCTCTGTTTATTAGACTTTAAGCTGGATGTGTCCTTTTTGCTACTTGACCCCCCAGGAGTAGGTGTAAGAGGTTTCATTTCTGCAGCATATGGCACCTGAAGGAACCTTCCTGCCTCTTGAATCCATCCAGGCTCTTCCTCTCACTGCACGTTACCTTGTCTTTTGTTCTCTGCTTGTTCAACTTGACTTCTCTCTATTTCTGTAATTGCCATATTTGTAACCTACTCGGGGAAGTGTCATGCTTGCAGTTTGTATGAGACCTGTAGAACAGAAGTCACATGGCAAAAATAGAGGATGTATTAAATTGTCAAAAAAAAAGGCTGCCAAGTGCCATGGCAAAACAATTGCTCACAAGGTTTGATTAAGCAAGGCTTTGAAAGCCTTTATTCTCGCTGTATTTTGTCACATAGTCTAACTGCTTAGTGCTGTATGGTTGGACCTGAAATTTTACATGTGTCTTCATGTGCAGTTTGAAGCGTATGCACCTTCCAATGTCTTTAAAAACAAACAAACAAGCAAACAAAACCAACAAAAACAAATAGTTTGGTCATTCAACATTACAGGAAAAAAAGTCTCTGATAAAGTCCTAACCTGCTGGTGCAACATCTAATGAGGAAAAAGGTAAGATGCTACTTGCTAAGATTGCTGTAATCTACACTTTTCTTTCTTCCAGTTTAGGGTGCTATGAAGAAGTTGGTAGGTTGTTTTGTTGCTTCTTGAGTAATATGCAGTGATACTGATGCTCTTTTCAGGATAGGGTGTGGGCCAACGTGGGGAAGAGCTTAAACTGCGTCATTGCCATGGTGGACAGACTGCTTGAGAAAGACAACAGCAGCAGTAAAGAAGGAGAAAATGCCCCTTCGCCAGCAAACCGCAAGATGTCACAAGAAGGTGGTAAGCACCCTGTTTGCATTGACTTGAGTCAATAAAAATGGAAGAAGTCACAGAAAAATCACCGGTCTCCTGGACAGGAGTGCTGATAACAAGGTTTTGCACAGTCCCAGCCTTGAATGATGGAAGGCTGTTTATCAAATTGCATCTCTGTTGTGCACTTAAACTGTTTGCAATGCTACATGAAAACCCTGTGAAAGTAAGGTGTTTTCTTTTGAAGGTGGATGGAGTTTAGTTTATTTTAGGCTATGCTTGAATATACCATTTTGGGGTGAGGGGGCGGGGGGGAAAGTGAATCTTAACCCACAGGAAACTTTAAGGAAAGGTAGGCATTCTGTTCCAGTGTCTGTCTTCTGTACAAACCCTCTTGCTTTTCTGCAAAGGGTTACTGAGCAGAACTAAGCCTTGTGCTACTCCTCAGCAAACAATTAAAATACAAACCATTTTTTCTGTATTTTCTATTTTTTTTACCTTTACAGTTTTTTATTTCCCCAGATTTTCATGACTTAAATTTACTCTAAGGCTTTTAAGCTTTTAGAACCTATCTGTAATTTTTAACTTTAATTCCAAATACATAGTAGTCTTTTCATCTATGTATCATTTGTGGATTAGTGATAAATTTTTCACACCAGACTTCGGGTGCAAACTTTTTAATTTTTTAATTTTGATTTTTTTTCTGTAGCTAGTAGGTTGGCGTATCTACCAATATGAGAGATTTGTGCTGGGGTCCTGGAATTCCTATTTTCCCGTCTGGATGTGTTGGAGGGTTTTTTAATAGTCTAGAGAGAGAACGTTGCTTCTGTGAGTTCTACGTGCCAAGAAAGTATCCCTCTTGCTAGAGAGATGCCCACTGCATTTTCTGTTGATGGCAGGTTCTAAGCATGAGCAGAGCTGGGCTTTCTACAAGGTTTCTCTGGTTTACACCTCCCTTAAAGGAAGGTACAAATAATTGTCAACTTGCATCAGTCCTTTAGAAGTGAGCCCAAGCATTCTGGTTTTGATTACAAGAAAGACTGTTTTTTTTTCCTTGTGCCCAATTCTCCTCTCCCCTGAGATGCTGCTCACCGAGTATTTCTGCTGTTACCAGCACCGTAGAGCGTGTGTCCACATGTACAGTCCATATCCCAGGTGTTGGGCATCCTTTCAGTTATGGAACAAGATTTGACACTGAATATTGTTTATCCAGCCTGGGACAGGAAAGAAGTTAAGAGGATTGTACTTTTCCTTCATTTTGCATGATCTCTGTCCATAAAAGCAACAGGTTGAAAAGATCAGCACGGTGAAAGCTTCAAACGGAGATTCCTGGTTTTCCTTAAGTCTCTTCAAGCCCATGTACGTTCGCTGTATGTTTCAGTATAGGCCGTGAGATGTATTTAACCAGCAGCAGTCCATTTGTGTTGTACATTGTTCTTGCAGTTGTAAGAAAGAGAGAAGGGTGCTCTTAGCTTTGATTCAGGCTCGCACTTTATGCCGGCAGCTGAAATATTGATTAGAACTTTTAGCTCACAAAATCAAAGGTACTTCAAGTTGCTTCTTTTTAAGGATTGCAGTAAGTGGCCATCAAATAGACTGAAAAATAACACTCGCTAAGCGATGATGGTGATTGTAGTGGTGAGAAATTGTAGGAGACATGTTTTGTTCAGCTGAAAGTTTATTTTCTGGAGCTGACAGGCCAGGGACACAGAACACATCTAGGTGTTATGGCACGAGGATAAATTTTTCTCTTAAATGTGCCTGTAATTGCAGGATCTTCCCCTGATCCTTCTGAATGAGCAGAAGTGCCCTTGTGGGGAGCACACAGGTGCTCGTGCAGAGCTGTGCTGCGTGCTCAGCTCACAGGCAGGAACTGCAGCCGCTTCAGGGAGCTCCTTCTTTTCCCATCTGCTTTTTGTGGAAGGCAGCGTGTCCTTATGGTGGCTGCATGCGCTTGGAGTTGCCCATGGCAGCCGAGAGGAGTTCTGAGGTTGTGCAGAAATGGAAAGGCTGTAAGTGGCTTTCTGTCAAAGGACCTTCTTAAAAGATGGACCTTTCTGAAGGTTTGTCTGGGTGTGCAGCAAAGCTGCTTGCCGAATGGTTTTCCAACATCATTGGCATTAGACCAGAATTCTTCATTTCTGACTTGCGTAAGTAGGTGTGGGCTCATGTGCTGGCCCATGTCTCCGCACGGCTCCCTTGAGCCTTTGACAGGCCATGTGGGGGGCACACGGGGAAGCGCCTGAATGGAGATCGAAACACTAAGGTGAGGGGGTTACAAATTCACTTGGTTCTAACCCACTGTCTGTATGAGGTCTGGCTGCCTGGGTTCACAATCTTTTCTTATATACAAGAAAACAGTCCTACCGATAGGTAGAGCTACAACAGTAGTATTTTGTGCATGCAAATCCACAGGTCAAGCACGTACAGTTCACAACCATCGTGTGCAGGAAAAGCTTGCAGTATGTTGTGCTTGCACTGAAATTGTGGTTAACGCGCAGCCTAGCTGAGTAATACTGCAAATGTACAGCCACGCACAGAGCACTGGATCTAAAACTGCCTCAGCCCTGGAGTTGCTCCTAAGAAAAATGTGATGTGCCCAGGGATTTGACCAAATTACTGAAGGATAGGCTTTAAACTAAGGAAAAAAAAAAATGTTTGCTCGAGCAAACATTTAGTGAACTTGATTGATGTAATTACTGTGTAGCCTATAACAGAATGACATACATGCTAAAAATGCATCACACATTCAGATAATAGAAAAATGACATATTCCTACAAATGTAGATGTTGTCTTAATAAACAGTCAGCACCTGCTAAGATAGGTTTGTATCTTGCAGTCTTAGGATTGATGTTTTGTGGTTTTCCCCCTCCCCCATCCTTTCCAGCTTACTTGCTTTGAAATCTGAAATTTCTGCAACACATTTTCTATTGTACTTACCTTTCAATGTGAATTATATCCTCCTTAGCCTAACTTTTCATGCAGTCTGACCTTTGAGTGTATACTTAGGGCTCCATTTGAGTTATCAGTTACCAAGGTAACGTGTTATGTTTCATCAGTTGCAGGATTATGATTCCTCTGCAGGATAAATCGGGAAGAGCAGATGGATTTTAAAGGAGAGCTGTTCGCCCCCCATCCCTTCCATTCTGGTAGGGCCATTTACTGGGCTCTAGGTAGCCCAGAATACAAGACTCACCACCTCTGTTTTTTTCTAAGTGATTCAGCTATTGATGGCAGCTTAAAGATGGCCAGTGTGAAAGGGAAAGGAAGAGCACTTAATTGAATCACCAGATTTTTCTTCAAATATCAGTTACCAGCACATCTAGTTTCACAGCACTCCCATAGTAAGATTTTCTACTCCTCCTTTGCTTTGACTCTATGAAACTTGGACTTAGACATAAAGGCCTTATCTTCATGTCTATTGTTGCCATCACCTTCTTTTTCTGTTTCCATTGTAACCAAAGTTGCTGAGACACTTGCGCATATATGTGATGCCGTGGTTTCAGTTTTCACCCTTGACTGGTGTGATCAAATTTGAAGTCTCAGGGTGATCAATACGGAATAATAAATCTTCAGGAATTTAAGATCATTCCCCATGATGCCAAAGCTGTGCAGTCAAGGTAAATCATTATTATATTACCTGCAGAAATGCCAGGAAGGCCTGTTCAGGCTGGTGGTCCTCTTCTGCAAGGGTTAAATCTCATCCCCTCAAAAAGAGCTTAGCTCTCACCCCTGACTTACTGAGACCTGGCTGGGAAAATGGGAGGAGGAGGAAGCTGACCTTTTTGTAGTGCAAGATCAAGCCCCATTTAAGCTTTTGAATATGTGTTTAAACCAAGATTATTGTGGCTGAACAATGCTGTACAGCTCGGGTAGCTCAGGGTGTGCGGGGTAATGGCTTCGTGCTGCTCGCACTCACCGCGGCGGGGGCTGCTCGGCTTGGCTGGGTTGGCACGGTGGTGTTGCCTACATGTCACTCTATGATGTGGAGCCGTCAGCTGCTTAGTGTGTTTGACCTCTGGTGCCCCAGTCTCCTCCTGGGTTATTGGTATGTTCCTGTGCTCCAGGAGGTGGGGATTTGCCACAGGAAATATGTTGTTCTTGAAAACTTAACTAGCCACCGTTACCTTTGCTGCATGCATCTGCAAAGCCCTCTGCAGCTGGACGTGCAAGAGGCCATGCTTGCTTCTGCTTCTAACTCTGCTTTTAACTCTGCTTTTAGTTTTTGCCTTAGTATCATTTACACTTCAAGGTAACTTAAAATCTTGCTTTTTCTATAAAACTTTTACTGATTTTTTTTTTTTTTTTTTAGGTGGGAAGCTGTGATAGAATTAGCTCCTTTCCTTCTCTCCAGACAGCATAAAAGGAGAGAAGAGTGCTACTGCAAAACTCTTAAGATTTTCTCTATTTGTTTACTAGCATGTTTTAATAACCAGTTCAACGTGCCTGATTTTGAAAAGCAGGGAGAGATTGCTTTTGTACCAAACTTTTTATTAAATTTCACTTGCTGTTTGGCATATTGCAGCTTGGACATTATCATGTAAAAATTACGAACTGGATGCTAAGCACATCATTTGCTCGTGTAGGCATGTAAGTTAAGAGAGTATATTCCAGCACCCAGAGCTAATTGTACCATAAGCTCAATTTCCACAGGTAACCCTTAAAACTGGGAGCGGATCTATTGCGTACTTGTGCTGCGCATATTCTTTCCTTTAATCCTACGCTAATTGCATAGTGGTAGCATTTCTTTTCTTCATTTCTTCCCTCCATCTTCCATATTAATGTGTCTAGCTTTACTACTTGATTTTAGTTTCCTTTCCAAAGGCTGGCTTGGATGATTTTTGGCTTTTCTTGATTCACCATTAGACTTTAGGATTTTTTGCTTGGAAGCCAAGTATTCCAAACAGCCTGCCCTTGTCTGTTAAGCAAACTGTAGTCTCCCTGTAGCTTATCTCATTCCTCCTAGTGTCCTCTCTCATTCAGTTAGTCCTTCGGTCATTTCTGTACTTCCTTACTAGGTTTGGGATGCATAACTTGCAGTTAAATCAAAAGAAATTTGAGATCTGAAAGGTTAGCATTTATGTGAGCTCTTGAGTGTGGGAGATAGAAAATTTATAATTTGCACCATTGCCTTTAGTTTCTCTACCAAGTTACTGTCACTCCGTGTAGGAGTCCAAGTTGCAGACCCCTGCGTGCCTGCCTGGATCTTTGGAGCCAACTGCAGGTTTCCCTGTGAAGGAGCAACTGTGGGATGCCCTGCACCTCTCCCATAGCCCAGCAGCGTCTTCACCTGCCAGCAGCGTTGTGGCAAGGTGTATCAGAACAATCTAAATGTTAATTTGGACCATGTTTTAAAACACTTTCTATAAACATAATCTTTTTACAAATTTTGTTTATATTCCAAGTTTATCCAGGGATACCGGGCAGTTACACTTTCTGTATACTATTCCATTCATAGATACTCTGTTTTCAAAACAGAATAGCCTGTTCTAATTTTATAATGGAGAATAGTAAATAACACAGCAGTCTGTCTTTTAGACTTGCTAACTAGCTCCACCTTCTGGGATTTGAGCTTTCTTGTGAATTGTGAGCAAGGATTTTCAGCATAGGCAAGGAGTCAGATGGTTGTTATGGATAATTTAATTACATTTGGGTGCATCTTGCTTCCTGTTAGTCCATTCTATAATTATCACATACGAAAAAAAAAAGCCAAAACTTTTTTCTTTAGCCCTTAAGGTAAGGTGTATTACAGACCTTTTGTTTGGTTTTTATTTTGGGAAAACTGCTATTCTGAGCAAAACTAACCAGAATTATGAGTCTTTCTCTAAAGCAAAAGATCTCCACAAGTAAAAGATTTCTACAGAGTAATGTCATGGCATTGTATTCTTTGGGATATTAAATATTCATTTACCTTCGTAAATTTATCATGAGTGTCTGATAATAATGGGAAAAAGCCTTGAGAATTTCAAAAAAATTTGAATCCTTTAGCTATCCCCAAATATCTCTGACAAAAATTACTTATGTTAGTAATACTATCAAGTATCCCCCATTTTTGCTTTGGTAGGATAAGATATTCCAAAGAGTTTTACACAAAAATCTTTAAGAAAATTATCTTGAAGCTACTGCAACTTGCATGCAAAATAATTGGGGAAAATTGTAATGGAAAGTAGTTGTCAGTGATTTACTGCCAACCTGGAATCTGTATGAAATAGAATCCACTTAGGTTTGTTCTGAGTCTGGTATTGTTGGATATTTTCATTAATGCCTTGGATGACAAGATACAGATAATGCTTATAAAATCTGCGGATGAAACAAAGCTGGGAGAAGCTTTAGGCACTGGGAGAGCAGGATGAGAGCTGGTCTTGAGGAAATGGCATCACAGGGTGAAGCTGAGTAAGGACAAAGTTCTGTTCTCAAAGCAGCAGAAATAGAAGATGAAGAGTGACTAGGTAAGCAGCAACTCAGCAGAAGAAAAACCTGTGATGTGAATTGTGGCTGGCCTGTGACCTGCCTTTTTTTTTTTTAATGAAAAATGGTAGTCTTTAGCCCTGAAGCTGTAAATGTGGGGTCAGAGTGGAAGCTAGTTACGGAAATTCATCTTTTTCTCTCTTGCCCTCATTGCCTCCTTGCAAGATCCACAGTTGTGTCTGTGTCCAGATCTGCTTTGCCATGAAAATGAAACAAATGTCTGTTAGCTGAACTTTCATGTCTGCCTTGAAGTGATTAACTGCAGTAATTTTTAAGGCTTTCTCAAGTTCAAAAACAGAATGTTGACAACAAACTCCATTCTAATCGCATAAGCCATCTCCGCTGGTTTAGTATACATGATATCTTTTAAAATCTCCTTCTGCTGTAGTTGCTTTCCTTGGCTTGTGCTTACTGATGGATTTCTTAAATTAGTATAATTTAAGACTGGAAAGTGGAGCTTATGTTGTCTAGCTGACTTGCTAGATGTCACACATTGTTAAGTTCGAGCTGATCAAGTTTTGTTTGTGTTTTGCTGAAGTGCATCTTCCAAAACAGTGCTCTCTTTAAGAGAGCACATTAAGAGATGAGGAATCTGCCACTTCCCTTGGTACTTCAGTTTCTCATTACTGGAAGTATCTGCCTTATTTCTAAATATTTAATGTCTGGTACTAGAATGTCTAGTACTGGAATAAAGATCACCTCAACACTTGTTACTTGCCTCTCACAAAGAAGAGGAAACAAGCTGCTGCTCAGTCTTTTTGATAAGCTTAATGAGATCAAACTCTAAATCTTGGTAGTTCTCTTCTGCACATCCTCCCTTTTTTGAGTAATCTTTTCAAAAATATGCCCTCTTTACTCAGTATCATATATAAAATCACCTCACTTGGCTTTAGCATGAAACTGGGGACAACTTGTGTTCCATTTTAATCCCGATAGCCCCAACCTTTTTTTCATACTTGCTATTTTCCAGGGAACAGTTCTCCAGTTGGTATTTCTTGCACCTCGATATGTATTACTATGTTAAAACACATTGTTTCTGACCACCAGGTGCTTGCAAAGCAACCCAAATTGCTCTGACTGTTCCTTACCCCTACCTCCTCCTTTATTTGCCTTATATTTGTTGCAACTTCTGCTAGCTTTCGAAGATCCCTCTAGTCTGCTGGGAGCAGGTGCAATTTTATTCATTTCTGTATTTTCCATAACATAGCCAAAGCAACTTGCATTAGTAATGGACAATATTAAGTGGGTTTCACTCCCTATATTTAATTAAGATTCTTCTGGGCATGTTTATTTTAAACAGTAACAATATACTAAGCTATAATTGCAAACTATGTCTTTTTTATTTGGGAGCCTTTTTATTTGCTTTACTTAGATCAAAACCACCTGCAATGCGAATGAAGGTCTGTTTTTATTAAATCCTGGAGGGGAGAGGGGCGAAAAACAGGGATAGACTTACAATCAGACTAGCTATATTCTAGTTTTCCTTCTGAGTTATTTTTCATTTAATTTTTAATGTCTTAAGGATTCTCATGTTTCAAGTGTTTCAGTAGTCTATTTTTATGATATTCCTTAACATCCACCTTAACAACAGAGCAAAACAGATTACAAAATAATTGTAAGTCTATCTGCTCAGAATAACTCCAAAAAAATGAGTTCAATATCTCTAAATATTTAAAGAGAAGAATATAGTGAGAAACTAAAAAAGAAAGGGATTGTGACCTGAAGGTTGGTATCTTTACAGCCTATACATTAAGCAGATAATATTCTTCCCAGATGGCTGCTTGATCTTTTGTTTTGCCTTCCAGCATCCACGTGTTCTTCAGTACGGGCTCTGCCCCTGCCCGTCCTTTATTTGCTTGGGTAGCAGGGTGGTTGTTGGTGCTGGGAAGAACAGGAGATCCTGCTCTCGGCTGTGTTCACCTTGCGCCACGTGGCTTTCTGCGTGTCTCCCTCTGTGCTTTGTGAACAGCACTTGGGTGTGAGAGCTGTACAGACTTGCTAGGTTGGCCTTCGGAAGCCACTGGGATGTTCTGGGATGTTTGGGGGTTTAGGCCAAGGCCTTAGTCCTAGCCTTGGTGTGAAGCCCTGGGCGAGCCCTGGGTGGTGCCGGTGAGAAGCGCTGGGGGGGGGGGGTGTGGGCATGGGAAGGCCCCTCTCCGGGCTGGTGGGACTTTGCGCGGCCTTGCAGCCCGTGCTGTGTCTCGTTCCAGGTGACTGGTATGAGCAGCTCTATCCCCTCGTGGTCACGCTCAAGGACTGCATGGGAGAGGTGGTGACCAGGGCGAAGCAGTCCATGACGTTCGTCTTGCTCCAGGAACTGGCGTGCGGTCTGCCCCAGTGTCTGATGCTGACCCTAAGGAGAGACATCGTCTTTAGTCAAGCAGTAGGTCATCTTGTGTCGCTTGTTTTCCACTGTGGGGGCCCTTCAAGGTTATTGGCGGTGCTAAAATGCCGTTCATGCCAGGATTTGCAGGGTTGGGGGGTCAATTTTAAACAACTTTATCATGTACTTGGCACTACATCTGCATAAATATTTTATACTGTGAAAGAGAAGTGAAAGAGAAATGAATAGTAGATGAAAATTCTAAGTGAATCAGTGAGTCACAAAAAGGCTGGAAGGGACCAGAAGAAATTACCTAATCCCTTCTGTCTGCATAAAGAAGGGTCCACACAGCTATTTTTAGTCCTCTATTCCAGTATATTCCAACTCTCCTCCTTAGGATACTTTTTTCTGAAGTCCAACATGAGTATTTCTAGCTGGCATTTGAGTCAGATATTTTTTTTTTCTCCCACTTGCCTTGGAAGTGAAGAACAGATTATTCCCTTTTCAGTTTGCAGCAGTATTTTATGTCTCTGAAGTCTGTTATCACATCTCATCTCAGACTTGTTTTCACTTGGTACATAACAAGTTCTTTCAGTCTTTCTCTGTAGATTGTGCTTTCCAGATAGATAGTTTCTAAATGATTGCTCTAATTTCTCCTATAAGCTGTATTGGCTTTCCCACATAACTTAAGGAGTTAGGGTGGAGCTACCAAGCAGCTCCAGGTGCATTTAGGTGCCTTAACTGCTTTTGAATCCCTCAGAAGTCACAGCTGTGCTGGTTACTGCCTTGGCCGGAGAGGATCTGATCTCCCTTATGCCCGTGCAAATCACACATAATCCTAAGAAACAAATGAAACTTCTCTGATATAAAATAGGGAAATATTTTACTGACTTTTATATGCATCAATAACATTTTAATAGGAGGCGAGGGATAAAGCCACTTAATATCTCTGTTGTTTTCTTAAATACCTGAATGTTCTTGTGTTTGTACAATGATAGGAAGCCTTATTTTAATTATAACTCGTGTTCATTTCACACTTTTTTTCTCGCTGCCGTTAAAGCTTGCTGGATTGGTCTGTGGCTTTATAATCAAACTGCACACAGGTTTACATGATCAAGGCTTTTTGCAGCAGCTTCATACCGTTGGCCTGCTTGTACAATATGAAGGACTCCTTAGTACATATAGTAAGTATTGCTCTTGAACTAAGATCCTTATACGTGCAAACTAGATAGGAAGGTTCTTTTAACTTGTATCCCACTTGTGCTGGGATAGTGCTGCAATTCTGCATCCAAAATTAGTTGTCTTTGGGTTTTTTGATGTTTTTGAGAACACTGACTGTTCCACTGAGTGTACTGGACTGCTCTGCCTTCTATATACAATGCTAGTTTCATCAGTACGGCTAGGGGAGCTCTTGTTCTTAATAATTGATTTAGAAAAGCTTATGCTTGTGTAGTTATTTAGCCTGACACATATCAGGTTTATAAAGGTAACACAAATAGCAGTTTTAAAGAGTTACCAACTCTGTAAACCTTAGCTCTATCACTTCTGGAAACCACATGTCAGTGTTGGTGATGTGAAGATAGCCTGAAAACTGTTTAATTTCCAACTTGTTACAGATGCCGTCCTTTGATAGCTATTTGAAAGGATGTTGGGAGAGAGCAATTGCAGTAGGCTTCAAAATGCTTTGAACTAGGTATATTGAAATGCTTTCCCCAAATGGAGAATTTGACCGAAGTAGTGGATTTTAGCAGCTGTTTGCTCTGAGGCAGCTGCCAGATGCCCTTTTGAAGCTGCTCACTCTTTTCTAAAAACTTTTGTTTTCTAACAGGACAGTCTTTAAAAACACTTCCAGAATGGAGGATTTTTTTTTCTGAAAAATTCTTTTTATTCTATGCCTGTGTGTAGCAGGCTGATTTTCTGAAGTGCTTAGTTCTCATAGCTATCACTTGGGCTGCAAAGAATTGTCAACAGTTTTGAAAATCAGTCTGTTTTCATGTAGGCTGCTTCAGGGTGGATTTACGGGCATGATTTTAGAAGCGCATACTGGCAAATACAATCCCTATGCTGTCTTGCTATAACCTGCTTAGTCACTGATCAGTCTCTCTTGTTAACCTCTGTAACCTTTCTGTGTAGGTGAAGAGGCAGGTATGCTGGAAGACATGGCTGTGGGAATTTCAGATTTGCAGAAAGTAATGTTTAAAATCATTGAAGCCAAATCAGAAGATTTTTTGCCTATTATCACTGGAAGGCGGTAAGCATTTTCTGTTTCCTAGAGCTTGGATTATGTGGAGATCTAGACACTGGTTTTCTTGTTGCCCAGTTCTGTAATATGGAAGTGCAATGGTTTTGCTATTCATCAGGTTAAGGGAACTTAACAGGTTAAGATGAAGAGAACTTGTATTAGTCCTGTGGGCTCCCTTTTACCTTTCTGATGAGGATCTTAAAGGTTGCAATTGTAAATACAAACTAATTGTAAAAATTTCCTAGTTGTGTGCTGAGTTTTGTTGCATCTTGCATATCCAGACACTGAATCACAGAGAAGAGGCAAGGTCGGGTTTATACAAGTGTCCTCTACCTTAAGGTACTTTGGTTTTGAGGTGTCCAGAACTTATATTTCAGTGTGACAAATGGCATAGTATCTGCAAGAGCTAGGCCTTGATTGTCTGAACATAGGAACTGGAAAATTAGGATGCCAAAAATTATGGCAATGAAGCCAATTCATTTGCTGAAGGTCATACAGGAATGGTAGTGCTTAATCTTTGCACAAAATGACTGACAAATTTTGCATTTCCCATGAGCAATGCTGAGGACCAGGACATAAACTGAAATACTTCATTAGCTGTGGTCATGAGAGATAAAAGATGGTTACACACATGGCGAGTGTGTTTTTTGTCTTTGTTACTGTTCTAGTCTGAACTTCTAAATGTTCTTAGTGTTGCAGAGATCACATCCCTAATAATACCATTATTCTTAAAATGACTATAAATTGAATTTGGCTAAAGCAGCAACTTTTAGAAAATATATGTTTTCTCTGAAGGGAGCATTCACCCCTAATTTACTTAATGATTCTGGATGATTCACTTTCATCCTATGTGCCTTCTGAGAAGAGATTGAAATGAATAGCAGGAAGCCTAGCGTATGATTGGTAACACATTGGGGAATAATTAAGAATAATTATGGTGTATAGAGAAGAAAGAGGAAAAAAAATAAAAAAGAAAAAACAGCAGAAATGCATCCTTCGTAAACCACACCAGTCAAAAACCTTGAAAAATCCTGCAGCCGCAGTTGCTGGCTCGCTGCCACGGCTGTGGTAGCTGAACTGTCTCACCGGGAGGTCCTGGTTTTCAGAGAGACTTAGGCTTTAAGCTGCCTCAGGCGTTGCGGATTGATGGAGCAGTCAGTCTTCGGGGAGAGGAGTTGCTGCCTGTGACTGCTGTGCTGGACGTGTGGCAGGTATTCACCGAGCGGGGAAAAAAGCTGTAAGGCTCGTGTGGAGACTCATTACTGCTGCGCTTGTGACGAGACAGCTCCTGTCAGAGCGCTTTGGAAATGAATCATAAAAGGAGAAGGTAGTGGAGCAGCTAACTTTTCCAATTAAAGTTTTGAAAAAAAATCAGTTTTCAGATAGTTTCATTTGTTGTTTTGGGGGGTGATTTTTATAAAGCAAAGTAAGACTTAAATACTGCAGAAGGTCAAGACAGAAAATTAATCTGCTAGTTGCTATTTTTCAGAGCCAGAGCATTCACTTATAATTGGCTTTCCAGGGAAGTGCTTAAGCCCAAGTCCTTAATGTCTAAAGGAAGTGGATGAGAAAGGCCTGGCAGTGAGCAGACACGTGCTGACCTCTCGCCAGGCTGCCTGTCCTCTGGCACGCAGGCAGGGTACAGGTCAGCTCTGGCATTCAGTAATTCATTACTACACATGAAAGTTGCCAACGCCTTTTTTTTTTCTTTTTTTTTTTTTTTTAATAATTTGGTAGGGTTTATTTGATTGTGTACATAAACATGGAGGCACTGCGCAGCTTTAATATGTCTAGAATCAAGAGTGCGATCGGGCAAGCCACTTAGAGTCACGCTGAAGTGATTTAAAAAGTTGTCGCTTAGAACCAAGGTGGGAAAAGTACTCGACAGCAGGGCCGCGGAGCCCGCGAGCGGAGCTGCCTCTCGAGGCCTGGCGCTAGAGCATAAGGGAGGTCAAAGACAGCAATGTGCTTAAGCAGTCGTGGTTAGTGATGTGTGTAAGTATACGATGCCTGTATTTAATGAGTCCTGAAGTAAACAGGGATTCATTATTACCCTCTTGAATACATCAGGTTTTTCACTTCTCTCTTCAGATATCATTAAAAGTTAAAAAGAAGCTGATGATTTTATGCCAAGCTATCTTCTCACTGGAGAAGGTAGCAGCCTTATCATGTATGTTACATCAAAACAACCTAGTATTGTTACACTGAATCTAGCCGTAAGTGAAAGTTGCATATATGTAGCATGTAGCAACTGTATATGACAATAAAGTTGGTCTTTTATAGTTTCTTATATAGAATTCTAGGACTTGTAAAGCTTGGGTGAACTAGTGTTTAATTATTTCTACAAATCTTGATATTTGGATTTGTTTTCACTGGACTTCACTATTACTGTTCGACTCTCCCAATAGCTCAATAGCTCTCCCTCACAATAAAATATATATGTATATTTTTTTCCCTCTCAAATGATTGAAAATGTGATGTCATTGTGCAATCGGTTACACATTTTTAAAGTTAGGGTGGTACTACTCAATAGATTATCCCTGAGACTTGAAAAGCAATGTGCAAAATGTGGAATGTGCAAGGGGAAGCTCTGAAAAAACGATACTGAAGTTCATTTATGCTTGAAGGTTGGCATTTCTTGGTGCATTTTCACATCTTGAAAGATTTGTAGTGAAATTGGGGGTTGAAATGTAGCAGTGCCTTGGTTTAGTGGCATTTTTGGTTCAGTGGCTCATGTTCTTCGGATTAGACAAAGCCAACATTTCTTCTGGACTCCCTCCATCGCCCACGCGCTTGGGCAGCGCTTGACAGCAGCCAGGAGGGTGACACATGGGCTGAGAAGGAATGTCACTAGGCCAGGTTCACTTCTAAGGAGCTACATTACTGTTGTCCTTGCTACCTGTGTTTCCTTCACATGGGTGAATGAAATAAAATGCTCACCTGAGAGACTTACCAGGGAGCAGAGCTTTGTCCTTTTTTATTTTTTTTTCCTCCCTTTTTCCTTTCTTAATCCCTTTTCTGAGATGCGTTGCCTTATCCTTCATTCAGAACTAAGGCACGTGCCTCGGTGGGGAGCGTCTGGCACTTGCTCTAAGACTACTCGCTGGTTTTAACCCCCACCAAGAAATATGCTGTCGCCCTTAGATGACTGTAACTGTGTTTCCATCCTAAATCCATGGTGCTTTTTGGTTCTCAGATCTGTGAGTAGTACAGAGGTCCAGACGTTACCAGTAGCTCTCCTAAGTCTGAGCTGTTTCTCCGAACAGCTGCTCCCAGGCAGGGACAGTGGGCAGCCCAGCTGGCCCTGAGTGTCCAAGCCAGGGCAGTCCTTCCACAAGGATTTCTGCCTGTTCTCCCCCCAGGCTCTGCTTGTGGGTGCTCCAGCTTGTATTTTAATTCTTCGGTGAATGCACAGGTAGATATTGGAGGAATACTGATAGATATTTTTAATAGATGCAGACTGTATTCTTTAAGCAGAGATAATGAGGCTTTGTAGTTTTGACTTCTCTGCTTTTCCATTTTAAGAACACGCATTGACAGCCTGTGTGACAACCCAGGCTTGGTGTCTGTGCGCAGGGGACAGGTCCTCCTCCCCGTGCTGCTGTAGCACTTGCTCCTCTTGGTGGTCATTTGTAAGCGCGCTCTGCAGGCTTCAGTCTCCTTGATCATCAGGCCTTCCTCAGATGATCAAAATGCTGGACCCTGAGGGCAAACAAGTCTGCACTTAATCTGTGCTTCTCTTCTCTTAGACTCCAATAATAGAAAGACAAAGTTAATAGCAGGCTGTTGTTTCTGTCGCATAGGGTCAGGCATCAGTCCTCGAAGGCAGGTAAAACCTGAGGGTTTCACAGTGAAGACCATAAACAAAATTTAGACCGACAGCCCAAGTGAGGTGTGTTTCATACAGTCTGACCACGAACACAAACTCAAAACGAAAGCTGTTGTATCATATTGCTTCCAAAATAGAACTCAAGTCTGTGTAATGAGCCTGCACCTTTAATTATTATCTTTGTGGAATCAATATTGATATTGGTGATGCTTTCTAATCATGCAGAGAAAATCCAGACACTGAAGAAAATTGCAATTTTGTTCCGGATTTGATGCAGAGGTTTTGCTGAGTATGAGCCATTCTGAAGGATCAGGTCATGGCTTCTTGAAAGGAAGCAGCTTTTATAGCTCAAAGGAAATGCATATTAAGAGTTGTGGGGTGTTCTCACTGATATTTTGGTAGACAGTGATAAAGAGGCAGAAGACTTTTTTTTCTGCTTTCACTTTTATTCCTATTTTCATTTCTGCACAGAAGTCGGTAGCAAGCTAGAGAGTATAATTATACATACCTGCCTATTTTCCATATAAATTTATGTTTTTAAAACAAGAAAGCTGAATCCTCACATTTTATAGTTTAGTACAATTAAAGGGAGCAAGGGAATGGATTTATAAGCCTAAATATTGGCCTAGGAAAGTTATTTCAAGGAAACCAATCAATATTCCCCCCCGCTTTTTTTTTCCTCTGCTAGTGAACATTATATTATAGAGGTCCAGCTTCCAGCAAAGATGTTTGAGTTGCTACCACAAGAGATTAAAGAAGGGAAGCTGCTTCGCATGTATCCAGTGCTCTTCAATGTTGGAATCAATGAACAGCAAACACTTGCAGAGAGGTAAGATGACGCATTTAGAAAAAAATCGTATTTCAATTTCTGTTTGAGGGTGCTGTGCTAGCACAGGGTATTTCTCACTAGATTGCAAAGCAAGCCTTTTTTATTATTCATTTATTATATGTTCTTGAACCATCTCAGGTTCACTTCATATGTATTTAAAATGAGTTAAAGGAAGTAAATGCAAGCTATGTAGTTAAGAAATAATGAAAAATAACAAAAAAATCAAAGTTATAATATATGAGGAACTATTTCACAAAGTTATGACCAACTTTTCCTTGGATGCAGCTATGAAATGCATATGAAAGAGGTATAAGTTTATTAGTGTGCAGAATTTTGGCTCTTCGAAACACAAATTTGAAAATTCCATTTTTATTATGTTTTATTATCTGCCAGAGGCAGATCTGAAGTTGCCAGACAAGTTTCAGACTGTAAAGAGAACATTTTGCTTAGTTCTATTTTATTTTACAGGGTTGAGAAGGGATAGTTAATTATATGGAACATGTTAGTCATGTATTTCCAGAAATGTCAAGAATGGTGTTAAAATTCCAAGGTGTAAAAATTAGTCCTCTGGAAAGATTACTTGAAGTAGTTAACTACTACAATTTTAGCCAAAGATTCATTAGACAATTTTCTCTCGTAAAAGGATGGTGTTTGTGGGTCATGTTAAATCTAGTTTGTGCAATGCTAAAATTGCAAGGCTAACATCTGCAAAAAGGCAGCTACTTTTGGTTACTAGTTCTAGCACGAGCATCTAAGAGACAAAGCACATAACTATAGATGGCATTCTGTACATCCTGAAAGCCAAAATGAATCTTAAGTGTGGGTGGGCAATATAGGGAGACAGTGAAAAAACATTTGCCTGAGCAGTAGACAGCAATGTAAGCACAAGAGGGGCTTGACTTGGTGTTTCTGTAGACAGCTGGGCAAAGGGCAGCTTTTCAGAAGTTCTAACATGCCATCAGGTAGCTTTGTAGATGTTTACAGGAGACTTTTCATGGTTGTCGATAATACTTGGCATCTGAAGTTTAGAGCTTTGTATTTGTCTCTGATATTGGAAACATGGCATATAATCTCATCAAAATAGTATAAATGGTCAGAATATGTTATTTTAATAGATCCAAACATCTCTATTCAGTAAACCATAACTGAGAATGTGATTTAAAATAAATGCTCTCATGTAACAGGGCAGCAATACCTACTGGAGAAGTAGCCAAGTCTTTTTCCCTTTCTGGCCTATTTTAGAACTTGATCCCCTTCTACATGCCTCCTTCTACATGCAGTCTCTCCTTCTACATGCAGTAGCAGCACATTTAGTAACTTTGGATTTGTTTCCCCTTCTGTCTGCCTGAATTTCTTACCTGTCCGTGTTTCTTTTTGTGCTTCTCCATTCTCTGCTCAGCAGCAGAGAAAACAGTTTACTCATCAGTTTCAGATACAGAAAATTGGAAAATTTAACAGTTTAGGAGCAGTATGAGCTCTAAAGGGCCCAGTGAAGTAATCAGTGTGACTATTTGCAGCACATGTTCTCAGACCAGTGCACTCCTGCAGCACACAACAGTTGGCTGGCAAGGATTTCTCCTGATAGCTGCACTTCCAGTTTGTGTGACTTCAGTATCATCTACTGACTCCAGCAGAAACTAACCGAGCTGAGCACCAGCAGAGGGGAGAGACCTGGGAGCTGCTGTTCTCTGCCCATGGCTGCATTTGAAATGGTCACAGAAACGCCTTGCATTTTTTCCCTTTTACACATGCTGAACAAGCATGTTTTACTGAATGGTTGTCTGCAAAAATATCACTTTGTCCATTTTGGGAAGAAATATGCATGGGCAATTACTTTATTCCCCCAAATTAGCTCCAAAGTGTGTGTGAGATTTGTAACTGTACTCTGATAAAAATCTTTTACATTCCATAGAGAGTACTTCATTTGTGGAAAGCAAGTATTCTGAAGGATTATTTTGCTTTGTGTTTTAGTGAGTTTTTTCCTTTTTTTTTTTAATCACATTTCTGTTCCTTTTTAGGTTTGGAGATACCACTTTGCAGGAAAACATTAACCAGGAAAACTTTGAACTTCTGAAAGAATATTACAAGCTGTTTACAGAAAAAATGCCTCCTGATTGTGAGTATGAAATAAGTAATGCTTTTTAAGAGGTTTTGTAGGCTGAAGAACATAAGAATTAATATTAGCATGCTACTGATGTGAGTCTTTTAGATTTAGGCCTCCATCCCGTGAAAAATAAGCAGTTTGTGCCTACATGAATTGAGTATGGGTTGTAGGACCACAACCATAGCAGAAGGGCCAGTGAGAAGGAAATGCACTCATGAACAAGCAAATAGCTCTTAAATTATTAATACAATATGCATTTTAATAATTCAAGTCTCTACTAGAAGACAGTCCCTGCTCCCAGTATTTGTACAGAAAAAATCCATGGGATTTTGCAGAAGCTTCAGTCATTCCTTCCACTCTTATTTTTTAGCATGCAACTGCACGATACAGATATCAGCATGAGCACCACTATTATTAATAGCACAGTTCCATGAGAATTGTGCCTATATGTAAATTTTACAGAAGTTTGGTATCCTAAACTTACTGTTCTGTTTCTTTTTAATGTTTGCTTTAAATGACAAAAGACCCTTTGCTTCATCTAATCCTATTAAAGCAATTTTATGGTCTGAATTATATTCCTAACTTAGTTTTAAATAGCTTGGGCTTTGGTCTCTATCCCTTTCCTTTGGGTAGCTATCTCAGAACGTCGAAGACCTCTCCTGCTGCAGGACTTAGGTACATGTATGGTGAAAACTCCTGGTTAAAATCCTATTTAAAGTATGTGTTCTGTGATGGAACACCTTAGAAACTGCACTTTAAATAATCATTAAAACTTCTTTCTTACCCATTAAAATGCTTGCTATTGGGGCAAATTATTCCTTACGTGCAGTTGTCATTGTATCTAATATATCACTGCATTATTTGTATATGCTTTGCTTTTCTATCAGGATGAATTTCATTTGTTAATGGTACCAACAGAAATGAGTGCTCTATTCCTGAGGGGTGGGCAGTGTGCCCATCCATCCACCCACATCCCTAATACATATCCTTAGATACTTCTACAGAAAAATACTTACCATAAGTTGCTAAATAATTTTGGGGGAATCCTGCCAAGGATACATACTGGAAAAGTAACCTTATCTGGGATTGGGTCTAAGGTAGATCTACTATCTTACAGACGGATTTTGTAAAAGCAGAAATTTTCATGCAGATAGTATTTGTTGCTTTTCATTAACAGAAACTAACCTTTTACTGCCCTCCCTAGAAGGCTGATTAGGGAGCTGCACAGTCTCTCCCTGGTTATTACTGCTGCCTTGCATTTTTTCATCCTCTGAGAAAAGAGTTCTGTTTTTTTTGTGCCAATTTTTACAGAACCCAAAGCACCTTCTGTCTCTGTTGTGCTGCCTGGTCACTCCATGCTGTTAGAGCCGTTCTCCTGGCGTTTTAAGCCAGTGCCCTTCTAGCCCTCCTCTAGTCACTTAGTTCACATATGAAGTTGGAGTAAAGGGAGGTTTTCTAAGGTGCTCAGCAAGCTGGAGGACTTTGACTCCTTGCCCTGCTCTCTGCAGAAATCCTCTGGAAGGGAAACCTCTGCCCAGGGCAGGAGCCAAGCCTGCAGCAGCCCTGCGCTTTGAGCCAAGCACAAGCTGCTCAGTGTCGATGGCTCCTTTGTGGCTTTGTTGCACCTCTCCCTATAGATTCCTGTTGTGCCAATTCTCTGCTACCAAGTGGATGACCCAGCTCAAAGCGTTCAGTTGGCAGTTGTGCTCATCAAGCTGCATGGGACTTGTGAGGACTCGCAGCCCTGCTGGCTGAGCGGCCGGACTGGCGCTCCTTGGGCAGCCTCCCTCGCCTCTGCTTTCATGGGAAAAGCCCTTGCAAAGACTGGGGCTTCCCACTCCCCTAGAGATACTGCTGCTTTGCTACTAGCTTCTCCCTTGCCTCTCTCATCTCCAGTGTCTGTTATGTTCTATCCTCCTTTGTGTTACTCTAATTATTAAACATCTTTAATTGCACGTACCTGCATATGGCAGACATTGGCTTTCTGCCTGATTTTAGATGAATATGCAATTCTTTCACTCGCCTGCTTCCCAATTGTTAACCTCTCTGCTGACTCTGAAAGCAATAAATAACAATGTGTTCTGAGAGAGACTCCCACCAAAATTTTAATCAAATGTAGTTCTGTTTTAGGCACCAAAATAGTACTCCTTTTATAGATGAGTTGACGGTAGTGAGCATATATGAACATATGACTTTACTGATGCATATGTAACTATAAAGAATGGCTTAGAACTTGGCTCAAGCAGTTAGCAGCATAAATTCAGGTTAACACGAGTGACCTTGGCCTTGCCAAACAACTGCAGCAGTGTCTATGTTGGAAGGTGTTGTGGCACCCGAGGGATGTGTGCAAGGTTTCGAAAGCCCGCGAACAGATAGGGCTTCTGTGCGCTGGGATCACAGAGCAGGCAGCAGTCAGTGCATCAGCACGAAGTCTGCGAGTCTGTTCTGTACTGCCAGGCTTCTTCCCTTTATGTTAATCTATGGAGGATGATCTGACAGTTTAATACTGCTTTGTGATAAAAGCAATTTAAGCAGTCACAGCCAGTCAAGATGCAGCTTATTTTGGCATGTGTATTTCTCTTATATATTAAGAGAATCTTGCTTTACCTGTGCAAAAATGATCTCTCTCCAAAATGATTGATTTTTTTTTTTCTCCTGTGAACAGAAGAAAAGCTACTTTAAAGCAGTAAAATATTTGCCTGGTGATATATTCTCATAATTTGGAAGCAGCTTTCTAGCATACTCATTTTACACTGTGTTTTAAAGAATAAGCGATAAGTATAATAGCCTTACAGGTTACAGTATATTTGTATCTACTACATAATCAGGAATTATAATATATAGATTAAAATCTTCATTAAAGTTATTACATAGCTGATTTTTAAGTATCTTTTCTGTATTTTGTGGGCAGTGTGATGATATACTCTGAAGTAACTTACACATTTTTAGTATAGTTCTTTTTGTATACTTTTGAATTCTCACTGAATTATGGTTAAGTGAAATTAGAGCATTTATTAGAGATTAAAAAATGTAAGTCATTCTAGCTGTCATCAGTTTAAGAGAATATTTTTACTGGCATTGCAGTTCAGTGTGTACTGTCTGAACTGAACACAACTCTTGGATCATAGTTTTTAAGTTTTTTTGATAAAGCATTCTAATTTCGCTGTGGAAAAAAAATACTCAATTTGAGAAAAAAATTATTTGGGGCTGTTCCTACTGATTTTCAGTATTAATGACAACAGGGGTAATACTAAAACCAGAAACCTTCTTTGTATACACAAAACAGAAGAGGCAGCTAAATTGCCTGAATTGTTCTTGTATGTGTATGATTAATAAAGCTTCATCTTATCTGCCCAACCCAGAGCAAGTAGGTTACGCTATGGATTTTGAAGAAACCTGAAATCATTTTATATTTCAAAATTAAAGCCCCAATTCATTTCAGGCTGAGCAATATCCTCTGTTAGATTTGGCTTTTGAAAACAAAACAAAATATTTGGCCCCTCAAAACAGCTCATTATACAATCAAGTATTTCTCTACTCACTTCCTATAGCTGTCTTTAGTAGTTGATGAACAGAGTTGGAACAAAAACTTGATTTTTGCCTTCTATTTAAAAGATGACACCTAGTATTTTCCTTGGGGAAAAAGGTCCTATGCTTGGACAGAAAATGTGCTTAATCCTTACAAGTCGGTGTTTTCTGTCGTTCCTAAATAAGGGTCTAAATGATAAAGGAGCTTTTTAACAAGAAAATCCTTTAGCCTGCACAACCTTATTCTCAAGTGTTTGCTTCCTTTCAGGCCTACCGCATTTTCAAGAACAAAATGACTTAAAAGGATTACTAGAAAACCTCCATCAAAATATCCAGGCCAAAAAGAGAAAGAATGTAGAAATCATGTGGCTGGCTGCGATGGTAAGTCCCCTTATTTTAAATACTACCACATGATCTGTTAAGTTTTCACATGCCTTTCAATTCTGTAAATGTAATGTGTTTTTAAGGTTGTGCTTGGAAAGCCAATGCTAGAAGTATGTAGAACTCTGAAATAGCTTTCTAGCCTTGCCATTCTGATGGTCTGTTTATCCTACTCGTGAATAGTCTCTTCTTCCTACCTTTAAATTACAAATAGTGTATTTTTTTAATAACTGGTAAGAGCTGGATGGAATTAAGAGATTGTTTCCCTCAGCTTTGTTCACCTGACTTCAGCATGCAGCACGTCACTAAACTGAAAGGAATTAATTGAGGCCAAGTATTGTAAGGAAGAGCTTGTAGGACTTGCAGAATTACTAGGAAGCATTTGGGAGAAGGGGGCTGTTGGCAGGCGTTTGGTCCCACCGCCAGCTGCCACGAAGCTACAGCAAAGTCAGCAACGCACAAGGGCTGCAGGGCAGCAAGGCCCCGGTGCGCACGGGACCCTTCCCCACGGCGCTGGGGTCTATGCTGCGCCACCACTACACGCTCGGCCGTTTGGGACTCAGATCTGTTCTGTGGAGATGCCAACTTCAGCTACTCAAAACAGCTTCTCTGTCTTATAAAGCTCCGGGGGACATTGCAAGAAATGATTGCTTGTTTTGGGTTTTGTTTAATGTTATGCCATTTGACTCTTACAATTCTACATAATTCAAATATTTACCTTTTGTAAATAATTGTCTAAAATCATTAGTATGGCACCATTTAGTGAACTGCCCATTATGCTTTTCTCTAGCCAGTGTCAGCCACTCCAAAGGCAGTCAGTTCAACACAAAATCAGCTAGATATGCAATAGGCAAAAAGTCAGACACAGGGGAGGCATAAACAGAAAGACCGTATTAATGTGTAACATTTACATTGCTCTATTCATATTATTCCTTTGTATTTCCCAGTTCTGTGTCATTGCACAAATACATAAAATAAACAGATGTTAAAAGAGCTCTAGTTTTCCAGGAATGTGAAATTCAGCAAGGTAATTGCCCTTTTTTTAGAAAACTGCCTTGCTTGCCTCTCAGGAAATATGCCCATTTATATAAGCAGACATTTGGGCCTTGGGTATCTACACAAATTGAAATGCAAGACCTTTTGTTTTGGGGAATATTCATCTTCCAGATGAATAAATAACAGATACAGAAATAATAAAAGTTTGCATAGGTTATTAACACTGTGGACAAGAAAAAAATTGTCACATGACACAGAGAAGTCTTTGCATTAATAATAGTGTAACAATTCTGTGTTATATATTCTTAATACTAATTTGCACTTTAAAAGCATTATCATGTGCTATTGTAATATAAATCTGTTGTGGGTAAAAATAGAAGCTTTCTTCCACAGTACCACTTCTGCAATTACTATGAAACATTGCTTTTCAAAGAAGTAAAAGATAAATCAATGTAGGATATTGTAAAATAAGCTGCAAAGAATAGGACAGAACTTACTTAATCTTTGGGTATAGCGAGTTGTCATCTACCATCCATTCAGCTTTTCAGAAAATAATTTCATGGGTAAAAATTGTCCTCTTGACTTAAAACTATTTCAAATTTTTCCTTCATTATATTGAATTTTTCTTATTTCTCTTTTCTTACTTGAAGCTGCATTTCTGAAATGAGTGTTTCTGGACCCTTTGAGTTGCATAATGCTATACTATGTTATTTTTATATATTGGAAAGGCATGATTCCCAGGGTACGCTGGGTTATTGCAGCGTGTGTGTATGGATGCACATATGATGTCTGTGCACGTGTATGCACTATGCGCGCCTGGGTAGACCGTGTTAGAATGGGACTGTGAGAACGCATTTACAAGTCACCTGTTGCAAGATATCATAAGTGTTTCTTAGTCTAAATGTAATGGGACAGAGATAATATGCTGTTAAGCCCAAGGAAGTTTCACTCTTCTTTGTTATCTAAGGCAGTTACAGATATCCTCATTATCAATAGTGATCTGTTTCCTTTTAGAGTCCTACTTAAAATTCTGAATTTGTTGTTTTTTTTTATGGTGCTACATATGTGATATCTGTGGATCTCTCTGGCTGTGTAATATAGAAAAAATATTTCATTTCATGAGCTTTAAGTATTTTATTTCCTAAGCTGGTCCCTTGATCTAATGTTTCATATGAAGAAGAATGATCAAGGTATTGATTTTTGTCCTTGTTTTATTTTTTATTGTCTTATGTGTTTGTCATCCCCTCTTTAAACTTGATCACGATCCTAGTCATGTAAATCTCTCTTCCTATGAGAGACTTTCAAAGATTCTAATTATAATCTTGTCGTCTTTTCCCCCTCTATCTTCAATATATTTGGGAGATGAAATGAGCAAATTCAGGATAAAATTAAATCTGGAGAATTATCATCAGCTGTATATTCTGATACCACCACAGATCTGGTATTGTCCCTTATTAGATTTCTTGACCACCTGATCATTGTGTTTGTCCATTTTAATTATTGTCTGAACTACTGCAGTTTATTGACCGAGTTATTCTGAGGATTTGTCTGAGCCAATCTCACTGGGTTGACCTAGATTTCTCCTTACATCAGAAGCTAAGGATTTTTTAATATGTTTGTTTAATTTAGCAGATTGTAGTCCATTTAATCCACTTAAAAATGACTGAGCCATCTGAACTGAATTTAATGCAAAACAAGGTCGCCAGCATGTGGGCATGGTCATCTGCTGCTTGTACCTGCAGTGCTGTGCAGTTCCAAACTGATCCTTACTAGCCAGCACTTCAGTGGTGTGTCCCCAGCTGAGATCTGGGATTTGGTCACCTCCTAGCGGACCCAAGGCCACGATCCATCCAATAAAATTACTGATTTCCCTTATATTTTTTCAAAACATTCAGGGAAAGCCAGAATTCCCTGGCATCCATTTGTGTTAAGCACTGTTTTTTTTCTGGCCCATGCACTGAATGGTTTTGCCGTTGAAAGTGAGGAATGCACATAAACTGAATACAGAGAGATGTGTCTGAATCCACAGCTCAGGAGGAGCTGCTGCTCCGAGAACTTTAAAGTCTGTCTTAATTTTTTGAAAATCCTAAGGTGTTCAGATAGTTAAGCTTTCATTGAAGAAAATGTTTTTTACAAAGTGATAAAATTATTGAGCCTTTCATTTTAAATTCCAGGCTAGCACAAATACCTTTCATGTTTCAGAAACTGGATGGTGTAGGTGGATAAGCAGTAGTAACAGCAGACATTTTAATGATTTGCTTAACATGCTTAACTAGAACTAAGACTTAAACATGCTTAACTAGGACTTAGAATAGCAGATTTATTTTAATTTGGTCCCCTGTCCATTTCTTGCTCTAACTGGAAAAATCATGTGGTTCCTTCTGTGGTCTGCAGAATGGGGCTGTCAGTGGCAAACCTCTTGTGTCCTGCCCCTTCGGCTTGGTCCCTCAACCTTGTACAGAACCTGTTCCTCACAAATCCAAGCATAAGATGTGTGCACACAAGATGTGTCTTGCAAATTAAAACTCTTTAAGTTCTGCTTTTAAGATGTGCAATTTGGGTGAAAGGAGATTCAGATTAGCAACTGTAGTCTTCTGGTATTACTTTTTCAGACCAGCATGGGTGGTCTTATATACAAAAAGTGCATGGCAGAGATGGTAACTGATTTAACTGCAAAGACTTGCAAGTTGGCAGCTTAGTGATTCGAGTTTGGTTTCTTGTTTTTTAAGAGCCTTTTTTTTCTTCAGAGATGCAGACATCTCTGTAGAAATCCTCTGTAATTGTAAAAGCATGGGACAGTCTACCAGTGCATAGAGGAGACCTGGCATGAGTAGAGCCATCCTCCGACTTCTGCCTGTGTTACAGATCTGCCGCAAGCTGAATGGGATCCGTTTCACCTGTTGTAAAAGTGCCAAAGACAGGACATCCATGTCGGTGACGCTCGAGCAGTGCTCCATCCTGAGGGACGAGCACCAGCTTCACAAGGACTTCTTCATTCGCGCGCTGGATTGCATGAGAAGGTACGTGCGCCTGCAGACGCTGCTGTGTGCTCGGCTGTTTGAACAGAACAGGCAGAGGTGCCTGTAGCCAGCCGCAAATGTGCGGCAGTCTTGACTAAGCAGGGAACTGACCGCGGCAGTGTGTCAGCTAGTGATTCCCTCCTGTACCCAAGGGCATTAGAGCTGCACGTTTTACCATTAGTGCATAGCTGCTGAAACGTAGATGTGAAACTGCATAAAAAAATGCCACTAACTGTAGAATTTGATTATGGTAAATTGCAGTTATTTCAGCAATTTCCTAGGTCTTCATAAGGCTTGCATGTTCCTTGTATTATATAAAAAATATGTATTTTTTGCTTTTTAAAAAATATTTTGACAAGACTAAATCCTCATGAAAATATTTTTATAAACAAATCTTGCAGAAACAATAGGCATTTGTTATAGTCGACAATTCTCATTAGCTCATCATATTACAAATAATAACAAAACAAAAGCCAAGCAGGTTTGGAGTCATGGTGACTGCCCTAATATTGGATAAAATCTTCACTTTGAAAACTTTACTTACATTTCATTCTAAATTACAACTCTGTGGAAACCTAGACTAACATAATGAGGGATGTATAAATAAAAGGGGTAAAGATTATTCATTAGCTGAATCTCTCTAAATAAATCTTTCATTATTGACTTTAGTGAGTATTGCATTGTATGTTTGATATTTTAAAAATATGTTTATGAATCATTTAAATAATGTGTAACAGAAACCACAGTAAGATTGACCAAAAAAAAAGCCAGTCTTCAAAGCAATAACTATAAATCATTCTTCTTGACTTTTAACGTTTAATATTCTCAGACTATGTGTTTAATGTCTCAGCTGGTAGATATCACACATGTAGTCTGTTTCCTTTCAAAAGGAAAAAAATACACAGAAAATTGAGCAGTGTGATGGGCTAGTATCATTAGTTGTTTTGAAAGCTGATAGCACTGTGTGATGTGTTAACTGAGATGGTATCATTTGTTATATATCATTAACTTGCATAAATCCTTTAATCTCTGCACTATTTCAGTAAGCGAGTGACTCTCATGTGCAGTCTTTCATATCAACGTGTTTTCTCATTAACAAGAGATGTCTGAGTTTTCTGTGTTAATTCACATTTGTGTTGGCATTTCAAGTGTTTTTTTTTTTCTTTTATGTCTCCAGTAAATGAGAGCTTGCAACTTACAGTAAAGTTACCAGCTGCAAGTAAGTTATATATATGAAAGATATTGCTATCTAGAATAGCACCAAATTGGAATTCTGGAATTCACAGAAACCTGATTTAAAAAAAAAAAAAATCCCTGATATCTGTACAAGTTGACTTGTTAGTCAAGAAGTGCAGTAGGCTTTTGCAGACTAAAATGTAAGGAACGTTCAGTGCCGTTTTATCACGTAATTGGTCTGAAAGCTGAGACGATTAACACAGTCATATTTGCAAGTAACACTGAATTGGAGTCAAAAGAAGAGAGAAAAGACCAGCAAATTTGGAAAACACATACGAAATAAATGAGCAGATGTTTGAGGCAGCATTGCAAAAGTATCAATTTTATGGTTTTTGTTCTAGTTGAGAATAGAGAAAAATTTATCCTGTAGATATATTTGAAGTAGATTTCAACTCAAGTAGCTGCAATGTCGAGTGAAAGCAAATTATTTTGATTTGAGTGTTTGAGTGTTCCTGGGATTTAAAGCAAGGACCCCGCACCTACTGGCTCTAATATCCAAAATGCATCATCAGGGTAATAAATAAATCTTTTGCTGATGCCAGTGCCTGTGTTGCAATGAGTGCAACAACTCTGGAGGCTTAAAGGAGGGCAGCAAACTTCCCATGCTCTGATAAATTAAAATCTCAAACTTCAGAATATATCAAATGGGGATATGTACTACTTAACTGTAGTACTGATATTGATAATCAGTTAGCCAGTTTAATCAACTTGAATTTGTGGAAGAAGGTTTCTAAGAGGTTTGTCAGGCTTGGTCAACATTGACCTCACTAATGGGCACAGCAAGGGCCCTCTAACCAGGGTCTCCTGTTGAGAGCAGACAAAGAAGGTGAAATGCAGGAAAAAGCAATTTGGGAGAGCAAACTGAGAAGGAAAGTAGAGCCAGGGAAATAAAGGAGAAAAAAAAAATCACATGAAGTGATACGGTGAGCTTTTAAATAAATCTCTTCCATTTGAGAAAGGTTAGGCAGCTATGTCTGTGAGGTTTGTCTGGAGAAGGGCAGTGGAATTGGTTGTTACTGGTCTTGTTGCTTGCCCACTTGCTCCTTCCTCGTGTCTGATCACCGTTGAAGAGCATTATTTAAAATGTTAGGCTGTGCACTTCTAAGCTTTTCACTAACTACTGCTGGAAGCTTTTGGAATGGTTTTTGCTTCTAAAAAATACTTTTCAAGAGCAGACAGAGGAAGAACTCTGATCACCTTTCAGTTTACAGCTGGGACATTTCCCCAGTGAATCTTCTCTAGATTGCTTTGTTAAACTCCGTCAGTGGAATCCCTTTATGATGATTGCTATAAATCACTTTCAAGCCTTTCAAATGAAAGAATAGACAAGAAAATCCATTTTAACATACAGAATTCTAACAGGCTAAATTGGTCTCGGAAAGGCTTCTTTCAAGAGTTAGCAATAGGAGTTGGAAAGTGCTGTGAAACAAAATGAGTTGTAAAAGTAAATGGAGATTCAAAAGCAGCTTTTATTGGAAATGCCATGATTTTCGGAAGTGCAAATTAAAGGCACCTGTGTAGCCTCACAGCTTCTTTCTTTTCCCGTGCCAGTGCTGACACCCCCGTGGCCACTGTGCGAGGGAGACTCGTACTAATGGGCTTGGGCTTTCTGGCTGCCGAGGAAGGCCTGGTACTGGCGCTGGGCTTCTGTGTGCTGCTGCTTTCCGACTTTGCCCAGAAAGCCTTGTCCCCATATGCCTTCAAATCTCGAGCATGCCCGAGGCAATTTCACATGTTTCAGTTTTTGTTTGGTTCTTGCGTGCATTGCAGGGTGTTGTTTTGGGAAATACTCCCAGTAGCTTTTATTTAATGGATTAGTTCACATAGTCAGTCCTTGGTAGAGATTAAATTGTGATATTTATCGTGTCTTTAGAAGTCTCCACTCTTCATACTGAAAACAACAGCAATCGAAAGTTTTCTTCGCAAAAAATCCATTTGTTGCTTTTCTCGCTTATGAAAAATATGGTAAATGATGACAGGATTTCAAGCTTTATTGCTTACAAATATGTAAAATATTCTTTGTCCCCTGGGTCTAATTCTAGGCATTATGTATCCTTAACTGAGTTGTATGTGCATGTACAACCTGCAGCATTCATTCCATAAATAATTCTCCATATTTCATGTCTAACTTCCATTCATCTTGACTAGTGACTTGGGTCATGCAGAATGGAGAGAGTCAATTTTTGTTCCTTCTATCACTTGCTTGCAGTTCACATCATGCTAAAATTGTACTTCTAACGTTGCTGCCATGTTCCAATGATGCAAACTTCTTGTTCCTCTCATTTGCCAATGGGTGAATATTTCTTCAGTATTGCCATACACCAGGGGACAGCAGACACACAAGTGGCTTATCTGAATTCACTGCAGTGTCTCTCTCGCGTGATTCTACGCAGCCTCCTTAGACTTGGCCTCTGCTTAAGGAGGGTTGGGCCCTGTTTTTCATTGACTGCTTTTCAATGGTAGGGCCCATTCTGGAAGCCTTATAGAGTAACCTAAGAATCACTTATATTTTGAGTGTGCTTCTGATGCATCCTTAAAGAAACAAATAAAGGAAATCCACTGTATACAGTGAAGCCTCTGGGCTTTCAGCCCTGTGGTGACCCTTACCAGGACACAGTACCTGTCAAGTGTGTTTTGGGAGGTGAGCAGAAAATTTGATTCAGTGCCAGACATGGTATTTTCACTTGAAACACTGCTCAAGGATATTTCAAAAAGCCGACGGAAGTACAAGTGCCAAGTGAATTGTATGCACAATGAGGTGGTACAGGTTTTTGATGGCCGGATTATGAAGCAAATAGCTGGTTTTGAAGAGCTGTTTGAGGATGTAGTTTCTGAAAGATCACCAGCATAATAAATTCATTCAAGAATGAATTTGCATTCAGAAGGAAGGACAGCTGTAAAAGCTCTTTTTAATTGTGACCTTCCCAGTGATCTGGAAAGAATCTGTAGATCCTGGTGTAGGGAGACCCTGAACTTGGGTTGATGAGGGGTCCTGTAACAAACAACCTGTTGTCACGATCACTACGTGGACGAGGAAGCTCGCAGAGGCAGAGCTCCACTTGCAAATCTGTCTTTTTCTGTGTGTCCCCTGCCAGGTCTCACCCTGCCCCTGCAAGCCTGCGCGCACGGACACTGTGTGCACGGCAAGGCAGCAGGAGCGGCACACGCGTGCTCCTCACCTGCTGTGCCCTGTCTCTTATTCCACAAGGGCCTCAGCTCAGGGTAAACACTCTTCAAAGAGATGTATTTCCCCACTTCTGCGTTTCTTTAGAAATGTAATATGTTTATATTTTGAGGTACAAACTTCAAGCAAATAGGTCTATGTTACCTAATATACCTAATCTATTGAAAGGAGATTTATAGGAAGTAACAGCAAGGTCCAATTTGGCGTAATCAGACAACCATTAATTTTGTTTTCCAATATCATACTGCTGTTTTTTTAATAGCGAGTACACACTGCATCTGACAAGAAGGGAAAATTAAGGGTGAGATGGTAATGGAATATAATAAGAATCAGTGCATTCAACTCCTTGTTGGACAACTTTTAGAAAAAAGATGCATCTTTGAACAACCTTCTGGAAGAAGGAGGAAAGCTGTAGACAATCATTACAAGGTGGTAGCTCAAATGGACTGTGTTAATTCTGCTGTTCTCTAATGTAAATGCTGAATTTCAGAAACTTCATCCTTATAATGTGTTTTTAAAGCAATTTTCTATTCTTGAAAGTCTTCAAAAAACCTCAAACCCAAACATTTGTACCGTAACAGGCTCAGGTGTTCAGACCCATGTCTGGGGTTCAGACTTCTGCATGGCAGATCAAGAAACTGGAACTAGTGGTTGTTTTACAATATATTTACAATATAGTGACCTACATTTTTTTCTGTGCCTCATAGATGAGGATCAGAGCTTGCAGGAAACTGTTCTCTGTTACAGAAGTTTCATTGCTTCCATATAACTTCTTTGCAGACCGCATTTCAGGCTTTTGTCCCAGGCTGACCTTGGGAACCTGCTCATAGGGTTTCCTCGTCTTCCCCAGCTACTGCCCATTTCCCAGGGGCTGCTGCTCGCTGCTCTGTGCTGTGTCCCACTGCCTTTGCCCCTCTCCCCTGTTGCTGAGCCCGGGCTTCGGTGACGGCACTGAGGGAGAACGGGGATGGCCTCCCAGCCTCGTCTCTGCTCTGCTCTGGAGCTGTAGTCATCTGCCCAGAGCAGCAAGAGCAGGAGAAGTCCTGCCTGGCCTGTGGACCTGCGGTGTGTTTACCTTGGGCTGAGTCCAGCCAAGTGTTGAATTTTCTCTAGACTCTGTTAGGAAGAGTTACTTTGAGATCCTTATGGGAGCAGGCTTTGACATTAGTTATATCTCATACATTTATTAGCTTGGTGAAAAATATAAAATTCTGCTCTTCAATGGGGAGGTGCTAGTAAGATGCCAGGAACTGCTGGTTTGTTTTGTGTTGAGATGGTGGTTATGCATTATTTTTGATTTAAGGGACATTGTAAGTTGGCTTTAATCACTCAAAATGAACAGTCATAGAATCTTAATGGAAAGCATTGCCCAGCGCTTCACGTTGCCTACAGCAGTATTCTTGGGGTAATCACGGCGCGGGGGGGACACAAACCTTTGCTGCTCTTTACAAGGAATACGTGAAGATGTGATGTAAGCCACGTCCCTGAAGCACTTGGATATTCAGCATGTAGTCCTCTAGTGTTTCTAAAACGAGTATTAAAATTCCCTGTCAGTCCCTGAAAGGAAAGTAGTACCATGCACAGTGCATTTCATCTTTGAATTCTGACAGCAGAATTCTTGAAATGCTCCTGCTCCTTTTGTTGACTGTGTAGGGAATATGGGGTTGTACTGCAGGAAGACTGGGAAACTGAAGGTAGATTTTTAACTACTGACCTGTAAAAGATTCACAGTGTGTTAGAGAGAAAAATGTTCTTTTTCCTTTGAAAAAGAAAAATGTTTGGTCAGAATGGGTGGTTTGTGGCAAGCAGGAAGAAAAAGAAAAAACACCCTATAATCTCAAGCCTGGTTGTTCTGCTGTGGTTTTTATTTTTTTCTTCTCTCCCACTGATGTATTGACATGAAAAATGATGTGTTACCTTGCCCATTTATTATCTGCTCTTGCCGCTAGATTGTGAAACTGTTATTTGTGACTGAAATGAGGTTGTGTGGAATTGAACTGTGCCTTCCTTCTTCCTGAATGTTTTAATTATTCAGTATAGCCTGTGAAAAGGGTAGATAATTAAATACCAGGTGAACACTGTGATCATTCAGTTTGAGTGTGAAAACAAGCAAACAAAATATCCCAACAATTTACTCAATGAATTTGTTTTCTCATTACTACAATCTGTGTCTGGATCTTATAAGGTGCATCATTTGTTAGTACAACAGTAAATTTAAATACTGCACCTTAATTAAAGAAGGAAAAGGAAAGCATTGACACTATTTGCACTTCGAAAAAAGCCCTTTTATATGAGATGCTTCTATTGCTGTTTTCATTTAAAAACTGTTTTTCTGAACTTGATCTGCCGTGATTAGCAAATCCAACGCATTACCAGTCATATTAGATTGAAATACTATTTCATGTTCATTTTTAAGATCCTCCTAATTGTCTGAAGTTAATTAACTTCATCAATTGCCTTTTTTATATATTGTACTTTAACTCTGTATCATTGCTTATTCAGATCCTCAGTCTTACTTGCAATGCACAATCAGATGCATTTTACTTGCCAGAATGAGTGATACTAGGTTCCTTCTATTTTATTTCACTTCTATTAAGATTTCTCTGAGAAAATGCATAGGAAAAGTCCTCCATGAATACTTACTACCTGTTAAAATTTTGAGAGTCACAGCTGAATTACCCTGGCTTTAGCCATGTACAGCTAAAGCTCTTGTGGAAAGCAGCACTGCCAAGCATAAAATTCAGATAAGAAAGGAGTCCAAAATAAAAAGTGGATAGTGATAGCATACAGTATCTGGTTAAAATGATCATGGTTTCATTCTCCGCAAGAATTTACCTGCCTCCAAAACTCTATTCTTAGACTACTGTAATATGGGCAGGGATAGCTAGTAACTTTGTCCCTGCAGTCCCAGCCATGTACAAGCGGTGGAGAAGTACGTAACACAGGGAACATAGGAAAGAGTAAAGACTAGTCATTATATGACTAGTCATGAGGTAGTCTCAGGCTACAGCTCTAGCTGGTTTATGTGGTCAACAAAGCTACTAGGGAAATGTATAGGTTTAGTTTTGCTCTTGTTTTTAGGCTCCTTTAGTCCCTTCATCCAACTTGGTTTCTTCTTCAGGAATAGTCCTTAAGCAGTCATCCTAACAGTCATCCTAGCATTCTCATCTAGAATCCCTGTTCCACCATTTTTCCATCTCCAAGCTTCCTGCATTTATTGATTTATTTTTACCTTTAGCCTGAAGCTCTGCCTCCTCTTCCCACCTGGTGCTTCCCTGCTCCTCTCTTTTGCAGCATCACCTTGACGTGATGTTTTTGAAAACTCCCTTAACAGCAACACTACCCAGTGTATTCATGGTGAGTGTTAGCAGTGGTTTTTTTTAAATGCCAAGCTTGGAGTCCCACAGGCTGGGAAAACTGGAAACTGAGAAGGAAACTGCTGCTCCCTGTAGCATCTGTTGTGGAATGAAATATTTTGGGTATAGGAGCTTGCCTTGGAGTTAGAATAAGGAGGCACCTTCTGTTCCTGTCCTGCGCATTTATCCTCTAGGATTTTTGATATATAAACTTCAAGCTCAGCCTGCAGGCTTCTCCTCTTACAGTGTCGTTCTTCAACTTGGGTTGTCTGTTTGCTAAAAGTGGTGAGAACACACTAATCTGAGGTTCTTATCCCTCAGATAAGATGAACTTGGTGAACATGCCCGAAGATCAAAGGGGGGATACACAGAAGTGTTATTCTTCCCTTCACAGCAGGCACAAACATGTAAGATTTGTTTCTAAAAAGGCCTTGGCTGACTGTTATTATTAGCAGGTCAGTGAGCTAAACTCTGCCAAAAAAAAAAAAAAAAAAAATCAGCCACAGATTCTCCTCAGGCAACACTCAGCATTGTCAGTTAGGAGTAACTTGTTTTGATCCTTTAAAAATGGACGAAGGAGCAATCTGGTCACACATACATTTATTTATAAGGATGCTTTTGTCTGATTTACTTTTTGTCAGAACCAGGATGTCTGATGAAAAAGTTCTTGTCAAAATAGTGTTGTTTCATATTTTTTGGAGCAAAAAATGCTCCAAAGTTTTGATTTTTTTTTTAATTTAAATCTTTATAATGCATTCATGACTCTTGACAGTGAATGCAAAGCAACTGGCAACAGAGAGGTTTGCTGATGAAGTTCCAGCAAATTTCCATGTGTTGTGAGAGAAGAAGGGAGGGTCCACAGCAGGTTGTTGTGAGCCTTTATTAGTTGTACAGCCAGGAAATAACAATCACCCCAATTAGTACTGTTTTAGTTCAGTTTAGCTGAGCCGTAACTGGCATGTTTATTTTCCCAGGTCTATTTCATGAAATAAAATAGTTGCACTGAATGCCTTAGGAATGCTTAAAGAAAAAAAAAAAATCCTGTACAAAGCATTAGTTCATTTTGAAATGATGAGAGAATTGCATCATAACTTGAAAAGACAAACTATTAACATAACATCTTGTTCCAATGGGCACGTTAACTGATTCTGGAATTCTGAAATTCTGAAGAGTCTGTTTTGATAATACTGTTTATCAAAATACAGAATATTTATTAAGGAGTTTCTTAAATGTCTTTGTGACGTGTTCACAGTAATCACTGTTGCAACTTTTCTGTTTTCATCAGTATGTGCTTTACACTATGTTCTCTTCATCTGGCTCATATGTAGCTGCTGGTTTTTGGCTAGATTCTGAGATCTCCTTTTTCTCTTAACTATACTCTTGTTTCCTGAAAGAAATAAAAAATTGTCTAATACTTTATTAACTTGTATTCTGTTGCCCACTTTCCCATTCATGTGGCAATCCTAACAGGCTATGCTGTGTATGCTTAATGTCTTTGATGGTAAAATACAATAAAAGTAGGATGCCCTGGCCAAGAGCTAATATTTGAGCAGATATACAAACACCCTTTTGCGTCAAACATTTGTGACTCCGTAATATATTCAGGTACTGCTAGGTAGCGCCCAACTAGGATAATGAATGTTAGTAGTACAGACGTCTGTGATTTGTGTCTGACAGACAAAACGTGTGATAAAGGAAATGCACACTTATCTTTTACGTTTCACCTGAAGAAAGTTGGTAAGATGCCAAGGCATCTTATGACTGGACAGAGCTTTAATTTATACTTTTTAAACTGAAGCCTCTTCTCGTCAGCTAGCTCACTGTCAGACAGCTGCAGAGTCACGTCACTGTCCTCAGATGTGCTGTAGAAAGGTTTGAGGTTCATTCCCTTACTGACCTTTGCTATTCTATACATTGCTTACTGTTTTCACCACTCCCTTTTAGTTACTTTGACTCATGCTAATCTAGGGAGAGAAGGGTGCTGGCCTCTTCACCTCCTAGGCACTGGGTATGTGCACTGCACCAGTGCTGCCAGAATGTCCTCCCTCAGCAGAAGGGAGTATCTTGCATTACTACTGTGTTGCTGCCCAGGGGAGGAAGTTGCTCCCTGTGCCCTCTTTCTCTGTAAGATTTTTTTTTTTTCAGACTGGCATTCTTGGCAAATTGTTAGGTAGCTGCTTTAAATGTAATTTGACATTTCTGTTACACAAGCTAACATAGTTTGCAATGTGAAGATGCTACTGGAATTCATCCCTGAAAGTAAGCCAGTATGTGTTAAGACTGCTACAGCACTGCTATTCTCCCCCTCATTGTGCAATAGTAGTAGCCCAAGAGGTGCTGTCTGTTAGATAGATATTTCTGTAAGACTTTATTTCTCCAGTTTCCCTTGTCCAGTCTGTCTTGTTTCATTGCAGAGCGTACTGTATACTGTCCTGAATATTCATTGCAGCTTGCTTTTTTTTTTTTTTTTTTTTTTTTTTTTGCTATTTATGAAGGAAAAAAATATATTGCTTCATGAAGCTCTTAGATAGGGTTCATGCTTATGTTGCTCTGTGGAAATAGTATTTTGTCTTGAGCAAGGCTGTTGCCTATCTGGCTATAATTTGTAGCTCTGGTAGACAAAAACTTGGAAGGTTATTTTTCTGGTGAGCGAAAGGTGAAATCATGTTTTGCTAGTGCACTAATGAGGCAGTATTCTGACAAACAAACTTTGGCTTCCCGAGTATGGTGGTCTATATGATAGTATCACCTAATAACATACCCATGCATATTTCAAAGAAAATGTGAAAATATAGGTAGCAAAACATATTGTTTTGTTACATGTTGTTTTAATATGTGACCTAATGAAATGGGTTTTCAGAAGGTTTACAGAAAAGCATTTCAACAAGGCATGCACATGCATCACTGCAATTTGACTGGTTTGCATACTCTGACTAGCAATTAAAGCCTTATTAAAGACTTGACCTTCATGTCAGTGTTTTTCTGTTACTGAGATATGTGTTGAATGAAGATAGTGTTACGATGTTCAGGTGAAAATACTTGTAGATGAAGATTCTAGTGAGGCAGAAGTGCTGGAAAATCCAGTCATTTTCTGAATATAGTAATGTGATACAGGTCTTGGTGTTTCTTGAGAGTAGTAACACTTTCCAAATCAGACAGTTTTCCTCACTTTCAGATAGAGGGTCTTCACAGGTAAGAAGATGCTGAACAAATGCGCAGCACAGTGGTCCAGAAAGTCATCGTAGATTTAGCTGCTTTTTTTGAGATTATTTTGTGACAGAGGCATCTCAAATTCTGTTTTCTGTCCCCAAGGCAATCATTCTCCCTATTGTCACAGAGAATTTTCCTCTGTGCAGCACAATAGGGATAACAAAACTAATTTCAGTCTCAATTTAAGCTTAATTCCCAGATGAAGTTGAAATGAGGCTGTAATGAACTTGAGCCTGTTTTTGATTATTTTCTGCATTTTGTTATACAAGCTGAGATAGTATGGGTATTTTCCAGACACGGTGCTATTTTGACTGGTCCCCTCTTGAGCAGATTAAAAACTGGAAGTTGTTGCTTTGCATGTTAAGTGAATATGGGAAGATTGCTGGGAATTTAATTTTGTACTTTAAACTGAATCAGACCTACCAAAATGCACATCCAAAAGAAAAAAATATGATCTGCGTGACTAACAAAATGAGTGAGTTCCAAGACTCTGATCCTATAAAACAGAGTGATCAAACCATTTAAAATCCACTTGACAAGCCAAACTTTCACAACTGTGTTTTACTATCCCAGTAGCACAATCCAATCAGTACAGTGGTGATAACAGCCACTCTGTCCTCCAAAGGGAAGTAGAAGTAACTGCCCAAGTACTGGCTAAAAAGCTGACATCAGGTAGGTTTTTAGAGGATGGTTTTCAGAGAGTTGTTTTCTGTTGCCTCCTTCCAGCAGCTGTAGCAAATGCAGAAGGGAATGGCAGGTCTTTGAGGCCACGATCAATCCTTTCTAGCCAGTCTGTTCTCCATAAGTGGTCCATGCAGTGAACCGTTCAAATGTTTTCTTCCCATACATTCAGCTTTTCTAGGCACAGATGAGGTAACAAACCTTCCCAACTGTGGCCTTGGGTAATGTGGACTTTACTGAGCTCCAGGGTAATATATGTCCAGATGGAGTAATGAGCCCACACGGAGGTGGCAGAAGTCAAAGGACCTTTTTTTTGGATAGGTTTGGCACCTGCTATTATGGTGGGCTGTTTTATGCAAGTACTACCACTCTGCTGCTACTGCATTACAAAATGCATTAAGCATCCAATTTCCTTTGTAAATGAAGCAGCGTGTTACCTCAATAGCTACTTTTGAAGCTGTATGCAACTTAGAGCAGATGCTAAAACTAATAGAACCCAGTGAACCTCCTCTGAATAGTAATCCTTGAATAGAGAAGTGTCTTTAGTAGCTTATTTTTTTAGTAATGTAAAGTTTATTAAATAAAATATGAATTATAAAGAAGAGAAAATCAAATGGTCTTTTAGGGCAAAAATAAAACCTTTAAAATTGCTATACAGTGCATTACGTATGGGCTGCCAAAAGAGTAATAAAACACGTTTAGTCATGTTGCAAAGCTTAATATTCTGTGGCATGTTGTTAACATAGCCCAAACCAGACAATTGCTTGCTCATAAATCTCTTCTTTTTCTTTAATTCTTATCATGGAAAAAGACCAAAATCATTTTTTAAAAACAGTCTTTAGTCAGGTGATCCTGAATGCCCTGTTAAACAATATTTACGGTGCTGGAAAAGACATGAGGCGAGTGTGGTTCAGGCTGGTAGACTGCTGTAGCTCAACTCTGATGTAGTAAGCAAAGAGGATCAGTTGAAACGTATGATTTTATATTTGATAGAAGTATTTAATACAAATAATGATCTCATGTATATGTAACTGAGTGCAACACAACTTGTGAACTGCACTGTTTCAAGAGCTTTGAGCTACTGAAAAAGTCTGGGGAATAAATGATGCTTGAAAAGGGTAAAGATACTTTCTCATCTTGTATGTCACTGTATCTATACCCTTTTTGGCTAAAGATTTGGCCTGTTCTGGCCTTGTCTAGCCAACTTTTAGTTTCATTTTCTACTGTTGGTTTTCTTGCCTTAGCAAATGAAGTCAGTACAACCCATCTTATTGCCAGAGGTGATCTTACCTTCACAGGTGTGAAGTTTAAATTTATGATTAAAATCTTTAATCTATTTTCTTGATTTAGAATGTACTTGCTTTACATATCTCACAAGGTTTTTTATTAGAGTGATTTGGGTGGTTTATGTAGTTTTAGTTTTGAATGCATTAGTGTTCCTGAAGGGGAGGAGGAAACTGCAGGTTAGATGAAAACCCTGTAAGAGTTTACAGCTATCACTGTTGGACTGCTTCCAGCAATCTTCACAGAACTGGTATCTTCTGTGCCCTTTCTTAAGTACTGCGTGAAGGAGGAAGTCTGTACACGTACAGAGGGTGTAACAGATAAGCTGAGGGGACTGGCTGTGTTATGCATTTAGCAGCACTGTGCCATGAGATGGAGATGATAAACCTCTGCAAAGTTTGGGGAAGAAACGATTAACCCCTGGAGAAATCTTATCCCAAAGCCTCTGTTTGAGCTCAGGGAAAACACTCATGATCAAGCTGCTTCCATCATAGAACTTTAGGCATTTATTATTTAAATATCTAAGTTAAATGTTTATGCTCCCCATGTACACATTAGAGGGTGGTAACTGCCTGACTTGGAAGCTCTGAATCCTGCTGCGGACATTCTGCAGACATCTGGGAAGCTGACACTGCTAAATTTGTTACCTAAAGGCCTTTAATGCTTCAGGTTGGGGAACAGATAATCTTTGAAGGATTTGGAGCAGATCTTGGAAGTGTGATTTTTTTTTTTTTTTTTTTTTTTTTAATTTATCCTACTGAAGGACTGATGGTAAAATCATGATAAGATCATAGAATCATAAGGGTTGGAAAAGACCTTCACGATTGCATCCCACAGTAAAGAGATGGCAAAGTTTGGAGTGAGGGAGATTTTGCTGTCATCGACACACTAAACTGCAGTGTTCTATACATTAACACAGCACGAGACGCCAACAGATTTCTCATATTGTGGAGCTAGAGAAACTCTGAAGAGTAAGGACAACTAGTAAAAACTGCATTATTAAACTGCAATTTAACCTGCAACTACTGAAGTATTCTGGCTTTTTTCTTCTCTGTGATGAAGTGCCTAGTAGATGTTTTGATATCTTGGGACAGAAATCTGGTTTGCTTAACTTGCGTGTTTGTGTAGAGAGAGCAGTAGTCATTAATCAGTGTACTTAAAGTGCCGTTCTCTTAAAATGCTCTTTATGTACAGTAGTTGCTAACTTTAACATTTGACAGTTCTTCCAGAGACTGTTACAGTAGTCTTAAGTAACTTAGGCAACACTGTGAATTCTGCAAATACTTAGCCATTCTAGGTACACGTGTAGATAATGAATACATATGTGTATAATAAATGTTATTGTTCTGCTTTTTCTACTTATGTAATCTGATGCATTTATTTCTGAAAGAGCACATTTGTAGCTAGTAATAGTAAGCAGCCAAGTACTGTAGGAATATGCAGCTAATCATTTGAGTGTGTGAATGGGATTGGAAGCTTTTTAAAATATTGCCTCTTTAGGGAGACATAAACATTTGGTAGATAACTTTTTCCTTGCCCTCAGGTTGTCTGTTACTTCTATGGTTGTTTGTTTTGAGCTCGGTAAATTGTAGAGAACAACACTATTGGCCAACATGAAAACAATTTTTTTCACTGAAATTTGTGTTAGCTGTAATTCCACCTTAGGATGGATTAGCATTTTTTTGAAACACTTTTACAGCATTCTGCAGGTTTTTCATTACTGTGCTGTACTAGGGGAAAATGTCACTTATTATTTCATGCACCAAAACAGTTTGTCTGCATTGATATATATTCACAATTGCTGGCCTGCACTCGCATGCCTTTAAGGGCAAAGAAAAAAACTAAACAAAAACAATTTAGGACGGTTCTGCTAATTGTTTGCATTAACTATGTTGTAAGAAACTGGGAGTGATATTATTAATTGAGTTGTACAAAACAGTGCACAAGCCAACTCTAAGCCCTGTGTATATTAATGAGATAACAAGGAAAGCCTGTAGCTAGGCAGTGATCATTTTAAAAAATTATTTTAGCTATTTAATTGCAGCTTTGGTGTTTTATTGATTGTATTTAAGCTGTCAGTAGCAGCACATTAATAGCACATTATGGAATTTATTTTTAACTACCTCAGGCTTAAATACTAATAAAATAAGACAAGCATGATTCCAACATCCTTTTATTTGTTAGTCGAGCTCTGATGAGATGCTACAAAGTTCTGGTTTAGCTTTTAGTGAAGGCCAATTGAGAGGTCTTTTTATTTTTATTTTTACTTTTATTTCTTCCTTTTTTCTAAAGGATCAGCTGCATACCTCTCTATACATAGTTTTGATCCTGACAATATAACTGAAATAATTATAATTGGATAATTGAAACACTTTAGAAGCCTTGGTCTTTGCTGGGTTCTAACCAGTGCAGTCCATGTATGTTAAAAAGGGAAATAGTTTAGTTTCTGGAAGTCTGCAATTGCCACACAAGTACAATACTAACCGACATACAAAGAGAGCAGCTACCTGCTTAGGTTAGTTAGGTGGATGTATTTTTTCATATATTAACTGTGAATGGGTAGCAGAAAGGCCTGAATGCTGACACGTCTTGCAGGACCCCAAAGGGCTGTATCCTTCCCAGTAAGGTTAATGTGAGATATGTCACATGATAATTGAAGGTCATTAGCATTTGTTAAAAATTAAAAGGGAAGCAGAATTCCTCAAGGCCTTTCATTATACTGGGCCTTTGTGGAGATGAAGTGTTCCTAATTAGCAACCTGTGTGCTCTTTGGCTGGACTTCAGGTTTTTGACCACCTGAACTCTGTTGTTATTTAAGCACCTGGACTCTGGCTCACAGTTATTCAAGCCAGATATGTTAAGCAAGGGAAGAAATCTTACTGCCTTTTTCAAGAGTGATTAAAGAAAACTCACCCAGGTTAGGACATAATGTTCTTCAGCTATCACAATGACTCAGTACACAAACGTTACTAGAGAAGCAAACACCACCAGGAATATTCATCCTAGACTCCACTGGTTACAGAACTGTATTCCTGTTTTTTTTTTTTTTTTTTTTTTTAATAGTAGTATAAAAGAGGAGATGGTGGAATTGCTTCCATTGTGATCAGTGTTATGCTTCAGAGACACTGAAAATATTTTGAAATATTTTTTATTTTTTCCCCCTATCTTCTGGAAAATTGTTCTGCTATTTTATGAGATGGTATTTTATTGGAATGTTTCTTAAACTGTTATCCTTCCAGCATACAAAAAAACAAGTAAATTGAGTTGAAAACCCTGCTTGTGTAGTGTGCTGCAGTTCCACATGCATGTAGGCATGCTTGGGGACATTCATGCCTTATGTATCTCCACTCCTCAGAAGATACGGCAATGGAGGGAAAACACAGATTTTTAAATGGTATTTGATGGTTCAATCCTGGTAAAATAGTAAAATTATTTTTCTCATATGTCAGTGACTTTAGCTCATCATTAAGTGATATTGCCAGTGTAATGAACACATCTCATTCTGTTCAGGGAGCCCTGCACGTAGTTTGTAGAGAGCTGCATCTTTTACCTTTGGTAAACTGAATTACTGTGACTGCACTGAACCAAACCCTGTCCTGCCTTTAGTGTAACAGTAGGGAAAACATCACATTATTATAAAGGGGAGATATTTGCACCTGCATTATGTTTTGTCTGTTTATTCCTTCCTACTAACAAAGGTTTAGGGAAATAGAAGGTAAATACTTATTGAATATTGTCTGCAGTTACCAAAATTTTTCAAAAGGTAACTTATACCTTGAAAATGGAGAAACAAAATTATATGTATTTTCATCTCTCCTATCAGAACTGTGCTATTTTTAATTTAAGTGATGGGCTATATCGGTATTAACTTTTTGAAAAAACATGATGAAGGTGGCCAGAAAAGTCAATTACAAATGTACTGGGAAACCTGCAGCATTTTCATGATACCATGTTCCTCACAGCGTGTGGGACAACAAGAGAAAGTGCTTGTGAAGTATACAAAATACAGTGATTCACCTTCCTGCTTGCTACTGGTGAGGAGGGACTTCTTTCTTCTGGGGATGGCCTCCAGAAACTTTTGCAGTCTTCTAGACAGGAGCAGAACTGAAACAGCTAAAATAGAAAACAGATACATAACTATTATTTTCCCTATACTGACGCTTTGTTTCTCAAAGTTTATACATATAATCAGAAAGGACAGTACATTGGCTATCAGCTCAGTCCTGTGGTTTATTCTGGGGTTTAAAAAGGGTCCTGCTTGAGACTGACTAATCCTAGCTGGGATTTAGGCTAACTTAAAAAAAAAAGGCGGGGGGGTGGGGGGGAGTGGGGAGGTGCTATTTATAGGACTGTTACTGGCATCATCAGTAACCAGTTACCAACCTCTACAATTTTCAGTAGAGAGGTTTAGTTAATAGCCTTGGCACCAGAGCTTTCTTTGCTGGTTTAGTGTTGCTGGTAGCAGCACTTGTGCTGCACCACCTGAAGTCAGGTTTGAATCCATTTCTCTGATTAAGAAAGCTACATGAGCACTATATCCTTTTCCATAAGCACTCCCACAGGCTGTGCATAGTACTGGTACTCACAGGAAAGCTGATCAGATCAGTTCTCAAAACATTTATGTGTTTATATATATATATATATATAAAGGTATCTATGTTGGTTGAAATCAGTTAATGAATTGGGTTTAAGATGGAAAAGTAGTTTTCAGATCTTTGCTATGATTTAAATTACAACTAACTTATTTGTTCAATCATTTGAAGAGTTTATGTGGATTAGAGTCATTAAGCAGAAGCAGTCATATTCTGCCCTTGGTACAGCTTGAACTGCAGCTATTTAATGTAAGTAAAAACATTAAGATTTGCATCTGTTGCTTTTTAAGATCCTCCTCACTTGAAAGGATCCAAACCACAAACGCAGCTGGTTCTCAATTGACCCTTGGTTTATAGTAGCAATTCTCTCTTTCTTAATTTTGTCATTCTTTTTGTGGTCTGAGATTTGAACATCTAGAAATTTGTGTCATATTTTAGGAAACTTTTTTTTTATGCTTGGCTGTTTAGTTGTACAGCAAGCCTTTTTCACCTCTTTCATCAGCTTTTCCATGCTTTTTGTGCTGAAAAAAAATCAGTAGCATGGAGATAATTTGTGGAGATTTCTCATGGTCAACTGAAAGTGTTTAACAATCAATTAGACATATGAAAGAGAGGCAGTTTATCGTGGGTTCATGTTTGTGTGCTGTATGAATAATCGCATGCTTGGTAAAATTCCACTGCTGTGAGAAACATATTGGAAGAAGTGTGACTCACTAGGCAATATTATCAGCAACACAACCTTATGCAAAGAAAATGTTTGTACTGGGCATAGTCTCAAACATATTCTTCTGAAGTCAGCAGTGATTTCTGTAGCACTAGGATTTACATATGGAGTTTTATATTCTGAAATAGTATTCTTTGCATGTATTGCATAGAAAATTTAGAGATGAAAGATCTGCTTCACATAGTTTATGGTAACATGAAACATATTATGGTAACATAAAAAGATAAAATGGTTAAAGATAAAATGGATTCTTTGGTGCGCCAACGGTTGGGCGCGGAATCAGACAGATCTGAAAAATACAGTACATCAGTTTAAAATGTTGTCTAAACCAAAAAAATTAACTTAATGTTTTTTTTTTATGTAGGGCAACATTGAAACAAATTTAGTACATTAACAGGCAGTCAAAATACTCCTAGGAATTTCCCTTTTTGTCAGCTGAAACTGTCAAGTACAACAATCCAGGTCTATTCTTCCAGGCACTACTGTACAGCATAAGGGGGATGGAAAAAGGAATTATTTCCAGAATGTATCCATGCTATAAGACATGAGTTCACAGTGCAGCCACTGTTAGCCTTGGAAATTATTGTATTGATTAAAAACTGCCTATCCGTTCTACTTGCACTACCCAAGCATTAAAATGTCTCTTCCAAAAATTGTGCATAGGAGTGTTAAGCAATGTGGCTGGCAATCAAAAGCCAGCACATGCCCTCATGCCTATGGCTGACTTCCTTACTGAAATGTTCCCCCCAACACATGCATTGTTTGCATTGTCCTGCTTCAGTTTGAGTTTTAAACAGTTTCATCTGAATTACAAAACAACAGACAATACCCGCTGTTTTGCTTTGTCTCATTTGATAGGCATGCAATATTTTCCCAATAGGATTTTAAGATGATAAAACACTGAATGAGTTAGAAGGTGGCAGACTGAAATGATGATATAATCATTAAACTTACAGCACCCTTGGCTTACATGATGTGTCTGTGGTGTAAGCCTCAAAGAAAATGAGTAAAATAATAATAATATGTTAGAGGTATTCATGAACCCAAATGTTACAGATCTACAAGCCTTCAACTTTTTCTTTTTAAAAATGTGTGTATGTGCTGGATTTTGGACAGCCTTCCTCCCTCCGTCTTGATGTGAGTTCAGAGCTCTAAGAGGGATGGTTTGTGACTGAGTGAACATCAAAAGCTCTGGCTGTATCTTCCCACCAGAACAGGATGAGATACTACTTGATTCTGACTGTGCCAAGTATCAGATTGGAAGCCAAAGAAATACAGTCGATGTGTCACCGACTGGATGCATGCTGTTTGATGTAGTTAAATATCCACCAGGTTTGACATGAGCCAGGGGGAATTATGTTCCAAACTGTCATCTTGCAGACTGAAGTTAGGTCCTCACTTCAATTAGCTACACTAGTCTCCACAGAAGAGTTTGTCAGAACCTGAAGTTTGTTAGAAGGCTCTGTTACTGGAGTGCACTGGAACGTACTGGTAGAGTGAGTTTGGCAAAGCATATGACCACGATGAAATATTATTCTTAAATTAAGAGCACATTGAAGTATTCCTCTCGGCCTTGTTAAGTAATTAATAATGAAGCTGAATCCTCTTGCTCCATTTTGGAGATGTCTCATTGAATCATGTGTAGAATAATGTAACTAATCTGTGTGACAGAAGCCCCCATGCATCAGCTGACAACAGTGGTTTTCCTGGAAGAAGACAGGACTTATGTCAAAAGGTATTGATCATTCTTTTCAGTAATATCAAAGAACAAATGTACTGTAGGCTTCTCTAGTTAAAAAGTAGCAGAACAAATGGTTTTTATCTGTATGCCCATCACATCTGCATAAATTGCACTGATGCTAATGGGACTTGTAGAAGCATAGACGATAAAAGTAAGTTGATGAGCAAAACATAGAGCAGGGCATCCTACAGAAGAAGCAGAAGGTTGTGTCCCTGTAAGGGTAATGTGCATGCATATAACTCAGCCTACTTGGAATGAATTAACAGGTTTATGGGCTGCACAAAAGGTCTTCATAATGAAATATGTAAGCTTTACTGTATGTAGTATATATATATAATAGATACAATATTGCATATGCAATAGCTGTGCAGATTAACTGAATTGTAAAAAAATTGCAAGCTGCATCAAAAAGTACGCAGAAATATGTGATGAAATCAATAGAAAAGGACTGAATCCTCACAACTGATCATAAACGACAACACTGTGAGCAGAAAAGCAAGAAGCTTCTGAGGAAACAAGGGTATTACCTGTTCCATATCAGACCACTAGTTATGTATTTCAGTGTAAGTCACAATCTTGACAAAATCAGCATGGCAGATAGTCAATTCTATTTCTTGATAGTTTCTGAGAGGATTTTGACTAAGATGTGTTTGAGTTCTGTGTTCATTGGAAAAGTGCAGACCAAGAGCTGCAGGCACTGAAACCATTAATTGCAGTGATCTAGATGCCACTCAACTTATTAGGATTTTTCTTTTTTTTTTGCAGTATTGAAAATAGCATGGAGGATCATCTTTATTTTTTGTAGGTTGATTGTTCAAAGCAAACAACTGATGAATTTAATTAGAAAGACTTTTTTTAAAGGAAAAGTGTGTGAGGAATGGTTTTAATAAATTCTTTTCATAGGATTCTTTTCATACTCTCTTGATATTCTAGCTCAAGAGACTCAATATTGCCTTTTAACATTCAAGACTTCAACAGGGTGGCTGTACGGTTCTCATTTTACCTAGGATTGCAATGTTACCTTTACCATCTTGCACTGTATGGTCTTCCAGTATTTTCTTTCTGGACAAACTATATACTCAAGATGCATGTACCTGAAACAGCACTGTGTTGTAGTCTGATATATCTGGATATTCTTAAATGCACACAGGAACATGAAGTCACCTTTGAATCCCGGAGTATTTCTGGCTAACATAAAAATATAAAATTAAATCATTGCTGCCCAAAGGAACTCTATAAACAGGAATCGTGAGCAGATACAAATAAAGAACTCTATAGGGATGGAAAAGATATGGCTGAAGTATGTGTTATCCTAGTCGTATAGAAGCTTTTAGGGCTACAGCAGAAAGGAATGTGAAGCTATTTGGGCTGCTCTGGTACACTGGCCGCACAACTTAGCGATGCAGTGGAACTTCTCTGTAAGCAGATTAGCTCCTGAGTCGACTGAGTAAGGTGCAAGGCAGTTTTCTTCTGGTAATGCAGGTGTGAGCCTTTAAATAGAAAGAATTACTATTAACTTCAAAGCTGAGTTACCAGCACTAATAAAACTTGAAAGAAGTAATTTTTAGGTCAATTTGCCAACTTTCTAAAATTATTGTGAAAGAGTTGCAATTCCTTCCAAAAGAGCATGCGCCCTTTCTACTTCTGCCTATAGAGAAGGACCGAAAAACCCGTGAACACCATGGAGACACTCTTTTGCCAGTTCCACATTGTGCCGTATTTGTGAACCTTTTTGTTTCCTTAACTATTTATTTACTTCCTTATTTCATTTTTGGTCAGTGTGCATGTTTGTTTCAGTGATAATATAACTCATCTCATAACTTATGCTTTCTAATATAAAGTTACAATAATTCTTTGAGATACTTAGCAGGATTTTAAAAGCATTAATCTTTGTGCTTCCCATGCAAATTGTAAAATAGATTAAATATATGGAAGTACTTAGCCTAAATCCTTTGTAACAGAATGGCTGTATTTGCTTTTCCTTGTTGTCAGACTACCTACCTGTTGGCTTTCTTTGCTGTTTAAATGCTGTTCTGTTTGTTCCTAACTTCCCCTGTTTAACAGCAGACAAACCCAGGGAGCACTGAATGAATCGGATGATCCCGAAACAGGCTGTCTAACTGATAACAAGCCAACTTCTCGTCACTTCTATCCTGTCGCCTTGCTGCTTGTCAGCTCACACTTGCTGGTTGTGTGGCTTATTTTAAGTCTTGCTTTGCTATTAGCCAAATATCAATAAACTGCACTTGTGTTCCTTTTCTACAAACCGCAACAAACTAACTTTAGAAAAAGGAATTATGCTGTAATATTTCTACATTTTCAGACCCCAATGATTCACCTTTAAGATAGAAACGTCCAAAATGTACAATGCTTTCATTATTTTTCTGAACTCTAATACTATGCATTGAGTGAATTGATTTGCTCTTTCTGTTCCTGGTAAAGCTTTCCCACTGTAATTAGCTCAAAGAAAGCCCACTTAAAATGCTATCACTGTATACAAGATGATGTGGAATCCTGAATGCTTGAACCCCTTTTTTCTCCCAGAGTAATAGTCTGATAAAATAAAAATGAATTTGCACAGTACGAACTATCCCCCAGCCAAATACTACAGGGCGGTGGTTTGTGAGACTTACTTAGTGTTATTTTCATTGCTGTTATTAGCTGATGGGATTTTTTTGTTTTACAAATAGGTTATTATTTTGCTACAACTAACCCATTTCTGTCAAGTAACTAAATGGAATAGAATAAGTTTTGTTTTGTAACTAAATTAACCTGTTTGTAATTGTTGCTTTAGTTGCTTTTGCTTTCAAGACACTTTTATATTCTTTTTAATGAAGTCCGGTTTGTCTTGATGCACCACTTTGGCACTTGTGACTTTTGTACTGTATGTGAACAAGCATCTTTCCTTTATAAAAGCAGAGAGTTTGATTGGGCTATTTGAAAAGCCATTTCTCTTTTTTTCATTGCAAAGCTGAACATATGGGAAATGAAACAGAGATGAAACTTTCCTTCACAAATCTATAGGGTCAGACTTAATAAAATGCCTTATTCCTACAAATCTCATTTTTAGGGCAACAGATACTCTCATATATATAGTAAAGTAATTTGAAAAGTATGAGAAGATTTAAAAGGCAAATATATTTCTGGAATCAAAGTGAAATGTATGAATAATTTTTTTACTAAACTTTAAAGCTTAAGGGCAAATATATTATGGGAAAAAAAAAATCGTATCATCTATTTCCGAGGGCAATAACTGTATTGGGCCTGGCCTTGGATTTAATTTTGTAAGATGTATCATCACTTGTGGAAAACAAAAAATGTAGAGTTGAATCTTTGTTATTTTTACTTCAACTGTTGCTGAAACTCTGCAATGAACAAATAAAACATATTTATTTATTCTGTGTTTCATGAAGTTGTACTTTTTCCCCCCTTTCACTAGAGAAGGATGCCGCATAGAGAATGTTCTGAAGAATGTCAAATGCAGAAAGTATGCATTCAACATGATACAGCTGATGGCTTTCCCAAAGTACTACAGACCTCCAGAAGGGACATATGGAAAAGCTGACACCTAAGTTTAACAAAAATGTAATCAGGAACATACATCTATGCTAATTAGTGAATATAAAAAAGTGCTGTTTATGCGTTATTAATTGGCAATGTGTAACAGTCAAGATGTTATCCTTACCAGATTTTATCATTTTAAAATTAAGTGCAGATAGCCATTATGAAATAAAACATCCTGAAAAAGTAGTGGACTGAGTGTTCTCAAAATATCTTCAGCTTTTATGCACAAAGTTGAAACTCAGTGTGACATGTTAGCTAGCTGGAAATACTTTTTGAGTAGTTGATAGAAGATGAAAAAGGGAAATGTGGACTGCCATAGGAACTATGTTAGCAATTTAGAAGGTAGCATTTGGACTCTGAAGCAAAACCTGAGATTTAAAGGTTCTCTTCCTGTTGCAAATAACATTTTCAGGGAAAAACATAAAGCCTGGGTTTTGATCGCTGACCGTCAAATCCTCCATAGAACTGTTTATGAAAGATGCTAATCTTAATCCCTGGGTTGAATATAAATTTGGTAATTACATTTTGCTTCTGTAGGAAAATGTGTTTTTTATCTACATTATATATTTTCAGTAGCTGCAACACGTAATTTCATACTGATTCCTTGCAGTTCATTTGGATGTATCATTCCTAATTTTCTGAACCGTAGCCATATAACATCCACTTCACTTGCACATTAAATCACACTGAAATCAGGGAGATGAATTCTTCAGGTAGAGTGACATAAGTTTGACCTCTCGTGATGCTGTTCAGTGTAAACTCTGCAAACCAGCTTTTTATTAGCAGTCAGTAAAATAGAGTTGCTATATACAGGATTTAACACGTATGTTTAGGCTATAAGAATGTGTTTTTACAAAATCTAAGCATTATAATTAGGGTAACCTGCTATATTTGGACTAGTTAGCTACTGCAGCTGATTTATGCCAAATTACATACAGACATTGCAGGACAGAAGACAGTCATCAAATTCAAAAACTTGTTTTTAAATTAATTAATTGATTTTTACCAGTTCATGTTTGAAAGATAAATTCAGGACTAACATGAACTGGTAAAAAACAGTTAATTAACATTTGTTTTTCACTCATATTCATTTATTTTCTTCTCTTGCCTCCCTTCCTCCCCCCCAAATTATTATAGTTAAAAAGTATTTTAGATATTTATGTAATAAATGCTTTCATACTGAGAAAAAAAATATACAGAAGTATGAGAATTTTACCCAAATGAAACTGCACTGGAAATCTAAGGATCTGTAGGAACACATATTTGCCAAGGATAAAAAGGTTAATAGCTCTTATAGAAGTCACAGAAATTTTGTTGCATGATGATGAATATGTTCTTTTTGATTCGTTAAGATACTGGGTATAAATCTGTACCAATAAAATAAATATTTAAGAACCTGATCCTGCAAATTATGATTGGGTGACTACACGAGAATGATCTGGAATGCAAGTAGAATAAAAATCCCCCTGCGTATTTTGCAAGATCAGGCTTTTGACCAGCTAGTAAAATATCAGGAAGAGATCCTCATTCTAACATTCACTGACTTCCATGAAGCCCAGAATTCACCTATCTGATATATGGACATAGTGAATTCAAAGTAAAATTTATTACTTGAATGATGTTTTGGTGCATTTATTGTTTGTTTTTTTACATGCTTCTACCAGAATGTTCTTTAATGCCTGACTTTTTTTCCTCCTTTTAGAATGTGTTACTTTGCAGTTGATGTCAGAAGAGTCAGTGCTGGGTTGTAGATAAGAGGCAGATGAGAATATAATGCCTTGATTTTTTTCTTGTCATATACCAGTAGAAGCAGGCACTACTCAGTGTTCATGGATTTGTGTCTGTATTTGGGTATTTAACCGTTAGGCATCTGACCTGTACAAAATGTTATTTGTGAGTTTCTAGAGCATAGGTCTTCCTAAAAAAGTAATGTTCTATTCTGTTAATCTGATTGCTACTTTAGCCCTTGCTATCCTGACATGTTTATTATGTTTTAAAAAAATTACATATACAACTTAGAAATAGTGGTAAATTCCTTCTGCAACTCTGAAATAATGTCGCAGGTGCATCATAGAGAATTAGAGCCTTTCTACAGTAATTCTAAACAATTTGCAAAAGTCCAGGGATGGTATCCTCTGGTAAGTGCTTCATCTCAGACCCACAGGCATTCTGACTAGTTCAAAATATTCTACAGACTTATCAGGAAAACCTTCTTTCAAGGTATTTTCTCAACATTTAAATCACCCATGGAATCTATATTGCTGTTGAGATGATCATGTTACCTTTATATTTAAGAAGTTTTCAATAGTGAAGCCACATTAGTGCAAAAGGATTCATTAATTTTTTATTCTTAACAGCCACTCCCACATGTCCTTGTAAAAATAAATCTGTTAATAATGACGAAAAATAGCACATCAGTGTGCTGCAGTGAGACTTTACTGGGTTTGGACCATTACAGAAGCACATCTTGGGTTATGTTTAAAACAAGGCTGAATTCTTATGTCAAGTTTTTGATCTGGATATCATTTACTGTCTTAGAAGTCGCATTGAAGCCTTGTGTGTTGCCTGAATGTTTACAGATGAGGTAAAGTATCCTTGTGATGTTGTGCATAGTAGTACACTGTGAATATCAGAAGATTTGTGTTTTTACAAGCAGGCTATACTCCTTGTTTGCAAAGGGTTACAGGAAATATACTGAATTTAGTGGCAGATTCATGGAAAATGCACCTCATCTGCTTTCTTAAGCTTCTTTTGAAAGTCATGAAATATTCTATCCTAAGGGAAGGACAACATTCAAGGGCTAGAGATTTAACTTTAAATATATCTATCTGACATGTAAAACCACATCCTGTCCTTCTTACTCAACAAATACATTTATATAAAGTAATCAAGATCTTGAGAAAACTTGAAGGGCTTCTAGATTTGAGTATATAGTGCATTGTTAGATGCTTGTATGAGGTCTTTTTTTTATTTAACATAACACAGGTTAGCATCTAAATAGAAAATATATTTACCATGCTTAGAAAAGGGAGGAAAATAAATGCAATGTTTTCTCAAAAATTACTGCAACTGTGCTATAATACGTAACGTAGGTCTTGTATTAGTAAGCAGACAGCTCTCTTCTGAAATCTTTTTTTTGTGGGGAATTCTTACCAATGTTTATATAATTCTTTTTTAATGCAGCAATTAGGAAACTGACTTCTAATTATGTTATCTGATGTCATCTACGTGAAGTTGTTTATTTTGATGGAATTCTAGCAATGTACGTGCTATAAGGATTAAATAATCTTGGAATATAGCTGAAGCCAACAAAATAATAACTAAGCGCGAGCCTTAATGAATCCTTTGTCCAAACTTTAAGCACTACATAAGGAAGTTAAAGAACAAACTTTTGTGACTAAAACAATTGATCTGGATGAAAACTGTTATTTTAAGTGAACGGAAACCTATCAGTGTTCTAAATCATGATTAGAAATATAGGTGCAAAGAAGTGTGCAGCATATTTCGAAGCCTAGTGTATAGAAACCCTCTTTTGAGCTTCAGAAAATAAACTTGTTTATATTTCTAGTTTTATAAGACATTACAGGAAATCCTATAGTTAACTGATCAAAACAAAAACAGCAAACACACCGAGTATCACCAGGTATAATAAATTGTGTTAAGATCTATGCAGCAAAATTATTTATGTGAGTTAATGGATGTAACTAGTTAACAATCTTAAATATATTTGTGTTAGTTGGCTATGCTGTAGACATGAAATCATTGAAATTTGTGTTATTTATGCTTTTTTTATTGTAAAGAGAAAGTGTACAGGCAATACTATGACATGTTTTCAGTGTTCGTCAATTATTTGCAGCTTAAACACAGATGTTTACATTCTAAGTGCTTTAAAGTCATTAACTGTTCTTTAAAAGATAGCTGCCTTTTAGAATGCATGTTTTCAAAAAAAAAAAAAAATCATGATCTGTTTTGTTCTAAAACAAAACAAAACCAAAATCAGATTTCAGTCTCTAGAACAGTTTTTACCTTAATCATGCAACACATCAACAATGATTGTGTTGCTAGAGCGTTCAGCGTATACTCTGCAGCACTCAAACCATTATTTTCCTTTTCTCTATATATCATCTACTAAGTAATAAAGAAGAAAATCAGCATATTGCTGATGATCCAAGAATTAAAAATTTGCTCAATTAAAATATTTGCTCAAACATACAAGACTGATCATTTTATAATGAATAAAACAGAAAACACTTGTGAACCAACATATCCATATTCCGAAGAGCTTAAAAATATAAAGCATGAGTGTTTGTGTGCTGGCAGGGAAAATGGATTACAGTAGAAAGGTAGGATAATAGAGTGCTCCGAATCTGTGCTTTGGACCATGCTGCTCTAACTTGAGCATCTACCATAATGGTCTTTTGTACTCTTTTTATTTGGCATGCAAATTACTTCAAAAGCTGATGGCTTCTCTCTTTTGTTTATGAAGAATCTGACTTCAAAATCTATTTGTTTTCATTTGGTGTAGCTGTTCCACTATAAAGGCCCTGCCTCGCGCTCTGGAGTATATGGAGGCTATTTGTACTAGTAACATTAACATCACTTCAGTCCTCAGTGTGTTTAATTCAGAGAAATGAAGCACAACTAGGCAATTCAACTTTCTTTGTACTGCAGGATTTAGTATTTTATTTCATTGCTCTGTAAGCCATGCCCATTGTACACTGTGTGTATATTTTTATTTAAATAAATGTGATGTTTATTTTTTATGTTTCTGACTTTTTGTGTGTTATTCATTTTTCATTTTCATGACAGTGCCTGTGTTCAGCGGACAGATTCTGCACAATGCTAACGTATTCACCCCTAAAGGGGTCAGTGAAATTCAGAGAGCAAATATTTAAGAAAGGCTCTGACACAAAAGTATGTTAAAAAAGTGTGACTATATGACTATAGATTAAATGTTTTTGTTGTTTCTAGTATTAACTACAGTTTTCATCTCAGAACCAAACACATTGAAAATATTCACATACTCATAAGGAAACCCTAACTACTGACCTCAGTAGTTAAATTCTCAGTAAAGAATTACTCAAGTGTAACAGAAGTGGGATCATCATCTTTCATAATGAAGCCTCTTAAAAATGCAAAGCAGCATGCTTTAGCTGGTATTTTATCATTATTACAGCCATGTTTCTTCCTAGAATCTAGACCCTGGAAAATAAACATAGGTGGCTTCAACTGGATGTGTTTTTCTTTAACAGATACACAGATTTATTATATTATGCATCTTCACCATAAGAGGCGACTCTGTGGCTGGCTGAAAGGTAGCTGAAAGCTTGTTCTGGCCACAGAATACAATAAAATGGGGCTCACCTATATTGTTAGTACTATGATTAGAAGCTTATGGCATGAGTGACTTTGTGTGTTTACATGTTTGGTTGCATTACACTGATAAATTCAGTGAGATGTTAATTACCTGTGTAGTTCTTGATTACCTTTAGAAAGCACTGGGAACTATGGTTATTATGGTAATAACTTATAAAACATCTGCTACCATTCAGTCTAGGTATTTTGTCTCTTACTAACAAAAGTGACAATCTTTCAATATACTTCACCTCACTTTATTTACAGGTTTTTATCTTATATGTAGATTAGGAATGATGGAATTTTAAAGGCTACAAAAGGTAAAACTGAAACAGTAAAGAAATGGTACCACAGAATTTATCTGCTTTCACCACATCTCTTTCCAAAGTTATTTTGGAGTATTTTAGGGCAGAAGTACAATCTGATGATTCTGAAACATGCTCCACATTGATCTGTAATAGGATATTTATTGTTGGCACTGAGGATTTGCATACACAAGATGCCAAGGTCATGCATGGCTGTTTCTTCCACCAGTCCGGGGTGTGGGAGCTCTGCTGCAGGCTGCCGCAGGCGCCCTGCCGAGGCTCATGTGTGTATTGGTCTTCAGCAGGCCTATAGCAACATTGGCAGCGGCATTAGGAACAGTGTAAGTTCTATGGACTAATTGCCAAGGACTGTGCTCTGCTTGCTTTACGAAAGTACACACACCATATACATCTCTATGCAATCCAAGTACTGTCCTAAACCATGAGGTTAATGATAAATAATAATAATAAAAAAAAAGATGATGCTTCTAAATAAAGCAGTAGAATTCTAAATAAAGCTGTAGCTAAAGTAGCATGAGAACCGGAATTTAAAGAGTAGCTAAGCAGGCATCATGCACATATGCTCTCAGGCAAGCAAAATGGTTTTGCATAGAAATGGTTATACCACTTTGTACAGTCTCACACAAGATGAGTGACCAAGATGCTCCTTAAGTGAGAAGGTAAGAAGTAAGCACAGAACAGATCATGGAAGTCTTTTTTTATTTGGTTGTAAGCCTTGTGCCTCTGGATTTCACACATGAAAATGATTAATAGACCTTCTAGAGGGTGATGGCAAGACCTGATATAAACAGAAAGCACTTCTTTAGATAGATTAAATATTTTAAACTCTTTTAAAGAAACTTTCAATCCAAATCAAGTTGTTATCAACTTGGGGGTAAAATAAATTGAAAAATTACATTGTAAAATACCACTAAGTAATACTAGGCAGGCTTTTTAATGGCTGACTTGATTTGTTTATGACACACCATCTCCACACTTTGCTGAAACAAAGGGTGGTTTTGAAAATAAAGAAATAAAACTCAAGGCTTTTTTTTTTTAATCTCTAAGTGAGCATTTCAGAGGACTGGAAAATAGCGGCTCCTAGTAGTTTTTTTGTGTGTGTAAATTCAGCTAGGATGTTCAGCTATAAAATGCTGTAAGAGTTGGTTTTTAAAAAAGTGAAGCACTCAATTTATATTTATGTATTCATGGGCATAGTTAATGGACATCATCAGGGAAGATGTGCTCTGCACTTTTTAAAAATCAACAAGAAAGTAGTGCACACAATGCAATTCCCTACTGCATTAAAGCTATTAAGTCAAATCAATTTTTACAACCACACAGGCCAGAGCTCTGGCACTTAATTCCTTTTGATCTTCAGCCTGCTAAATTCCACTTCCCACTGTGCTACCATGCAGTTTATTTTTAACAGTTAATTTGTTTGGACATCATTAAAAAGAAAATACTACAGTTTCTAGCAGTAATAAAGCACTCAACTGTCTATCAAGCTATTAACTGTCTGCATATACACACACACAAACAGCTGACTGCAGAAAGAGAAACTGTAGAGTTAACAAAAATGCCACATTACTCTGTTAAAAACCATGACGCAGAATATATACCTGACACTGACATGCGCAAAGGCAGCAGTGAGCATAACTCACCAATTTCCATGCTCTAAGCGCGATTTTCTCTTACCATAGCTGTTGGAGAGAGACACTTCGATGAAATGACAGGTTCTGAAGGGAAGCGTTTGCAAACAGTCAATGGATTTATCTTAGAATTACAATGATACTAATTCAAAATTATCCTTTACTAAAATTACTGCCCTGAAGCACATTATTTCCCAATTCAAGATTCTTTTTCCAGCTGACTACTACTCTAATGTTGGTATAGAGCATCTTATGTAAATAATGTATATCTCTAGGACTAGAGTTTCTCTGCTGTTTAAATTTGTGTGATGTAAGACAAAATAACTTTTTTTTGATTAATGATCATGATTATTTTCAGTTAGAAGACTACTAGGGTTATGTGAAGGACCCATGAAGAGATCTATGTTCCCATAAACATGCTCCAGTTGCAGCACTGAAACCCCCATTTAGATGCTGAAATTAGAAAATTTGGGTAGTAGGAATCTGGATGCTCCCAAAGGCAGATGGATTGCATAGGACTATCGAGCTGCTGGTGTCAGAGAGGCTTGCAATTGCACTGAAGAAGACTGTGTGCTCACACACTAATTGCTCTGCATGGCTCATTCAGAGAGGTAAGTCTGGGAAAAAGGGTCACTGCACTTGTGCTAAGCCTGCATCCAGTAATTGCAGGTAAAGTATTTTCAGTTTGTGGTAGATCTTTCAGGGATTAGAAAGCTGTCAGAAACCTGAGACATGCTAAATGTGCTGGCCTTTTGTTTTGTCCTAGATCCTCTTGACTATTCTAGATCTTCACCTATGGTCTCTTGTGCAATTCATAAAAACAGAGTAAATGGAGAAAAAAAACAAAGTGACAAAGAATTGGTACGTAGGGCACAGTTTAAGAGTAGTGTTTATTTATCTGGTGAGTCTCCTAATAGGGTTCTCCCAGCTTCTGGTATTTAGGTACATCTGGAATAAGATGCATATTTCATGTTTAGGGCAGAAAGTCAACAAAAAACAAGAATAAGTTTTACTAACCAAGTTATTTGACTTGTTTGTAATAGGGTTTAGATTTCTCTATTTGAGAGAGAAATTATACCTTTGTGGTTGTCTTTGTAGACCAAATCAGTGAAAACTAAGCAATGATGTACTCGAGCAGATGAGAGTTCACAATTTCAAACACAGCATTAGAAAATGTGATCAGACACAGAACTGCTACCTTTGAATAGCTACTCCAGTGAGTTTGTGAATCTGAATCATCCAGCTTTCAAAACCAAAGCCCCATCAGCAATTTTTAAGTCTGTAAGATGTGTTCTGTACTCGGTTCTCCTCAATCAGAAACTCTGCTCATATATCTGCTTTTGTTTCTTATGTAGCAATATGGGTCCCTCAACAGGGAACTGAATGAGAAGCAGCATTGCACAGGTTTCACAGTTGAGCAGCAGAGAGCTACTCACTAGAGTACTGTTTAAAAGTATAACAAATTTGAGATTTAGTAAATATTATGTAAAAATCATGCTGCTAGATGATGCTTACAAAGAAAAGATCAAAGTCATCTACAGGAAATTCTGCATGTCAGCTTTGTTTTTCATAAACAGCAAATTATAAGGATAATTTGAGTAAAATGTAGGCTGTGTGAACCAAGTTCATTAGCTGTATCAATCAACAGTTGCCTCTGCTTTTATTGTGCAGATGACAGATTAGCCTCTGCAGATAAAGGCTATGTTAAGTAAAACACCTGCTTCTCTTAGGTCTGAAAAATGTAAATTTTAAAATGAGATTTCATGGTATTTTAAAATGAGATTTCATGGTATTTTGTTGAGAAGACTATTGTGAATTCTTTTAGATGACCAAAACCTGGACCCGTAAGAAAATAAATCTAAAAACAAGACAGGAAAGATGGGAAACTACCTACCATCTGTGGGATAATCAAATACAGTTCAGGAAATGTCAGATATAATTACCACACCCCTTCTTCAGAATATACCACATTTGCTTTATCCATCCAATACAGATATATATATATATAAAATTTTGTTCCAACTGTTCTCTTTATTTAATTTGTTTAACTTGCACACAAAGACAGGATGAGCGTAAATTTCGCATTTGTGGTTGCAACAAAAATAGTAGAACACTAACTGGTCTACCAATGAAATATTAACTTAACATTTACTGTGAGAATAAACTTTGAGCCCACAAATAAGTTCATCCTGCCTTGTGTATAACAGGTAAGCTCAAGCTGAAGAAATGGAACAGTAAGTGTGAGAGTAAGATAAAATATATGCTTAATAGATGATATTCTTAGATAAGCACATAACCAAGCAAAGTCTTAAACTTATTAAGACTTAAGTTTAAGTTAAAACTTTAAGTTATTAAGAAACTGAGTTAATAAAGTAAATAATTGATTGATTGCACAAGGCATGTCAATCCTCATCATTCCATTTTCATCTTGAATTTCATTTTAGAAAATCCATTCTTCTCTGGGTTTTTTTTGGGTGGTAGTGGGGGAGGTTAAATACAGTTATTTTCAATTTGTAATAGGTCAGTGAAGATTTTATACTTCATATACCCCTTATTTGAAAGGGGTTTTATTTGAAAGAAAACCATTTCTCTTTGCATCAGAAACCAGCTATTAACAAATAATTGTGAAAAATGATCAAAGCTACTAGGGAATCCTTAAGTGTTCTTGGTGTTGGCATTTGTGATTAGTATACTTAAAAGCTAGAATAGCAAAATAGTTACATGTGTGCAACTTCAGCCCACCTGCATGCTGGGGAAGACTTCTTTTTTTTTCTTTCCACTTTAACAATTTTCTCCATTGTATTACTTCAGAGCACTACTCAGCACAAGACTACATATGAGAGAGAAATGTGTCACAATATCTGCTATTAATGTAATGTTTTATTGGAACACCAAAATGAAGATGAATAGCAGTTAAGTCAACTTAGATGCTATTTCAGCACACAAGGTAGACAGCTGTCTGTAATATCTATCTTGTTTTCAGTAGCTGGAGGTTCATATTTACATAGTTTTGTTTTGCTAAAGCGATCCACCTTGGAATGCAGGTAGATATGTTAAAGTCTTCTATTACTTTGTTATTTGATACAGCTTTTACTGGCTGATAATTTTCATTCTCTAACGCTATCTCAAAAAGGACATAATGTGAAAGGCCAAAAAAAACAAGCTCATCAATGTAGATAATAGTAATATATATTTTCCTTTGTAATTGTAACTATATATAATGTATATTGGCCACCAGTAGGAATACAGAAACATCAAACATTTTTTCACTGAGCCCTACTCTAAAAGAATTGCCAGTGTTCCGATGATATGTTCTTAAGGCTGAGATGGCTACCTCAGCAGTGGACTTGCTGCTGATGACATTTTTCCATATTGCTAACTATATTGAAATTTAGCACAATGCAAGAGCTAATCCATTACCATCACAGTCCTGAGACTGTGATCTAAAATATATTGCTTCCTCTGATCAACTGAATGAAGTGTTATAAATTCTACACATCACTATGTTTTCCAAAAGAGAATTAGATGTTTGCATGTGTTATCAATTAAGTACTGGTAAGACTCCTGAATTTAAAAATGACCTGATTTAAGATGAATCTTTTTTCTTCTCCTTCGATGTTTCATTATTTGCCTCTGTAGATACTTAACTCATTCACTATTTCTTTTCCCTTCAAAGAGCTTTGTAATAATTTATTCGAATCCCAACTAATCACAATTACAGCACAGCAAATAGTAATTCCAAAGATGGAAAATGTTGGGCACTTGTTCTCCTGTGTCATGTTCAATCATACCACAATGGATAGAATTGCAGAGCAAAGGATCTAATTTTATGTACACACATAAACACACGCCGTGTATATCCAGTGTGCACCCTAAAGAAAACTGTAGATCTGCATTACGTCCAGTGGAAGTAGTAAATGCTTAGAGTCTAAGCATATCTAATAAGGAAGAAATGGTCATTACAAAGCAATGATAAAACCAAGAAGGTGTATTGCTAAAGCTATTCAACTGTTGTAATCACATAGACTGAAAATAATATCACTATAAAAATAACTTAATGCTGGGCTGAAGTTAAATCATAAAATAAATTGAATCATTGAATTAGTCGTGGCAATTGTCTCCATCGTCCAAGTTGGCTGTCTCCCATTCAAGAAAATCAGCCTTACTGTGTAGTGATCCATAAGCTTCAAGGCCAGAAAAGATCTGTGCTTCTCTCTACAGTATTATAGGTCATACTTTTACTTTAAACTCTCAGTCTTTTCTAGACTAAATGATTTTACTTTTCAGAAATATAAATTTAACTGCTTGCAGAATCTTGCAATTAGCCCTTGCTATAGGTATGTCATGGATTAGATAAAATATACCCAAATAATCCCATGCAATTGAGAGCAAAAAACCTGGAGGTCACTAATAATTTGTCCTGGGGAAATTTCCATGTGAGCATGAGTGAGACCCCATCAATGTATTAGGACATACGAGTGAGACATCTAAGGAGGATTTCTGTGCTTCCTCAGATCGCTGGATTTGTGTACTATTCACCTCCAACTGTGGTTGTTTTATTCAGTGTTGACTACTGAATCCAAATCATTTAACATAAGAAATGCAAACTGAGGCTTAACTCCTGTTCTACAAACTTCGTTGTCATAATTTGTGTAGTATCTTGCTACAACCATCTTTGGATAAGTGAAGCAGCACTGCACTGCTTAGGTCAAGTTTGTGTGGGGTAATTTTTAAGAATTACCTATCTGGAACTAGCAAATAAATACATATTCAGGGTTTTAACATGAAATGGAGACTCAAACATAGGTTGATCTCCCTAAACTTCTGTTGTCTAATTATAGTCTAGCTGTCATTTACAGTCACAGGGAAGAAATGCTCACAGGCAGAAATGTACAACACAAATACAACTGAAGACTATGTGAACTGCTCTCTAAAGATACTGATCTCTTTCCAGTTAGGAAGAGACTACAGAGATGATTCTGAACAATAGTTTAGATTAGACATCCACTGCCAAAGTTAGGTTGGCTGAAACCTAATCATGAGCACTAACAGTATTGTTTTGCTGTGAAAAAAATAGGCTCATTTTATAGCAAGTAGAAACTTCAAATGTATTAGGACAGGTATTTCCAAGAATCTTTAGAATAGAGAAAAACATGATAAAACATTTTATGAAAAAAAAAAAATGTTGGCCGGATAAAAATTAGTACTTCCGTGTATCTTGCCCATCTGCAAAATTGAGTATCAAAAAACCTTCTTAATAATCAGAAAAACATCTTGCATATAACCACCAAGAACATCCACCCTGGCGTGACCTTAAAAAAGTAAATAATTTATGACTTAAATCGTTAATCTACTAGCAGACAAGACAGCAATATTGAAAGCTGGCTCTTGGTCAGATTGCTTATTTGCTTACTTATTACTTGGAGTAAAGGAAGTAAGGAAATTTCAAAATGTAAATAAAATAATGCACTTTTCAGTTTGATATAGGGATTGTTGTTGAGACTTACTCAGGGTGCTAAATGAAAAGTAAAGAATGTGCCAAGCTGTAACACATGGTGAAGACAAAAAACAGTTGTTTCTGGTAGCTACCTGGTCAGTGCACCAGGTGTGGGCGACACAGCAGGGGTGAAGAGTCGGGCACCACAGTTCAGAACAGCAGTGACTGGCAATGCAAGGGCGCTAGTTCGAGAGAGCCGACCACTTGCCAAATTTAGTTAAACATCCAGCCTGTGAAACTGTCAAATCAAGCAGCCGTGAGGATAGCATAGGCAGCATTTCTCCTCTCAAGGACCTACTCAAAGTCTTGAAGTTTAAGAAGCTGTCTTGACTCGTACTGAAATTATGGAATATTTACAGCAGTGCTGACAAGAGATTTGTTGGCAGTTTTCACATCTGCACTGCCATGAAAAAGCAATGGCAATCAAAATATATGGCTGCTGTTTCTCCCCTGGCCTGTACTCCTTCAGCAGGGCTCCCTACAGCATTAAACTAGGAAGATAAAGGACTTGCTCTTTGGAGGTTGCTGCCCCTCAGTGAGCCTGTGAATATTCAGCACTTCTGAGAAACTTGCCTTTAATGACCTCCATCCTTCAGCCACTTAACAGCTCAGAATTAGAACAGCTATTTAAACACCTTTTTTTTTTCCTGAGCCATCCCAAACAAAACTGAGCCTCATGGGAATATTAAACACCTCAGGATTAAATGCTGAAGGGCTTTCTGGTTTCTTTATCCTTCCAGATAGATTTCAAATTTAATCGCTGTAATGGAAGCAGTTTAATCCCTGCAGTGGTTAAGCAGCACCAAGGATGTCAAATTCAGCACTGGAATTGCACTGAGGCTGCAGAGCAAAGGAATGGCCTCCTGCCCACCCGAGCAGCACCAAGCAGGTGCTGTTTTACCAGGGCGAGTACGCCAGCAAGGAAAACAGTGCCAACACTTGGTGAACTGCTGTCTTTCGGAGGTGCACTGCTAGTTAAAGTTTGTTTTTGGGAAGCCAGAGGGGTAAAAGAAAAAAAACTTGCAGCTGGAGGAGGTCTTTTTTACAAGGATGGGTAACAGGGGACATTCCTGTTTCCTTTGATCCCTGGCGCCTTCCCCTGCAGGGAGAAGATGAGGCTGGAGGGTGGGCGGGGAACCTTCCAGAAGCTCCCGGGAGGCGGGGCCAACACACGTTGGGAGGGAGGGGGCGGCAGAACCTTCTGGAAGGCGGGGTCGGGGGGGGGCAGGGAGGAGGGAGAAAACAGAACCTTCGGGAAGATGGGAGGGAAGAGGCTTTTCCAGGTGAAGTCTGAGGTTTCAGAGGCTGTAGGAAGCCAAAGGAGCCTCCAAGACCCGCCCCTGTGGCACAGTAGTAGTAAGACTGCATGAAAAAGGCTGAAACTGAGGAACTTTGTGAGTTTTTTTTTTTTTTTTTTATTGAAGTACATGAAGGGTGTTTGCTAGGCTTTGTCAAAGTGGTGCCTCTCCGAGGGACAAGGGGCTCTTGCTTAGCCTTAAGGTGCGACGTCTGGAAGGAGAAATGGAAAACATGTTCCCTTAGGCACGGTGTGCTTTCATTAAGTCTTTAAATATTTGTCTTGGTAAATATTTAATACTGCAATATAACAGAGTTGTTTGTAAAATGTCAAAAGATATTATTGTGGAGAGTTAATGATTATTTAACAAACTGCGTGTATTTAACAAACTTGCTCAAATTTCTGATGTTTCTGGAGCTCATGGGAGTGTAATTTGTCAGAGGAGGAAAAAAAATATTTTATTTTTTTAATCTTAGTTGTTACACATAGAGGCAAACCCCATAACACATTACACACAGCTTTCTGGATCAAGCTGTTATGCGTTTGCTTTTGCTGCTATTTACAACTGTTTAATTCTGTAGGCTAGCAAGGGGCCTTGCACGCCAGTGAGAGCAGTTGGGGACAGCGTTACCTTAGTGCCATCTGCCTGACCTGCTTCATCAGGAACCAAATGTCAGGCGACAGTGGCCCTCGGATGTCTGTCTTTGCCAAGGTCAGTTACAGTGTTATCAGTGTCTGGCAAAATACCTGGATTTTGAGTGCTATTGTGCTGTTACTTTTGACACACACCTTAAGTCAATACACATATGCCATATCAAATGTAAAACCTAAATGAAATGCTTATTCAGGCACTGGTGCCTTAGTATATGCTTGCCTCTGTGTAGCAGTGCCTTCCGCATATACTGTCTGCTAAGTCGTTGTGTTACATATAAGCTGTAACATTCTGACATATATGGAGGCTAAAGTACACAAAGGCTTGCTTTTTGTCACCCTGAAGTGACGTAGCCTGAGGTTAATTTCTGATGCGGGATAAATCAAGGTATTCAAAGTAGTTTACGCTGGCTTTTGATTCTTGCTATTTACAGGTGTGAGTCAGGATTGCTTAAGAGCAAACACTTGGCTGCAGTTAGGCAACTTCTGCTGTACAAGTTTGGTAAAATCTCAACACAATGTGTGATTCTTGAGTTTTAGATAATTAGCAAATAAAAATGCATTTGCAGTGCAGTGGTGTATTTGCCAGAACAGTTTTACCCTGTTCTCTCTTGAGAGAACTTGGCTGAACTTAAAGCAGTCTTGTCTGCATGTAGGCAAATAGAAGATGTCTTTCTCTAGCCTACGTGTTTTGTATTTCGGACTTTGAGTTCTCCTCAGTGGTACTAGCTGAGTAATTCAGTGATGCAGAGAAGAATACAAGCATTTGATAATCTTTTCTAGTTAGCTGGAGTCAGGTGATGATACAACTTGCAGTCCAAGATCCTGAGATGGCTACTTAGTCATCCAGACTGCAGAGGCACTTGGCTGTGCCACTAGGGTCTAGCAGAGAACAACAACATTGTTGAGATGGTGTGGACCTGGAGTGTAATTTAGCTTCTGTCCATTAGTCCCATTATGCCACCAGACATTTAATGCCAAATATTGGGACATTTGCAGTTAATATTATGTCAGTGGGTTTTCCTTTTCAACCATGCTACGATGTGCTTGGCCAGCTGAACAGATATGCATTGCATACGTGCAGTGAACCTGGTATGTGTCAAAAATGTTTCTCACTGCACATGCAGCTTTTGTGCTTACATAGTACACGTGTAGATAATATACAGGTCTTTAGAGTAAACTGAGCTATTGATGATGCTTCCAGTGTTACACACACACACATAAAGTACAATTCCAGCAGTGCTCTATCTTGGACCTTGGATCGAGGATAGGGCTACCTCAGTTCCAGAGGTCTAGAGATTCAAAACAAACACAGGAACTGGAGCTAGAAGTATTTTCAAGTGAAAAACAGACGACTCAGGAGAGAGGAAGTAGATGGTAGCAGTCCGTCCACTGGGTGGAAGAGGACTCTGTAATGCTTCTAGAAGATGCATTGCATATGTGCAACCTTGTTTTTGCTCACCACCTGTGCTTAAAAATATGCAGCTATAAGTTTATGCGATTTTGCAGAATTCTATTAAAGCGTCCTATTTTGTCTAGTAGTACAAGATTATTTCCTGGACAATAGCTGTGTAACTGAGTCGCAGTGTGACCTGGCAGGGTTCCTTATGTCGACTTTCTAACATCCTTTAAAAATCCTTCCCGTTTTTCTCAGAGGAATTCTCAGTTCTCTTTATCCTTGGAAACAAAGTAAAATTGATTCTCATTTAATGCAAAATAGATTGATGTGTGTTTTACTTAACAACAGCGCAGAGATCTGTTAACCAGAGAGGAGTGAGAGAAATTGGAAAGCAGATGCATACCTGAACTATGAAATATAGCTACTACACTGTAAAAAATCAGACCTGTCCAAGCTCTTGACACATTTTTTCTATACTTTTTTCACTATTTTCTGAGGAAAATAACTGGCAAAAATAGAACTGCAACTTTTGAAAGTATGTAAAGCAGGTAATTGACGTATCATGCAGTTTGATATTGACTCTTCCTCTGCAGAGTGAGCTATTATTCTTGGCGAAGTTTACCTGCCTTCAGTTTTGCATACAAAGATGTACGTGCCATGAACAGTTGTCATCTTTGTAGTTCTTGTTCCTATTATGCAGAAGTTCTTTATTATCTGATGCTTTGGAGTTTATAGCCTAGATCAGTGGCTGTGTGTGATAATGCATTTTCCTCTAAAACTTTTATTTTCTCTTTTCTTCTAGACCTTCAGTCTAGCAGCTAATTTCACACCAAGGGCCTAATTACCTCTCCTGGCATTTCTCCTCTGCTTAAAGCGTTCATAAAGGTGGTGCAACTGTGTCTGAAGTCCTCATTAAAGCTAGGGAGGACTTGTCTGGCAAGCAAATGCTTTGAGAAATGTGTGTGTTTTAAAGGCTATTTGAGCTCTCAAGCCTAGGGAAAAATATGTGACATTACTTAGAAACTGGTTGCCAGTTCTATGTCACACACTTCTGCAATACTGAGGGGGTAGTGGGCGTGATTATTAATGACAGATTAATATTGTGCTTCTGCTTTAGGCTTCCTTGACAGTTCAGATCTTTGTATTTTGAAAAACATTAGATGGAAATGTAAGGGTTTTTTTAAGGTATCTCTGTCATCTTTTGTATATTTCAGTGTTTTTCCAACTGTTCTCTGTTGTGTGTTCTTTTCCTGACCAACTGTCTGAAATGACACTGAACCCTTGAGCCCAGTAGTTTAGTAATAACAAAATATGTGGTGATATTGTAAAATTTTGGGAGTTAACCGGCTTTATGAGAGGTTCAAGTAGATCTGCTAAGCACTGGGCTGCATTTGAGCATTCAAATGCATTAAAGTTGAATTTAAGATTTAAAATGAGTGCTAAAAATTCAAAGGACCTAAGAATATCTTATCACATCATTTTTATTTCTTCTTACTACTTACTATGTATGGAGTAAGTATGGAATTTCCAAAATTAGTAAAACTCTGCCATTTTTCCATCTCAAAAGGCAAGCTTAAATAAGCCTACAGTTTAAATCATGTCAGAATATCTTAGTTCTTCACAGATTTACAGTTCTGCCACCTGAAAAAAATTGCAGCATATAATTTTTCATATGCTTTGCAGATAAGCTAGCTAGATTACTTAAGATCACACAGCTTCTCCTTCTTTGATAAATGCTCACAACATGAGCCACAGCCTTATTTTTGTTGAGCTTTTAGGTGCGTTCACTCCCTTCAAAGCAAAGCTGCTATGCTAACCTGACTACCTATTTTTTCACCTGACATAAAAGTAGCAGAGGAGCGAAAAGGAAAATTAGAGCAGATTAGATGCTGACAGATGCTGATTAGGAATTTTCATAGATGTCCCTCCAAATTGGTGCTGCGAAGGCACATTAATGTAAAAATAAACATAAAATGTTGATTTATTAAGTTGTTGATTAGCCTACAGTATCGTCTAAATAAATTGTTTTAAAGAATACACAGCTTGCCAATATGCACAGTGATTCTGAACATGTGATTTTTATTTAAAATAGCCTTGCGATCAAATACATTTTACATTCCTTAGTAAAATCATCAGCATTGTAAGATTTGGAACTGGCTACCACACTGACAGCTAATACATCTTTATAAATCTACAATGGTGAAATAGTTAAAGTTACTTCTTCATTTGTACTTAGTGATGGTGCTTAGAATTTGTTTTTTTTACTACCCAATAATTTTCTTTTGAATGGAGAATGAAGTAAAGAAGCATATTTTGCATCTTTTTATAAATTCTAGGTTATATTAAATTTATCAGATGATTTTATAGACAAAATAGTGACTGCAGTATAAAATGAATTGTTGCTTAATAATCTCAGCTTTATAAACAAACCAGCATACATTTTATAGACCTGTCACAGATCTCACTGTCCTTACCCCTGTTTTGTAGTCCATTGGAATAACTAAGGTTAGGAAACTTCAAATTATAAATGCCAGCTTCTGACTGCCATACTGGATGCACCTTATAGAATTTTTCAGTCCTCGTGTGTATTTTGAACACCCTTTCACATTGTGATGGCAGAAAAACAGCAAGGATAGATTAGGCCCTGAGTCCTGTTCTGGATGTGAAATTAGCTGTTTAATTAAGTCGCTTGGACTGGAGGCAGCTGAGAACCCCTGCGTAGTAGCAGACATTTTCCATGATTCATTCCCCATGTTGTGACTTTCTTTTCAGAAGTGTTCAGGTATTTTACTTCGGCAGTGCTTTGGATCTCCCTGGCATAAGCGTGTTAACATTATGTTTGTCCAAATTGCTATGGAGAAAGCATTCTTGGAAAAAAAAAACATTTTAGAATGTAGATTGTATTTTCATGCATCTAAATGATTATTTTATGCACTTAGGAGGGAAGTATGAAGAAGTATTATAGTAAAATTCCTACTACTATTGGATCAGGTTTCAGCAAACGGCCTCTGTGAAAGCTAGTGAAGATAGTTGTACTTGGTATTTTGCTGAATATCATGACTTAGTGGTTTTCAAGTAAAGGTGGGCTTTTCTCAGGAGGAGATAATGTATCACATTAGAGAATTAATTATTTGTGGTCTCTTCAAAATATTCCTGGAAAGAGGAGAGAGAAAACAGCATAGCTGAAAGTGTATTTAAAGCCTCTGTCAACAAAATTTTCTTAAAAATTAGATGCAAATTTAGTTTTGCACCCACTGGTGCTGACTTTTCCAAACAAGAGGCTGATGATAAACTAGTGCAAGAATTTCTGCAGGCAAAAGCCCATGGTGCAGAAATAAGAACAAAGCACTGGAGTCTCTACAAAGACAAGCTGAAACATCCTGGCAAGATGATGATTTATAGCTTCCAAAAGGCTAAATGCTGGCCATGGTTTTTTGTCATGTTGTTGCAGTGGAAGGTAGTTTTCAGTAAACATGGAGGGACTGTGATGAGGGCACTGCCTCCTGCTGTTGGCCCTGCTCACGAGGCTCTCTGCAGCAAGGGGCTGTGAAGCAACTGAATTTCTGCGGTTTATAGCTGAGGATATTCAAGGTAAAATCATATGGAGGGTAAAAATTAGGCTACTTTAACATGCTGAAATTAAACTGTTACAAGGCAAAAGGACAGTAATTTCCACATAAAGGAAGATGGTACACAGGATGTGGTGATCCTTGACTCCTTTGTTTGTGTTTTGGAAATCCTGGTATAAAGAATCCTTTAACTTGAAGAGGGATCACTTTTTTTTTTTTTTTTTTTGGTTTTTTTTTTTTTTTTTTTTTAATTCTGTATTGCCAGCAGCTTTTGTGGAAAGAAATTCCTCTGGTACTGCAGATGAATGCCTAACTTTTAATTAACTCAGTGACTGGATATAGATCAAGTTTGCTGTATCCATTCATCTGTATTTGAATTAAGAAAAGGCATGTGCTGAGAGCTGTAATGTAGTAAAGTTTATTTTTAATTAACCTGATTTGCACTTGTAAGTTAAAGCTAATTAGTATAGTTAATTCATCGTTTATATCTTTGGCCACAGGAGGCCGTTTGATTTTCTGCCTACTTGGTTCTAAGCTATAAGAATATATTTATTACCTGCAAATTTCAAGACTTCCATTGAGCTGATAGGAACATTTGTAGGGCTTCATATTCTATGACAGTACTGTTTTCTTAAGGATAGGTCAGGGAGTTAAGATTTCTGAATATTTGTCTACTTCAGCTCATACAGTATATATAACCTGTTTTAATTTTTGGATCTGTTTTAATTTTTCCCAAGTAGTTGTAAATTGTCCTTGAATAAATTTCCCTTTTGATCCTTGGAGAACAGCATGTGGAATCATAGAGAAATGTAGCTCGTCCGTTTCCTGTTTCATTCCCGAGTGATTTAATTTGTTCACAATCACTGAGGACTATTGGGATTCCATGAGGATTAAAAAGTAAAACTGCTAGCCTACAATGAGAGGATAACGCACAATCCTCCTAGCATGGCACAAAGCAGCAAGGCATTTCTGGAACCTCAACAGATGGGAGGAAAAAAATAAGTTGCAGAATAGGAGCCTCCCAGGAGGCTCCTAAGAGGAGCAGTGAGTTGTGAATGGAAATAAGCCCAATGCATTGATTGTTACGGTCAGTGTGAGGTTAAGAGTGCTCATGGATAGAACAAGAGAGATTATTGCTTTTGCCAAAATCATATAACCAATACTTTTTTTTTCTTCAGGTACTGTGTTAACAGTGAATTTCCTGAACTAGCTTTCCTAAAAGTGCACAGATTGCACTGTTCAACAAAAACTGTGTTTTAACAAATGTGGTTATGGCTTTGTAAAAGGTGGTGTGGATTGTTGTTGTTTCTAATGAGTTACCTTATAAGTAAGGCCATAAAGATTTGACCATTAGAAACCGAACAAGTAGTTATAAACATAATTTTAGTCAAAAACAAACACTAACTGAGAAGATACTTGATGTTATCTTCTTGATCTTTGACAATCAGGAATTTTCATTGTCTGTGTGAGATAGGTGTCAGACTTGGTGGAGAACTGCAAGCAAACAACAGATGGTGTATTACACTTCTAGATAGTGTATTAATAAAGTAGAACCATTGTGTGCTTCTACTGCAGTGCTGGCATTATTGTAACAAATCGAAACTTCCTTCCCAAAATCTTTTGTATAAATATTCTCCAGGGGCAAAGAAGCAAGCTTAGAGCTCACTGTTAGTGTACTCTTGACCTTGTTGGTCTCCCAGCCTCCTGCTGACGATGTAACAGAGTTTTAATTCTTTAGCTGAGGTTAGGGAGGTGGATGGAAAGGAAGGGGACTGGAATAAGGAGCTGTCTTTCTGAGATGTTAATGTTTTCCTTGGGAAAACATCCTTCCTCCACCTGTCAGTAGAGACAGTTACTTACTTTAGCAACTACTGTCTTTATGCAGTGAAGCTGCTGAGTTTTGACAGGTTGTAATGTCAGCACTATCTTTGAGTCCTTTAACTGTATTTCATTTCTTAGAGTCTCTATAAATGGTGCTTTCCTCTTAGGCAGCATTTTCTATTAGTCTATTCTTATTTATAAAACCTGGCTCTTAATTTCCTGTATGGAATTTGCTCTTTCATTTATTTTCCCTAGACTGAAGTTTTGATTTGCAGTACGATGTAGTCATTCAGTCACAGTCAAAAATGCAAACCTGTGGGTGTAGGGGTTCTGCTAATGTACACTGTGATTGTGTAAAACCTCTGGAACTGTGTGGATATTAAACTGGCGAGGTTACAGCCAGCTACTGATCTAAGTTTCTGTTGAACCCCAGATAAGATGACTATAAAATGATTTTTTTTTTTTTAAAGAAAATCTTTATATTTGTAGCCATGTCATAGCAGTCTCTGGATAAAGTTTTTTTTTTTTCATTCTGAGCTTTGTATGTGCCAGTGGTATGCAAATATAACTAAATTATGAAATGAACACTAGAATGTCACCATTCTCTCCTCAGGATGTTGCTACTGCTTTTATTTGTATTGTGATAACTGTTAGTGACCTTGCTCAGAAATCATTCTTTGCCTGGCTCTTTAAGCGTGTGTATAGTGAAGAGAGAGCACTTGTGCCAAAGAGCTTACAAGTATTGCACTAAAGTGAGCTGAATTGCAAGGCCACATACATGTGCGTACATATGACCCTACTGGTCCTAGTATCCAATCTTGGGATAAGTTTTCCTCTTATCTAGTATATGTTGTTGTTTAGCTATAGAAAGTAATACTGTAATTCTTGGAGGAGTTGTTTGTTTTTAAAATACTTAGTTTGAATAAAATATACTTTCTCAGTTCCAAGTTTTAAGTAGGCAGTTCATGCTGAGTCATATAAAGACTAATCACCCTGTCCACATATTATTTTCATTTTAGCCACAGACTAAACTAAAATTGTTGAAGAAATGGCAATAGCCTAATAGGCATTTTTTTTGTATTACACTCTTCACTTCTCTTTTAAATTTTTGCAGAATGGAACCTGACCAGGTGCAATAACTCCCAGAAGCAACCTGGGAGAGACCTGATATAAGATCAGCATAATGATTTTGTGTGATTTAACATGATTTTTATTGTATGTATGTAGTGGTTTTCTGTCAAACTCTGATTCCCTAAATTCTCTGCATTCATGAAAATGTGTTCACTCCTGCCCAAGTAGGAGCGTGGTAGTCTGGATTTCATTAGAAAGTAATCACTGTATGCCATAAAACAGAGTGAATGTGAAGTTTCAGTATATAGAGTATGGAGAGAATTACCTAGTTCTTCTTACATAAGAAGAATTAATATGAAAAAATATTTTTGGACCAAGATTGGTGTATTTGTTTAAAAGTTAGGGGGATTGAAAGTTGATATCTGACAGAGCAGTAGGCTTTTACAATTTGTCTTGTAGCACTGTGCAGAGCTTGTTTAAGGATTCACAGTTCATACATGGATTATCTGTTGTTTAACAAGTGTACATTATGCTGAACTTGCAAACTTTGGGCCAGCTTTTCAGTATGTGAGTGCATTTTTGTTGTTGTTTTGTTTTGTTTCTTTTTTAAAAAAAATCTTTATGGTTAAGGAGGTTTTTTTTCCCCCAACAAGTCCTGAATTTTAACAGGAAGAGAAGGGAGTAGACTATAACATCCTTAACCATTTATCATTTCAGACTGCTTGGTCATGTCATATAACCTGGCTTGTACTGTGCAAGGTGGTGAAAAAGACTCCTCTATCCCTCTGCTGATGAATCCATGGCTGTCATGTCACATGTAACTTGAGTTTACTTACATACTTCAAGAGAATTCTAGTTAGGAATTTAACCCTGTACTTCATAGTTTCTGTGGTGCTTATATATGTTGTACAATCTAGAAAAGATTCCCTAGAAAGGACAGCAAGAGCTAGTATCGTGTTGATTTATGTTCTGACATAAAATAAATTTTAATATTTGTCCCAGTAGTAGATAAGAATGCTCTTGTTCAGTTGTTTGCTCATCCTGGTGGTCTCTGGACCTTCAAGATAAAGACTTAATATAAATAATAGATGGCACTGTCCATAAAAGTAGTAAAGAAGTGCACTAATCCAAAAACAATAATGCAGCATCTGGAAAAGAGATATTATCTAAGCACAATGTTAACATTAATATTAAGTTAATGCTTTTGAAATAACATGCTTAGTCAGACCATAGTGCTAGGCAGTAAAATTTTGGTGTCCAAGTGCAGCTTGAGGCTACAGTTGAGAGTGTCACAGAGCAAATTTCAACCCCATTTCAGTAAGTAATGTCAGAGCTGGCCTACACTCGAGCAACACTGCCCTTCCATGGAGGATGTAAAGTCAGGATTGTTTTTCATTGGTGTGAAGAATGTCTCTAACACTTAAAAATAGAGATGATTTTCCCTACTACCTCATGTTGAGGAAATAACTGGAATAAGTGACTTTTCCAAAGAATCAATTGCAAGCCATACTATATCAGGGACAGAGCAGTGGGTGAATCCATGGACCATTTATTCTTAACTAGTGTAAATTGGCAGCTGTTTCCCTGAAGTCTGGTATTGGGAAATGCTGAGACCCTTGAATCTAACTCTGCCTTCCTGCCCAAAACATTTCCTAAGAAGGGAAGACAAGGGAAGAGAGAAAGAAGAAAGGCTTTTGATGCTGCAAAAGGTGAATCAGATGTTTTCAGATATGTGCTGAATCTGTCCCAAACTTCCATTGGGATAATTGGAAACTTTTACTTATTTTTGAAGCTTTGTTCTCACACTGGAATTAATCTATTATTTGGATTAATTTTTGAGGTTTCTTCTTTTGTTGCAATACGAGTTTCTAATAAAGTCCTCATGTTCTCCTGTCGTCTTCCCATTTTGGAGGATAGCATGTTACTCATAACCCCTCTCTGCCTTCCTCCTGGGAACTGGCTGATGTGCACTGAAGCTGATAGGGAGTGCTGTGCTGGAAGATTAGGTAATTGGCCCCTGGTTGCTTCTATGTACACAACCTAACACGGCCATTCAGGCTATCTAACGTAATCTGGCAAAGCTGAAAAGCAGTGTGGCTTTCCAGTGTGGCTGGAAGCAACAAGCAAGCAGCTGGCAGCCAGGAGGGTCCAGATTCACTTTCTGTTTGTACTGTCAGCAGATCGGGTGGTTTGCTCTCAGCCCCTTCCACCTTTAGTGCAATACCTGCACTAAAGGGAGTTCCCGCTCTCCCTCACCATGTGCAGCAAGCAGGATAAATATGTTCAGCTGCCAGCATCACAGACTGTTTTGAGGACTAACTAGTAAAAGCCTAGCTCAGAGCCCTCTACACCTTAATCACTTTTAAAATAGGTAGTCCAACACAAAACATAGCAGAGGAAGCCATTGAAGGAATAAATAGGAAGAAAGCCCTCAAGTAATGGACAAGGAACAGAGAAAGTACAGGGAAGTGCAAACATGGAACAAAGCTGTGCAAAAATGAGGGAGGTGGAGCAGCAGATGTTTTGGAAGATGATGCTCAACAAAATGGAGGAGGTGGCAAAGAACCGAAGACATGAAAATATGCAAAAAAAAATAGTATGTATACAATCATGTCTGTATAGTGCTATAATTGATTAATAGAAATGACTTATTGCTACTAGAAAAGCTGCTATTTTGACAAAGTAAAATATTTCTGTAGTGCTAAAGGAAATAACTCCAAAGCAACTAGGTAAGAACAGCCTCTGCACAAGACAGCTCTTAATACTGCTCCAATATGAGAAGAAAAAATAGAGCAGAGGAGAAGTTATAAACAGGGCAAGAACATGATAGTAGAATTTTTTAAATCTGTTTAGATAAACATTATCAAAGCTTTACCTGTCTGCCCACTCAATTGTTTTAAATTATGGTTCTCAAAACCCACTACTTCCTGTGAAGAAATTAGAGAATCACATGATCTCCATCTGATGCAGGGGTGCTTGACAAGTCTTTTGGTGCAAGTATGGCACAGTAATATTGGAGTGTAGTGACTATAACACCTTTGGAAAAAAAGAGCATAAAGGAAAAGGATGGTAAAAGATGGAGCTCAAGAGAAAGTACAGGATGGCTAACTAAAGGTAATATTTATACCAATTGTGTGGAAAGTGTTTCTACTGCTGATAATTACCTGATTACACAGGTAATTACACAAAATTTTTGCAAATTGCGCAGACACTCTGAAGTTCATAACGGAAGTTATTTTCAAGGAGTTGCTTTGGAAAGAGGCAGAGAAACTCAGATTGCACAGATAATATTTTCAGGGGCAACTGCAAAAACTATTGTTTCTTCCAGTTACTAGACATACAGACAGTCTCACTTCCTAAAACAAAAGATGTAGCTCCATACTGTACCACATCTTCACCTTCCACTGCATGAAGTCCTTCCATGAGTTAGGAACCCAACTTATTCTCATTTTCTTCTAGCTTCCTGTTATGGTTATCAAAGTTGGAGAATCCCAGAGTATAACTGGAAGGCACATTTAATCAATTGTGATACTTTTTAGAAAATTGGATTCAATTTAGATGTAAATCCATGTAGTTAGATTACTGTACACCATCAGTGCTAAGAAGATGAAGTGGTTGCACCTAGAAAAAGAAAATACATATATAGAATATTAAAATGCAGCAGCCATGAAGTAATAGAACAAGTAATATTCGTGGGTGCATTCAGGAGGAATTCAGGAGGAGTAAGTGCCGATGGCTCAGCCAAGACTGAGACTAAAAAGAATTAATCTCGAATTAACAAGATTACTGTATGATAAAAATTACATTTAATCTCAAAGCGAAACTCTAGCTAGGTAGTGCACTAATAGTGTTACTCTTTGGTCTGGGAGGAGGTGCATAAAATGAAACAGAAGACTGTATGCAGAGGTGAAAATTCTTCAAAAGATGACAAGTGAAACAATATCAAATATGGGTATCAGAAAAGGATATAAGATCTAAAATCATGGGGCAGAAACAGCTACAGAGACATTAGGAGCGGGATGAGTGATGAACAAACAGGAGACAAAACGGAAAAAAAAGAGTGGACCAGCCAAAGAACAGTCACTATATGGAAAGCTCCTGCTATGCCTTTCCCCAGAAAGGAACATGCTCAGGATGCCCTGAAAAGAGTAGTGAGACATTTCTTGTGTCTGCAGAGATACTTCAAGACAAAAAAAAAGTCTAGAGATTATTACAGGGACAACCATTACAGCAGCAACTGATTGAAAAAAAAGGTATTCCTGTGCCCTCAAATCCATTATCATCTGTTTGACAAACAGTGGCAGTTAGGCTGACTACTAACCTGGCTCAAACTTTCTTTTGCCAGGAGGAAATTGGAGCAAAATATTTTATGTCCTCTAAATTATAAGGCATCAGTTAAGAAAGTTTTTATGTAAGTTCTGAATACTCATCATAACTATTCATTTTTACACCATAGCATTTGTCATTTATTAATATACTGTTGACTTGAAATGTCACAAAATATTTACAACAAATATTTGGGTATAAAACTGAATTTGCTTCAATTACATATGATAAATAATGAAATGAGCAATGTGTTTCTGGATGGTAAGTAGTTTGTGAAAAGTTATGATAAAAGGATTTTCAGACAGTTAAGCTATTTAGTATTTTTCTAACTGAGTTGGAAGGGACGACCTATTTCCGCATCCTTCCTCTGAAGCTTTAAAAGGTCTGCAGCAGAGCTGTATTAGCTTGGGCACACAAATTCTCAGCTCATACAAGTGGAATACTGTCCTGCAGAGTATGCCTTGACTTTCTTCTTTTCTTCTGCTACTGTGTTGTCACTGTGGCACACCTTGTTGTGTAAGCCCTTGAGGAGTTTCAGGTGCAAGCTGTTGTTGTTCTCTCTAAGCTCATGCAAGTCAGGTAGCCTTGCTGTGCCAGGGTTCCCATTAGCATGATGCTGCTGTTACTCGCTGCGGGGGGTTTAAGATCAAAGCTTTAGGCCTGGTGAGTCCCTTGGATACTAGCATGTTGAATGTAGTCTAGATTCCAAACACAAGGAACGCAAGGTAGAAAATTTTACACGCATTGCTATTATAAACATGAAATTTTTAGTGTTCTTTTTCCCTCTTTTACCACAAAATGCCTGCCTGACTATATAACATCTTTTCCATTCATTTTGTTTCAGTTTAATATCATGTCTTACTGAAAGCACACATACTGAAATCGGTTTGTTGCACGTAGTAGAATAAAGTTGAGATTCAGCAGTGCGGTGGGACTTAGACTCTGGTAAGTGCAGCATAGATGATGACGTTCCACAACTTAAAGCCAGGCGTATTGGTTTGGCAGCTGGTGATAAGAAGTAGATTGATGCTGGCAGGCATGATTTGTGCAGGTTTGTATCTTTCTTCAGTTTGTTATTTCTTTGCTCATTGTGGCCTGTACTGTTCTGAAGGCGTAGACTTGAGAAGGACTTGTTTTGACAAAAATGTGTTAAATAGGTAACTTGAATCAGCTTATAAACTGCTGCTATTAAACTGTACAAAAAGCTGTGCAGAAACACTTAGTTTCATCTGAAGTTGGATAATTTTGATTTTTACAAAGTATATTTGTATTAAGCCAGATCGGTGAGGTTTCTTTTTCAATCATGGAATGAGTGCATAAGAAACTATTAAGCAGAAACAGAGGAATGTTGTCTATATGCGCAGCAAAAGCTTGACCATTAAAATACAATGTTTGGTTCTGGTGTTCATAATCAGAAAGGAGAGCTTAAACAATGGACTACATAGGTTAGGCAGAAAGCAATCTGTGTGACCCTTGTAGAATTCAATATACTTTATCAAAAGATCTGTCAATAAGGCTGAATAAGCTTTTAACTCATGTAGAGATGCTTAAATATGGAGATACATTACAGCAAGGTATTGCAGTTGTACTGGGTTATTTATCTCAACAAGAGTCTAACAGTATCCAAGGGTTTGGAGTGATGAAATCCCAGCTAGTAGAATCTCTTAGACAAGTTTATTACTCCTTTTGGAAAGGTAAGGTAGTAAGATGGTGATTCTCACTTTGGCATCTGTGGAGGATCTGAATAGCTGTACTCATTCGCTTCCATGTTCTGAATATGGCTGAAACTCTTATGTCTCCTCATTGAAATAATGATTACAGTTATTTGTAATGGTCCATGGACTTTGGTCAGGTGCCTGAAGCAATCATTTTTCTTCACATGCTTCATCGGCTTCTGTCACTTTTGTTTTCTTCTCCTACTTTTCCATGAAACATCAGAGGTGAAGAGAGAAGATAAGAATCAGGCAAGCAAAATGTAAGATCATACAGAAGGTAACTCAGAGTGGCTTCCTACTATGCCTTGCTCATGTGAGCATAGTGATCTTGATTGCCAGAGCTAAGGCTTTTTCACAGGTAAAAATGCTAGGAACCTATAGAAATATTTTAACCTATTTTCCTAAGAAAACAAAGTTTTTGTAGTCACATCTGGTTTGCAGTATGCATGGTCTGCAGTAGGCACAGAAGCTGCTGGCTATTTTTAATGAAATAGCATGAATATAAGTGTCAAAGATAAGGAGTTTCCAAAAGTTTGAGGAAGGTAGTGACAGAAATTGAGTTCAACCATGGCAACACATTCCAGCAGATGCCAAAGAATCCAACCAAGAGATACCCAAATATGGAAAATTTAAGGACCAGGTACCTGCACATTTGCTTTTTGGGGTAACTTTTTGGGGATTACCGTGCTATAGCTCAGTCAAATTCCTACGCCTACAAGACTGGCACAACCTCCTTTTTACTGTTCCTTACCCAGAGCAGGGCTCTCTTCTTTTTTTAAGAACTGACATCTTTGCTCTAACTGAAGTATTGTGACTTGGTACAGGTCATGTCTAAACTATGTAATTCACTTGGATATGAAGGTCAGTTTGCATGATCTGATATTGTCCTCTGGCTTCTATTTTTTTTAGACAAGTTCACTTAGGATGTTTACACTGTCACTTTACCACTGGCTATACAAAGACCTTTCTCAGGTAATTAACAAAACCTGTTTTAAAAGCAGTGTCCAATTTATTATTATAAAGAACAATAAACAAGTGAAAGAATGTTTTCCAAATGAAAATGGAGGTCTGGATTTACTGGAGTTTCTTTCTAACACAGTAATTTGTCATATTTCAGAGGTTACAGCACTTAGTAAAAGCATATGCTATATTCTAGAGAGGTTTGGGTTTATCAAGGCAAATCCCCTAATAGTAGCTAAAAGCATAATTTAGTACCCTGACTGTAGCTGAGGAGATAAATATGGTAGCCATACACAGTGCTGCTTTTGATCTTAAACTGTAAATTAATCAGTTGAGGATATAAATATTTAATGTGCAAGAGAAAGTTCATATAAAGTCTTTGTTTCATTCATTGATTGTGTTTCACTAGCATTTCAGTCTAGTTTACAAATTTACTCCTTAGGCCTATTTTATTTAAAACCAAAACCATGAATTTTGTTCTTATGTATTTTTTCTGCAGAAAACTGTAGTGGCAATTTCGATTAAATTCTATAGCAAAAATCTGTAGTGTTTCTGGGAGATTTTTCCCATTTATCTGCTTGGATGAAATTAGTTCATTTGGTTGTTATGGATCATTATTCAGTTCTTATGGTTGTTATTCTGATAACTTGAATCACATGGCAAAAAAGTTGGTTTTCACAAAACATGCTGAACTGATGCAGAACATCCAATTATTGTCCATTCATTTGAACATTGTCTTCAGCATCAGTGTAATGAAACATCTTACCAAACAAGCATATATGTTCTCAGAAAAACAATCAATGTACCCCATGGACTACAGAAACTATTACTGCAGTAGAAAAAAAGAGCATGTGATCACATCATTGCCGATACCATAACTGATTATGACTTGAAATGAAAAGTAAAATATTTTGCCTCACTGATTATTGTGAAGACTCAAGGTGGAGTAATTTTCAGGGAAAAAAATGTATTTCATCTTTTCTCTACATTGTAACTGATCATTTTGCTGTTGAATGTGTGTAACTACATCTGTGTGTTTCTCTGCTATCCCACTGATTTTAGAAGAGATTCCATGCAGATGGTAAAAAAATTATCTGCATTTACCTATAGTAGTACATGAAAGCAATCTCTCTCACTGCTTGGTTTCATCAAAGATTTCCAAGAACATATATGACAGACCAATGTACAAAAATTTCTGCTGACAATTCCTCAGAGTAAAATGAGAGTTGACCAAACGGTTTAATAGATAAGTTTGACAGTCCATAGAGGGAAAGAAAACCTTTTCGTTTTTCAATCTAGTATGTGTTTAAGCATTCAGTGTGTGTTTTCAGGGTTCTGTTTCTTTCAGTTTTAGGTAAGACTTCCATCCATTGGCAGTTCAGCAAAAAGGAATATTTCAGTACGAAAATCTTATTAAAGGCCTGCTACGTATTTTGGGATTTTCCCCAAATCTGATGAAGTTTCTGAAGAGGGTTACGCATTCTTAGAAGCACTGAAGCAAAGAAGGCTGCCCACATTCTGTGCAAATGTGCAACTCCTTTTTCCTGTATATGGTACTACTTCTGACACATGAGACACTGACAACCGGAAAAGGAGTGTCACACAAATAATTTCATTGAAAAAGACTAGCTTGTACTAGCCTTCTTTTCGAGTTGTGTCCTTGTCAGAAAAGTGGTTTAAAAAAAGGTTCACTGAAGATTTCTTTTAGCTTTTTTGTAACCGTCAAAAAAGGCTTACTCTTTCCAATGAAGAAGTGAACCTCATTCTGAAAAGGAATGTCTGAGAAGGTCTTACCCTTTTTTTTTTTTTTTTTTTTTTTTTTTTTTCCTGTGTAGGTGCCATCATGTCAACAACTAAGGGTTTTCAGCTATGGTAAACAAAGGTAAATAATAAATTACCACAGAGATTGTTCACAGGTCTGCGGGATGTATGCACCTTTGCCTCTTCAAAATGCTAATTCCATGTGAAGTAATAATACTAAGAACTGCTTTACAGGAGCTGACAGAGGCATCTCAAAGCATTCAGCTGTGCCCTTCTGCTGGCTATGTAGGTTTGCTATGTAGGTCACCCTGTAATGTCTCACTGGCTCCATGGACCATTTATGTCAGAAAGGTGACAATGACTAGCTCAGTTAGAATTTTACATGAAAGAGTATTGAACTAGAAGTTGAGACCATCCTAAGGAGAAGAGACTTTCCACGAATGACGGAAACCTGGTAAGTAGGTTTCTAGCTCTGTCCTGGACATGCAGGTTTCTTAAAATTGACTGCCACCAAGTTTGTATAATGGGAGTAAATTTGTCAGATTGCATGTAGCAGCAATGCGCTGCTTAATTTGTAAATAAAAAGAGTAACAGAATAAACCCTGGTCTTTTGTGAAACAGAGCCAGTTTTAATATAAATCTCTATAGGTCATTCCTACAAAGATGTTTTTTGTATTAAGAAAATGTCATAGAGCCAATATCCCTTTCATACGATTAAGACTTCCAATATCTAAAAGTTCATTATCTTCTTTATTCTTAGACCACAGCCATCTTGGTAAGAAAGCAATCCCACAATACTCCCTATGGGGTCTCCAGGATATTTGAATTATGTGGGTAAGACCTGGAGTTGGCCGTTTGCCTTTTACCTGATTGTGCCTTCATGTCAGTTTAAGCTGCTGATATATTTCTTCTCTAGATTCTGCATCTTGAAGAATTTGCTTCAGATATGGTGTTGTCTCTGGCACAGCTTCGTGCTTACTCAGCTCTACACTGATGGCCCCACAATTCCCGTAAGCAATTCTGACCTGCAATTCACGACCCCCTTGGGGACAAGAGAGGAATGGGTGACAGTTTTTGAATAGGCTTCTGCTTGCCTCCTGCATTTTCAAGGGCTTTATGACTTTCCTCCAGGGAGACCTAGCAGACATATTCCCAATTACTTCCTCTTGCAAGGAATACAGGAGCCTTCTTTGCTTCAAAGCTCTTCAAGAGTGCGCATCTGCTTTTAGAAGCTTCATTAAGCTTGGCAGCCACTGGCAGCAGAAAACAGATTATTTCAATATTTTGTTACGGGGCACCAACTATATTTTATGTGCAATGGAGCAGGTTGGGGTACAGATGGATACCTATGTAATAAACCTGGGCAGAAGAAAACTGGCTGGGGATAAGTGATTTTGAAATATCTTTTGTATTTCTAGCTGCCTAGCTGAGTTTTTGGAGATAGAGTAACTGATACTAGCTGGCTATGTCAGTCACATTATCGAGAAAGCCTTCAGCAGCTGAGTGCGACTGGGCCGAAACCCTGGCTGGCCTATGACCTTTCAGTTTTCTGTGTCAGATAGCCACAGCTCAAAGTAAAAAAGCCATTATTGCACTTGGAAGAGAACATTAAAGCAAAAATGTAGAATTCCTGCCAGAGAAACAGTATGAACAAAAAACGATAATTGCTCCTTTTATTATGACTTCACATAGGAGATTTTTCAATTTCATGTTAAATTAAAAAAAAAAATCTCCAGTTAACTTACAAAACCTGCTTGGTGGTTATGCTAGGAAGTGATCTGACCAGTCTAGATAAGAACTGAGCTCCTTTAAAGAACTGCTTGAAGCAGGACTAAACTAGTAAAACACCAGTCAGAGTTTTCATATCCTCAGGGTATGATGATTTTTACTTCTCAAAAGAGTAAAGGAAAAGATAGCATTAGATCAGATTTCTGAAGAGCAGCTCTGGTACGATATCTATCTTGCTGAGATCTATTCACTTGTTATCTTGGTTCTGCTACTAATTAAGCTCTGAAAATATGCTTTATCTTTCTGAAGCAAATGCTATGACAGAATTTTGTGAAAAATTGGATAATGCAGAAGATAAAACACAGTAGGATTCTGAAACTCACAGGAAGGAGTAATTCTGAGAAGACAGAGTGGAAAGGGAAGTTTAAAGATTTCAAGGTCTTTATTAAAATGGTAAAAATAAAGATTATAATACAGTGCCCCTTCCAGCCTTCCTTTCCAAAGAGACCCTATGCTCTCATGACAATACTCTTCTTTTTTATAAGGCTACTTCAACTTCTATCATTGAATTCCTTTTTTTTTTCCTATAATATACTAGGGAAATACATCTCAAAGCAATGGTTTTGTGTTCAGTAGACTACGTCAGAGAGCCTTATATCTGCGTGTAAAGCCAAAATAAGAAATTGGTGTTATTCAACAAATGTACTTTATTTCCCTCAGCTATCATATTTGAGATGTATTAATTTTTAGACTACTCCAAGAGAAATATTCCCTAAAAATAAAATCAATGCATGAACTTATGACCCTTGTCTCTACTGTATTCTGTGTTCTTCTGAAGTTCTCACCAAAGGGAACAACTGCTTTGCTATTAGCAAGAACAAGAAAGAAAAAAAATCCTTAAGCAGTATCTCTTTATAAGAATAACAAAGTTATAGGTAATTTAGACTATGTTTCTGAGCGAGGCAACAGAAAATGAACCTTTTAGGTAGACATTGGACTAGATAATTAGAGGACGTAAATTAGTATAACTACTTTCTTTATGAGATAATGGCAATATTTTTTTTAAATGCAGTTGAAAGACAGGGATTCAGATTCTCAAATGCATGGAAGATCAATGTAAGTGGGATAGAGTGTGTGAGGCTCCATAGGTCTCACTCCTACTCTGTCCTATTGGTTGCAGAAGATTAAGTCTGACCTTCATATAATTCAGATCACCTTGATGATTCTAAGGCCTTTGGGGTCTGTGAGGGTTTCTATGTCATTTCCTTCAAAGACCTCCAAAATAATCTCTTCTGCAATGACAATACCCTTCTGCTTGAAAGGTAGAATCAGCACAGCCATCATTAAAAACAGGGAATTTATTTATAGGGTTATTTTATGACGTATGCTAGTATGCTGTACAATATCCTCTCTAATGTGATAATGCTTTCCTACTTCTAGAGAAAGAGATGTCAAAGGATTCACTGATGGTCTGAGAACATTCTGCCGTTCTGGGAGCAAATCAGAGAGAAGAAAAATGAAACAGTTCATTGGACCAGACATTCTGCTTTCTTTTTGCCCAGAGAGACCAGACATTCCTATGGATATTATAGGAGAAGGATGTTTAAATAAATATTAACTATCTGCCTGAAGACAGAGCTCTTGCTGTGGGGATAAGAAAGTAAGGAATTAATTTGTTGGAAGCTTTCTTGCTCCTCTCTGTTACAGAGTTGAAAAAGTATGATTTACATACATGACACCAAGATTCAAAGGATTGCCTGTCTGAAGGTGATTTAATGTAGCTCTTATAAACCACTTTTTCCGAATACAAACTCGACTGAACAGCATATGCTTCCTTAGAGTATGCTCATGAAAAGGCATCACCCTTGAAAAAACACTTAAGGCAACATGTATCTGTGGAGAGGAGGAAGATAGAGCAGTACTGTAGTTCACAGGCTGACATTATATCTGAGGCTGTAGCTCTGTTGCATCAGTACAGTACTGAGTGTGGTCTGGCCTATCTAGCAACGACTTGCCAGTGCCCAAATGCAAGATAATGAGGGCCTAAATGTGGTTACTTGCCTAAATGTGGACTTGTTATTCCCTGTCCACCCTGCCTCTCCTGTCATTCCCCCACCCCACCTGCAGCCTCACTGTGTATGTGATACACTTGGCCGGATCGTTACAGCTGGCAGATGTTCAGGAAACTATCCTACTTATCAACCACTCCGCATTGCTTCCTGAAAGAGATTTCTTGTCTGAAGTCCTTCACATCAGAAAAAAGTACAAAAGGTTAGTGTCGTTCATCTCCAGCTGACCTCTTTAATTTTGTCTTAAAAGGTGCTAAGAGCCACATTACTGCCTGTAATAACGGGAGGGTAGTTTAGCCTTCAGCTGTGAGTTCCTGTCTCCCTACTCAGACTTAATACCTCGTTAAAAGTAGGGCTGGGCTTACCATTCACTAACCTAGCCAATGAAGATGTGATACTTCCATTGTACCAGGCATCCTGTGAGTGAATTTAAGATCCAGATCTCTGCCTTATACATAGACCCCTAGCATGCTGAGACTTCAGCAGATACCATGTATCTGCTCTGTTTCCAGTGGCATTTGACAAAAAGAGAAGCATTTGCTGTATAATAAAGAAATAAATTATCTGTAATAAATCTATTTACTTATGCATGCAATATTCTATTTCAGTTTCTTAGAAACAAGATGTTTCTTCTTGCTACTATTTTCATTTCAATTAAAAAAAAAGTTGAATTAACCTAATTGTTACATTTTTTCATATTAAAGATACTTTGATATGCAGTTTCAGACAGATGAATCCCATAAGAGAAATGATCAGTTCAGGTAATTCAGCTTCTTCCTGTTCATATATTGATATCTTTCTTCACAGGGCATCTGTGCAAGTCAAATTTATTCTAGAAGTAGGAGGGCAGGGAATTTAAAGAACACGAAACTCCTAAATAAGTGCCAATTGTTGATGTAAAAATCTGGAGTTGTCTCCATATCATACAAGTGGAGTGCTGAAAGCTCAGTTATTATTAAAGAAATATCAATAAGAATGATCCAAGGAATTTGTAATAATGCCTTCAGAGACTCTACTTACGAAGTGTACAATGTATGGGGAACAAAGTAAGGACCTCTATTCAGCCAAGGGAAGCTGAAATAAAGCTATCCTTACAGCTGCCTGGAAAATAGGTGCTTCCTTGCATTTTAAAGCGAGAAATTTCCAGTGCTTTTGTTTGAACAACTAAACTGTCCTCATAATTCTACAGTATATGAGAACTTGTAAAAGCCTTACTGAAATAGATTGGAATAGAGTAATGATTTTAACGTGCCTTGGAGCAGACCCGGACATATTAAAGATTTGAGAAATAAAAAAAACAGAGTTTGAAAAATACTAATACAACCTATTTAATAAATTCCAGTGATATATAGTCCATATTTGTTTTTTAAAGTTTTCAATTAAAGCATTTTAAATGCATTTCCATTTTATGAAGTTTGCTTGCATAATGTGGTAATGTAAGTTGAAAATATATTTACAAAAAAGTAAATCCCACAAAATGTTATATGCATTTTCAAATAACATAATAGTTTTGCTTTACTGCTTTGACTGAACTAGTTCTAAAACTTTAAAAACTTTAGAATATTTTTCAACTTGAAACTTGTCTGTTGAACCTTCACTTTGTTCTCACTCTTTTTATCAAAAATGCGAAGAGAAAACAAGGGATACAGATCTGCCTTTACACACACTTATTTGTCCGTGTTGACTACATTTCATGTTTTCGGTGCTATAAACCATAACTGACTTACATGACCTACTTCCTATTTCTGTTATGAATACTTGCAGTAGCTTTTGCTCTGAATCACAGTCCTGAAGAGAAAAGGAAACAACAGCTATGCTGGATGCAGAGGCTTTGTGTGCCTAGTCCCAGCACTGTGAGATCCTCAGCGTTTGGAGGACTGACCTAAACCCATTCTTTCAATGTATGCCTTCTGCTGTAACTGTATTCTTTAGTTTCTGTCTCAATGGAAGTTGGAAGTAATTTGAAAGGCTACGCTTATGCTTAATCTCTACTTTTGTTGGCCTTTATCTTGATTGACCAATGATCACTTTTTTAATGGTAGTGATTTTTTTGCCTTCATGAAGTTTGATAGTAAAATGCCCAAAAGGGCACTCTGCTGATTCTTCAACTTTATTCAAAGGAATGTTTTTCTCTTAAAATACTTAGTGGACAGGGCATGTTCCGGATGGGCTCGGGGTTTGGCAATAATCATGCCAGAACGAGGTGACTACATCAAGCATTTATTCAGGTGAAAGCATATAAAAGAAGCAAAGTGTGGATAACTACTCACGAAGTGATACCTGCTGGCGGGATGCTGGACCTGAACATCCTCTCGAGCTGGCAGATCAGAGAGAGAGAGTTGCTGACCAGCTCCCACAGACACAGCAGAGACCTCAGAGTTAGAAGTTTCTCCTTCCCCCCCCACCCCCGACTCTCTCCTCACTGTCCTCTTTTATGCCCAGTGCATCCTGGCACGTAGGGTCAGTATGATCCAGCAGGCAGGTCGGGGTGCGGACAAACTGCACCTTCAGTTGCGCAACTCTCCCCGCTGGGTGCGCAGGCGCATGTGCCAGTCAGGGTCCCAGCCCTCAATTCGAGGGTCCTGCCTTCCTCATCTTCTTCCTCATTTCCAGATGTTAGACCTCCAAAGATAGTTTGGAGGACATCTGCAGTTAAGTTGGCTACAAGCTTGGTCGAGCGGCTGCCTTCAACAGGTTTTCGGAGGGGGATGCCTGGAAACTGGGCTGAGCAGCTGCACCCGTGCTCCTTATCACTCAGCCTAGGCAGGCAAACATCTTCTTTCTCAAGGTCTGGTCTCTGCTTCCTGCAGGAGATTTTATTATGGCTCTACAGATGACCGAAATTTCCAATACAGGGCACAACATGAAATGGTCATGAACTGTTAATAATATCCATAGACCTCCAACGTAAACTTCCTCACTTTCACAGTTAGGTCCTTTCTACGTGAATTCTCTTTACTTCTGTTTTGCACTTCTCATTTTGGGATAGGACTCCCAAGAAGAACAAGGTAAGTTCATGATTCAAAAGAAGCTACCAGGCTAAATTCAGACCTAACATGGATGTAAGTCCAGTAGTTACGTTTGTGGATTCCAAGGAAGTTTATGGTAGGGTACTTTTAGGGATGAGGTTGGTATTGATGTTGGAAGCTAGTGGTAAGCAAGAATTGGAGGTAGAGAAAACCCAGAAGAATCAACAGGAAGTTGATTGGAGTTGATCTTGGAATCAACTCCAAATGCTGGAGTGACTATGGTACTTGTCAAAGTCCTGATCTGGTAAGACCCTCTGGTCAGGATTATGTTTAAAGATTCTGCAAGGATTAGTGAGCTAAATTCATGTTAATTAACATAAATATTTTTGTTTAAAATATTTTATTGAGATTAAGTAAAGGATATCTAAGTATAGGTCTTTGGCATTGTTTCAGCTTTGAAATAAGCTTTCTAACAATATTAGTGGATTGCTAACTATTCCTTACCAAAGTAATTTGTTAACATCTGTAATTCCTTTTTTTTTCCCTCAGGTATGTCCTCAGGACTTTGAGAGATTTGGCGAATACAGGACTCAGTGGAGTAAGTTTTCTTTCTCTCTTTTTTTTTTTTTTTTTGTAATGTTTTTTTTCTGTGGTGCCCCTGTACAGATTTTTTCAAATATTTTAAACTTTCTGCTATGTTCTCATATTTTTAGAAGAGGTTTTTAAGTATTAATGTCCAGCGATCTAAACTATTGCGCTGACTAATACAAGTTTTGCTATTTGTCTCTGTGCAGGTATGTGCATTATATATACATAAACACTATTACATATGTCCTTTTATTCACATATATGTATATATGCACACATTCAGTCATACACATGCTATTGATAGATATCCTTTATAAATTACTAACAAAAACCCAAGCCCTAGCATTAGATGAAAATTAATTTCTCTATAATGATACCTGTTTTTGCTGGTTTATGCAAAGATGCTTATTAAATGAGTATAATCTTTCAGTTTTTATGGAGTTATTGCAGTTTTTAGTGAAAGAAAAAGTAATGTTTCTGCTAAAGCAAACAGGTAATACCAAGAATTGCTCCCTGCCTGTGTAGGAATAGACAATGCATGAATGTGTTATAAATATTCTTTGCAATACTTTCCATTAGAATATGTTTTACACGCTTTAATATGTTAAGTATTTAGGAAAGAGCAAGTTATGGGTTTTCCTGTACATACCAATTTAGAACATTTTATTATGTTTTCCTCTAAAACGACTGAAGTAGAAAATAGTTCTATGGGGTTTTTTTGTTGGAACTTTTTGTTGTTGTTGTTAAGAAGATTCCATAATGGCTCAGTCAATGAGCACGTAGAGTATGTTTTACTAATTTGATTTTTGAATTTGACTATTTAGCTTTCTCCCTGCCATTCTTACTGAGAAATTTTAGGTTGAACTCTAACTTAAATCCTCTCCTTTTCCCACATACTGCTCTTGCAAAAAAAATGAGATAATATTTTGGTTTTGATTTGACACAACTGCGTTTGACATAAATGAAGGCGGAGGCTAAGCTTGGCTGTGCAATTGGGGTCTTACCAAGAATTCGGCTGAGCATATATGAGCAGTAAAGCAATGCAGCTTATTGACAGTATCATCACTGTTTTGTTTTTCATATCTTCATTTCTTGACAGTGAGGGTGACAGAGCCCTGGAACAGGCTGCCCAGAGAGGTTGTGGAGTCTCCTTCTCTGGAGATCTTTAAAACCCGCTTGGACACAGTCCTGTGCCATGAGCTCTAGGTAACCCTGCGTGTGCAGGGAGGTTGGAGTAGATGACCTCTAGAGGTCCCTTCCAATCTTAAGCATTCTATGATTCTATGTCATCATAGTAGTTAAAGATACTACAAAATGGGAAATTGAGGCTGAGAGATAATGGCACAATTTTTAAGATTTTGTTTTTTACATAACCCTTGACTAAATGCTCCATAAGTTGAGATGAGTATTTGTAACTGTGACCCTTGAATGATGACCAAGCTGTGGGTAGCTTAGAGAAACAGGTAAATTAGTTCCAAGTCAGGAAGAAAACTTTAGTCCTCAAAGACGACTCAGGATGCCTGACATTTGACTCAGATGGTCTCAGATATTTGTAGAAAAGTATGAGACATCTGTAGAAAAAATATATTAGATTTAATAAAAGACAATGAAATTCTATTTTTAAAGCTCTTTCTGAAGGTTATTACTTTCTTTGGGTTTTAGAATAACTCGAATTGATGTGATCTCTGTTCGGTTTAACTGTGAAGAAGCATAATGGGATGGGAGGATATCTTCATCAACAGAAAAGTCCTCAGAGAATATGTTTGTAATGAAGCCATTATAGATGCTGAATGAGAAACTGAGGGAAATCAATGTTTCAGATTTGTAAGATGGTTTCCATACCCTGTAATGTCCATGGCAATGGTGTAGCCTTAAAGGCACGAGCTGAAGCCCAACTACTTGCATCACTCTCTCTTTTTCATTCATGAAGAAAACACTTTAAATTGAAATAAGCAAAAAAGTTTCATTGGGAATAATTGTGATCTTGAAGAAGTCTATCTATTTAGATTGCAGTTTGACTACAGGTAGAGTGTTGGTTGTTTTCTCTTACAGAACTTGACATACGAAACACCTAATTCTTCTGCATTTACACTTCAAAGAATAATTTTGTTGTACTGGAAGTGCTACTTAAAATACTAAAGGTAATGGAAGAGAGAGAGAAAAATTACATAATATATTTCTGCTATTGGATTACCGTCTTCCCAGTACTATACCTGTGTAAAATAATTTACATCATTATGATTTCATTATATTTCCTTCTTGCAATCATTTTTGTCACAATTACAAATTAACATCGCTAACAGTCAGAATCAGCACAATTTTAGCCATAACATGAAAACTAGCAGCTGTGAGGCCAGCACTATCCTTACTTCTGTTGGGAAGTCCCATGATAAAAGTCAAATTTAAGACCTTAGAAAGGCCATTTGCTATTTATAATTGATGTGGCTCTGTGACAGGCAGTGCAGTCTTAAAATAGAGGAGAAAAATGTCTAGCATTTGTGTCAGTTAGAGGAGTAAAATGAGTTGTGGGCATTAAAGAGACCAGGCGAGGAACCATGAGTTCTACTGATACTAAGCTTAGAAGGTTATGCTGATGTATTTGAAGTAAGCCTTCTAACAAAAAGAGGTATATCACCACTATTAACTGTGAATTCTAAACTCTTGAACATGTTTGCATAATTACAGTGGAAAGCAATAATAATAATCATGCCTAATCATTATTAAAAGTGATAACATTTCACTATTTAAGTACTCTTGTTGGCATTCTGGTGAGGAAGCTGATAGCAATCTGAGATCAAATGCGCCTGGTAAATTGATAAGACTTGTACCATGTTCTTGAAGAGATTCAGTCTTCAGTGTTTTAAGATTTGACTTCAAACCACATTCCCAATAGTTGATCTTATGCATATAATCTGTGGGGTTTTTTTAATCGGTCTTATAAATACAAAACCAAATAGCATTTTAAATACTCAAATCACTGTATAGACATTATTGTTAATTATGTCTCTCTCATTCCTACACAAAAAGAATGATTTTTTGCTCTCCAGTGTCCTTTTTCCTCTGCAGTGAAGTATTGTATTCAGTGCTGAATATTTAAAATTTACAGGACTTCTCAGGTAGGTGCATGATTAATTCATGCGTTGCATTTGATGAGATCTTTCTCTGTCCCTCCTTAAACTGTGTGTGGATGTACTGGAGAATGTCATGGTGTAAGGTAGAACTGTTCACATGACAGGGGAGCACAGCTCACATCTGAGCGGGAGGGAAACAAGATCTGAGAGGATTAGAAACTAAAGTGTTAAACCCATGCATTATCCTGGAGCTGAGTTTTACTAGTTGTTTAAGTATGCTTTAGTAATCTTATCTTAATGAAATGACATGAGTAAAGAAATCTGAAATTACCCTAACAGGAATTTAGGGTCCATGTCCCAGGAGGTGGTTCAGCAGCCAGTCATAAAGTATTTTGAAACTTTAAAGTAAAGTATTTAATATAAAGGTTTGAAACAGAAAAATATTTAGAGAGGTCAGAGAGGTAGGAGTGTTGAAAGTTACTCAAGGACTAGGAGATGCTAAGGTAAGAAAGGGATATTGGGGAACAAAGCCCTCCTTCAGTAACACTCAATTTTGCTTACATGACTATGTAGCTTTGAGTCTCCTCTGCAATAATCCAATAGTTTAAATGGCAAAGAACTTTATCAAAGCATCGTGTTTTTAATATGCATTGTACTTGAAACGTTCTTCCAAATTCTTTGTTAAAAGGTACATTCTGACAGGAGAAAAGAAGAACTACAACCAGACTTAAGGCTAGAAAATAATCGTAATTATAGTGAAAGTAGCTATAAGTTCTCCCTTTAATGATGAGATGTTGAAAAAATACTTAATGCAGAGCAAAGCTGTCCTTTCCATCAGCATGCTTAAATTAGGGAAAGGTAAGTGAAGGATGAGGGCTTTTCATGTTTGTGCAGTGAGTGTTTGCTAAACAATAAATATTTGTTTACTGGAGTATAATTGAAAAGTAATTGTAAGATGAAATGTACTCTGAGATTTTCATGTCTAGCCTTGGTCAAAGGAAAGTATTAAAAAGAAAAAAAAAGAGGTTTTAGGTGTGATGTCCAAAGAACTTCCTAGTGCCTAGTGAGATGAACATATGTCAAGGGGAAATGTTCCATTATTAGGTTGGTTGGTAGCATCTCAGTCTGTCGCTGATTCCTAATCTGTGTTTTAATGCACAACCTGTACTATTATCTGTACTATTCAGTTTTAGTTGCCTATATTGTTGTTAACTACCCATGAGAGTCAAGGGGTTTTGACTGAATCCAAAAAATGTACACTAGGCTATTAAATTAAAAAATAAAAAACATCTAATCTGTCCTTACATATAAAATACTGCCTTCTTCTAGCAAAATATTAATCCAGGTGTGACTATTAAAATCTGAAATTCTTTATGCCAACTTTTATTGACCATTAAGCAGATGTGCAACCTATTTAAAATGCACTGGATACACATTAAAATGCCTTATTTCTGTTCAGAATTGTTCCCTGAGATTGGCAGTGTGTACCATATATGTGCTACCTTAACCACAATCCTCTCGCTAATTTTGGCATATTTTTCATAGCAGAGTCAGGCAAAAGAGGGGCCAGTGTTTTCTGTTTCACGTTTCCAAAAAGAGAAGTCTTAAATTCCTATGTTTAGCCGTGGTCTTAGGATATGTATTTATTCTAAGCACACACATTGTGATCGCTCTCATTTCCATTTCATTCCACTGTGGTGTGGTAAAAATTGCTGTCTCTCCAATATATATTCTTAAACTCTGCCTTCTAGTACAACTCTTGACATAACATGGATGCACTGTTTGCTGGTATGCTACTTCCTACTCATTTATTTTAAAGCACAGTCTCATGTGAGAGAAAACCCATGAAAGAAAACCAGGTGGGGAGGGCTTCTGAATTTAAACATGTATTTTAACTGGGTCTTTTCTGAAAAGGTATTAATACACATACCAGCTACGTCACACACAACAGCTGTCTTTTCTTAATGTGTTGCAACAGATCTAAAATCAAACCTTTCTTTGATAGACACTAGCATCCATTTTAAGTTGCAAATACATTTGCCTGCAATATTCTGGTCAGTATATTATTCAGTTGGCCTTTATATTTGATGAGTCATGAGCTGAATTTTGGTGTTAGCTATGTTGTTTTAAATTCTTATTACTGAGACAGTAATAAAGAATTAACCCTTTTGTGCAGCAGAGAGTCTTGATTGATTTGCATTCAGAGAGCTCTTGGTGTAAAATTCAGCATTCTAGGAAATCATTTGTTGCTGTTTGCCAACCAGCAATTATTGTCTAGCTGGCATTGCCCTGTTACATGTGTGGTTAAAATGGATTCCAAATAGTTTTTATTTTTCTAAGTCTTCTTTTCAATTGGCAGAGAGATTTTTCCATTTAAAATCCGGAGGTAGATAGAGATGACTTTAATACAGCTTTTACATTTGGCTTCTGTTTTCATCATTTGGATATATGTTTGTGGGATGCTTCAGGGTCTCAGCATGTTCCTTTTAATTTCCCGCAGTGTTCCCAAGTTTTCAAGACTAGAAAACAAGAAGGTGCAAGGCTATCCTGTTTAACCTCTAGTTGTATGTAATAGTGCCACATGATTTTTTGGCGGTACTCATCCATTTCCCCCCTTTTTGGTCAACCATGCACTTTCAAAACGGTCTGACATTTATGGAAATTCCTATTTTGCAAGCTCACTGGAAACAATACTTTTAAAAGACAGTCCATTAATCCTTTTTTGTTCAGTCCATACTATTTCTAGATCTGGAATCCAGACACATGTTATTTATTTTTATTATTGCTTTTCATTATTTTTTTTAACTAGCATCTAAACTCTAATAATTGCATTATGCATGCTTCAGGTTTAAAGAAAGAGAATCTTTAAATATCAGCTAATAAAATTCATATCACTTGAAAACTTAAAAAAGCATTATTTTCACTGAGCTAGACTATGCCATTTACTGCTGTCAATTTGACCTCTCTTTCTTGATATTCAATAAGTCGTTTGGGAATTCCTTCAGCATATATATGTCCAGAATTTGGCACAGGTTTCACTGATGATAATTTTTATGTGTGTTTTTTTTTTAGTAACTGTTCTAGTAAAATATTTATATCCAATGTGCAACTGCTTAAATCTCAAATACAAAGTCTTTCAGTTTCAAAGATGGAGAAAAAGTCTATTTCTAATTTCGATCCAAGTCTGGAGAAAACTATTCTTTCAACAATTTTTCTGTGTTTAAGTAAATCATCTTGAATTTTTAAATAACTCTGAGTCTAGATTCAGCCTTTTGCTGTAATTCAGGTTTTAGATATTAAAAAGAAAACTAGCTCTGAAAGATTTATTTTGTTCCAGCTTTCAACAAAGCTTCTCTGTCCATTTTGGTTATTAAATTATTTAAAACCTTTGGTCCCTGCAGCGTTTTCAGAGAGTATTCACAGTCATGACGCATTTGTGTTTTCTTCTGTGATAGAGTGGCTGCTCTGTAAGGAGAAGATGCCTGCACACATTTGTTCATTAACACTGGTTCTCTTGGTATGCTAAAAAGCCCTCTCTGGGACTGCGTGGACAGAGGAATTGGGAGCACAAGAGAATTCGTATTGTTAACCTAGTAGTGGAGTGCACTAATTACTTCTGGCAAAGTAGTTTTATTCAGCTAAATTGGGATGTTACTGGCTATAGCATCTTAGTGTATTAGCTGAGATAACTCTCTTAAGTGGCACTTTAAAGATGAACAACAGATTTAAAAGCTTGCTTATTAAATGCAGTTTGGATAGCCTTGTTGTGTTACTGAAAGTGTTTTTTATCAACACGTTGTATCTTAAGGTAGATCAATATTGTTTTGAGTTGCTATTTAAGCAAATGCTTGGATCTGCAGTACTGCTTAATTGGTATTTTCCCTTTGGTTATGTGGGTTGAAAAGTTCAGTTTGTCACAGCCAGTCTTTAATCCTCAGCAACTCTCAAATGTATTTAGTTCACTGAATATATTGAGTAGTACATGTCAAGGCTGGAATAATAAATTAAAAGGTCAGTTGTGTGCAATGAAATACGATCAGGGATCTCTGCAGTTTGCACTCCTCCAAGCTCAGATACATTCTGGCAGCAATTCTGTACTGGCAGTGCACAGTATGGGCCTAGCTGCATTCTCGTGGCAAATCTCTACCTAGCTACTTTGCTGTGCTCCTCACTGCAATGTAATGTCTGTGAGCCTCCCTCTGAAAAGTCAGAAAGTTCATGACTTGCAGGTATATACAGCATATATCTTCTGTATATGAAAGGAAAGGCCTGGTATAACTGTGATGGCAATAAGGCAGCTTTTGGTGGAGGTGCTGAAGACGAGAATTGGGGCAGCTACCTTCAGATTAGTACTAAGGAAACGTCCACAGTACACAGTTCTATGCTGAACTCAAAACTGTTGGCCTAAAGCATGGGAATTGGGGGTTTAAAACATTTTTGCATTGACTTCTAGTGTTCCTTGAACTTCTAGTATTAATCTGATTTATCTGTTTATAGTTTAGTTTTGACTCTCAGATATTGTTTACATGGATCCTTAATAAGGATTATAATTACACATCCTTTATCCCCCTTCCTATTAATTACGTATTTCAAAAAAGGGTTATTAGAATAAGCAAGAAAATGGAGTATTTATCTTTTTGAGAAGAGATTGAAAAGTTGACTAACTTGGTCCAGTGAAGTCAAATTGTAGACGTCATTTAAAATCATATTTTCAAGGTTAAGCATCAAAAGAAAAATATTTGATTAATGAAAATACGATGATCCCTTGTTTTCATTCTGCAAATGGGAAACTGCATGAATATCCCACTTTTGTCTATGGTTGAGAACATTCTTATAATTGAGAGCTGCATCTTGGGTTAAGGTGTAACTTACAACAGAAGTTGGTGACAGTGCTTTGTTTTTGTTACTCTCCCTCATTCTCTTTCTTTTTGCTTTCATAAAGTTCTTGAAAATAATGAAAAGAAGGGATGGACACAATACATCAACTGCAGCAAGCTGTCTTAATTTAAGCTGTCGTGAGCAGCCCGAGCATGGCACTCACAGTAAAAGGGCAGAGATGCACAGCCTTCTGTAAATGCTGCTTTTCCACTCAAAGGGGTTGTCACCTCCCTGCTCTGCAACTCCCTATGCTAAGCAGGGAATTACCATGCTCTACAACTCCCATTAACCTCTGTGAGGGTAATGAAGAGATTCTAGCCTCAAGGTGTTACAATACCTTTCCGTTTTAAAAATGTATCTTTAAAAGTCTAAGCCAGTAACAAAGGCAGAAACAGAGAATATAAAACAGACATTAGGCAAAAAAAAAAATGAAATACATGATAATAACATTAAATTATAGTCATCTGACACATATTCAAATTGAGGTATGCTGATTCACTTTGCCTGTCAAGAAGGTGCTTTTTTTCTTGTTCTGCATGCCAGGATATTGTTTCTTCCTAGAGATATATTTAATTGCTAAGAGCTGGGATGCTTACTTTACATTACAAAAATTCTAAGCTAAGATTTACAATACCATGACCAGCTAGAATATATTCTAAGAAAGTTTTTGTCATTGTTAGATGAGAGAAAACTCTCCCTCTGGCCTAAAGTCTCCTGTATATGTTTTGGACAATTCAATTCTCAGAGCACAAGCAGCTTTCAGATTTTCTCATCAGGGAAACCTGATGAAAATCATTCTCAACCATAACTGGGGCTTTGCTGTTGTATTTACAAAACAAGAATGCATTTGTACAACTACTTGTCACCTTGCCCAAGGTACATATCAGGTCACATATCAGCAGTCCAGAGGAAAAATATGCACAGAAACACTGTCTTGTATTGAAAATAGTCTTTGGAAAAATTCTTAATCACTCTAGACACAGCTGAGACTTCGACTCTAGAGCTGATTTTGTTGATTTAACTAGCAGTGAGCCATTTCAGACTAGTTTTAAGCCAACAATTTCTAAGATGGTGAAAGTTGAAAATTCCAGTAATTCTTTGTGTAATATAGAATAAAAACACTGTAAAATTCCTTTAAGTACTGAGAAGGTTTGAGAATGGAATCCATATAATGTTTATGTGCAGCAGTATTATCACGCAGTATTATCCTAGGGAATGAGAAAAATGCAGACTGCTTTGTCCTCCGCCACGTGCTCTAGGTGACCCTGCATGTGCAGGAGGGTTGGACTAGATGATGTCTAGAGGTCCCTTCCAACCTTAACGATTCTATGATTCAGTAAACATATTTTGACTTTTGTTACCCTCTTTTCACAAGGAACTCAGTAGCGCTCTGAGCTCTTTTGGCTGTACTTTTGTCACAGCTGTGAGTGAGTGTTACTTGAACATTTCCTTCTTTGTAGAAGGAAATTTATTTCCTGGTAGAAATGCTGTCAGCCACACTGTTGATATTACAACGTATGTCTAAGTATCCTAAATGTTTGAAGCAATCCTGTCCAGAAACTGGCCTGGAGAACTTTCTGGCATCACCTGAGGAGTTAAAACATTTGCGGGGGGGGGAGGGGTATGGTTTTTTTTTTTTATTTAATTGATGGGAGGAGGAGGTGTGGATAGAGATGTTGATATGGTTTTTCATTTTCTTTTACGAAGTAATTCTGATGTCTATTTGATTTCCTGTAATTGATTAACAAAAATCTTTGATACAGTTAAGGCTTCTTGGAGGTATATAGTGCCCTTCTGTAATGTCTGACCCAGCAAAACTCACGCTTCTGAAGACCAAGAAATAGTAAATGTACAGACATCTCTTAAGCTCTGGCGCGGTGAGAAGCCTAAAGAAGATTTACCTGCAAGCCATATTTACTGTTTGTAAGTGCAGCTTCTGTGAGCATAGAGAGATTAATTATGGAAGTTTGGCAAAGAGAGTGCAAGGCAATCTGGAAAGGACCACACTGTGTTAGAATAGTGAGCTTTTTTTTTTTTTTTTTTTCTCACAGGGGGCTGCACATAATGGCAAGAAAAGAGTAAACAGGGGCCCTCAAGATTTCTGTTCAGAGCTGCTTCAGCTGTAGAACGCACAAGCCTCTTGCTATTGACGACAGTGAGGTGGGAAAATAGTGTAGTCTGTGTGTTTAATGATAGGAAAATGAAAGTGTAACACACTTGGTGGGAAAATGACTGTCAAATGAAATGAAGCACAGAGTTGTTTTTCCATGAGATAAGAGAATCTGACTAGGACAGGTAAAGGTAGAGCTTGTTTTATACTGTTCAGAAACAAAGGGAGAGGTGTTCATGACAAGGGATGCTGTTGAAAACAGAATCTGGATAGATGCACTCCTTAGTTCTTGTTCCCTACTTCTCAGTACCATGGGCATTGCTGAACTCAGCATTCCCAGACAGGGCATCCTGCCAAGGAGACAACTCTGCTGTTCTCTTTCTTCAAATTTCCAAGGCTATGTTAGCTCTGCTGGAGAAAGAGCACCTGTAGATGTTAGTGATCACAGTTACGACGCCAGTTCACACTTGAAATGCTACTGAGATAGGCAGAGAGAAAGACTGGTTTCAGCACAGAGCATGACTTAATGGCTTGGTCTTTACTGTTATGTCCAGAAAAGCATGCTGGTGGAAAAGCTCATGTCCAGCTTCTGACACAATCAATGCCTGCTTTGAGCAAGTTTATCTACTTCTGAATCCTTTACCAAATGCTGAAATGGGACAGAGACTCTCCAAAATGAGCAATGCCTTCAGAAGTTGCCAGATAATAGCAAGAAGGAAAAGAGGGACATTAAACTGACAAAAGAAAAGAAAGGAAAGGAGAAAAAAGAAGAAAAAAGAAAAGAAAAAAGATCTTTGGGTATTAGTTAAAATTAGTTAAAATAACATGATAGTTAATATCTTTATAAATATATCTTTACATGTAGTAGCTGGACAGTTTAAAATTTAAAACAAACTCAAAGTCATGAATTCTCTCTAAGCTGTTGCAGGTAGATCTTCATAATTTATAAATGACATAAAATACTAGAGGCTGAAGTCCTAAAAAGGAATTGCACCAGTGATAAAAAAAGCAGTGCAGCTGATGGATGTTGGCTACTTTATCTAGATTCCTAGTATCTACTTGATGGGAAGATTGTCTAGGGTAAAGTGAAACCCAGTCACTTAAGAGAGGAAACAGCTATCTGAAGACATCAGTAAAAGCTGTAAAATGCTGAATGATGCATGAAAGAAGGAAGCTTGTTATAGAAAAGAAGTTGCTGAAATTATATGTGATGGTCTACTTATCTTTGAAATTAGTGAAAGAGGGATACCCAGAGGAAACGACCATATGGGAAAAAAAAAAGTTCCTGCGAAAACACCTTGCCTTTTGCTAGGTGCTAAGGTGGATTCTTATGGCTACTGTCCAGTAAACCACATGAGCTTCTCATTGAGGGAATCTTGCAGATTAAAAAAGCATTTCCTTGATTAAAAAGAAGGGACAACTGGATATGTGTCTTTGGGCAGTGATTGATTACTGCAGACTTAACACACCGGGTAGCAAGTGTCTGAGAAGAGCCACTCAGGACGAAAGCTTTTTTTAACAAGTATCAGAAGGAGTGATTGTGCCGTATTCTAAGCTTGGTCAGAAACTCCTTTTTTCCTTTTTCCCAAAAATGCTCAGATACTACTTCCAAGGTTTAAATATCTGCTAGGGAAAAGAAACTGGTAAGCATCCTGTGTCAGTAAAGTGTAACAGAAAGATGGTCAGACAGTGCAAAAACTGAAATTGTGCTGGGTAAATAGACTGCTAAGTAGAAAACATGGGCTGCACAAATTAGCTTACAGTTTGGAAGAGGGAGGTATTATAGCTAATAGTCCTGTTATAAATGCTGATGCAGAGCTGACTTTAATTTGTGTTAAGGCAATGAAATATCTGCATGATATTTTCTAAACATTACCTGACTAGTAAGCGCTTAAATATTCTGTGCTGTTATAGGCAATGTTCTGTTGAGGAACAACCAATATTTATCTACCTGGTTCAATAAAACAGTGTGAAGGCAGAGAATGGCAGAAATATAATTTCTCATCTGACTCATGCTATTTCTATTATCCTGTCAAAACATTCTCAGAAATATTCAGAAATATGGATATTGGGTACCAGCCTGGAAAGGGAAAGATAAAAGATTTAAATTACTCTTAAGTCAGAAAGCCAGAATTATGTAGTCCAGAACTTCTGTGGAAAAGCATTTTTCTTATCTTCTGGTGTCAAAAGTTAGAGTTATTTTTCCTCTGAACATAGAAATACTCTGCTAAGAGTCAGCTTAGTCACAAGCAAAGTTGTATTATTTGTAGAAAATACAGTACTGATCTTCTTAATAGAGGTTGATCATTTATGAAGAGCATCTGGAAGGGATTAGATCATACAAATCCCACACAAAGGCCTAGAAGTTGTGCAGAAGAAATATGTTTTAGAGGGCTTAAGGTAACAAGAGTACATGCAGTGATGCATCTATTAATGCATACTGATCAGATAAGATTTTTGCAAAGACCTGAAATAGGAGCTTAAGTCCAACTTCTGTATGATCAGTAAACTGTCACTTTTTCTCTTTAGAAAATTACACAAGAAATTAAATAAAAATGTGTTTTTCTAAAAGAACAGAAATGTACTTTTTTCTCTAAAGTGATACCTAACAGAAAAATATTGTTAGTACCCTACTTTGAGAGAAGGCCACCAGAATTACTCTGAAGTACTAACAAGTCAGGGCAGGCTGATGCATATCTCATATTGATTGTTGATATTATCAGTGTCGTTACTATTAAGATACTGATTATCTTCCCCTGAGATAATGATGAATTCTCTCATAAAAAAAAAAAAAAAAACACCAAGGTGGTTTTATTTTATTTCATCTTTTGGACTGATCAGATAAAAGTTGTCACTGAGGAATTCAAGATGGTAGTTTAGCCCTCTGCAAAAGGAGAATAGCATCAGAAACATCAGAAATGAGAGGTGAAGTAGGATATTCCGGAAGCACAGACAATAAAATAATAGATTTCAGATAACAAAAGAGCTATAAACAAATGTTTTAATAGGATAACATAATTTTATATTAATAATAAGAAGAGCTTTCCTCTGGAACAGTGTTCTATCAGCTCTGAACTGATGTTTGCAGGGAGATTCCCACTGAAGATATTCTGAGATCTTCTTGCAGAATTTGTCTGAAAGATTTCCCCCCCATGGCCCACTGGACTTACCAAATAATAAATGTACTTGAAAAAAAAAAAAAGATTTAAGCCTTGTTAAATTCCTTTCATTTATGTTTCAAATGTAGTAGTGTTTGTATGTATCCAGTTTGAATCCATTTTGTTAATAATTTTCTTCTTTATCCATTATGCATCATATGTAGGATTTAAAATGTAGGCTAAATAAATAAACTTTTCAGTTAATTGTTGGTGAGAATTCTCTGAAGCATATTCCTTGAATTCTCTTGGTTTCCAGCATCTTTGTCAAGGTACTATTTGCAGTCCCTCTGTATAACCTTTACAAAATTCTGTATAAATTCTGTAAAATTTTTTTCTTCATATTCTTCACATTCTTTGCATTTTTTTGATGTTGTGGAATTCACCTGAAACAGAAAATGTCGTTGTAAAACACAGGATGCCTGATCTGTTTGTTCTGATAGAGAAATAATTCTTGTTCACTCTGTTGTTTGAATAATTCCACTGCAGACAGCTGACTTAGAAGCACCACGGTGCTCATGTGGGCTCTTTGTGGCTTGCTTTCTGAATTAGATGAGCTTTCAGAGATACAGAGTTTCCATGAGACATGCAAAGGGTCTGTCCCTTTGAAAAGTAGGGCACCTTTCTGTATGTGGCTAAACATATTTGACTTTAGATGCTGAAGTTACAAATTGTTTTTTTACGCAGACACACATTCATACACACAGACATATTCATGCATGCATGCACTGTATTTGCTTTAAAAGAAATCAGTTTTTTTTTTTCTAAAAGCCACAAATTTTGTCTTTTCACTGATGGGGCAAGGGATCACATTTGATTTCATCTGTACCATCCTACCTTTTACAAAACTATAAGAAACCTCTCAAAGAAGTATTTCTGCTTCTGAAGAAACACCTTTGTTTCTGTTTTTGATAGACTGTCAGTGTCACTAACCTGCTTATTTTCAAAGCTTGCATTTCCATTTTTCAAAATGTTGAACACATCTTGTGTTTTACTACAATTTGTTATATAACATTCATGAAGAATCACTTTCATCTCTAAGAAGAAGCATCTCATTACAAGTTCTTGACATTCCATCTGAAAATAAGTCATAATAGTTTCACAATTAAAAACGAACAAACAAATGTGAGATAAAATTTACCTAGGAGTGGCCATTTTTATTTTATTAAATACATCTTTTTATTGTTCAGAGACTTAGAAATATCTGCAAAGACAGATTGTGAGAGCTAACAATATGTAGGCCAGCTAATTTGCTATAATGAGATATAATGGTCTTGATGAAGAATATAGTAATTAAATAGGAGAGCAATTTGGGATATAATTAAAAATGATGGAATTACATTAGTATTAGATGGGTGGAGGAGAGGAATAAAAAGTAGGTATAATGTGCATTTTACAAATTAAGAAAAAGAAGAGGTATAAGTTTCTCCATCAAGTAAAGAGTAGAGCCAAGATTACATGTTGTTGTCTGATTTTTAAATCCAGGCTTTTTGTTCTAAGAAACTCTTCCTAACATTACCACCAGGCATGAGATCAGTCATTGCTATGTATTAACTTCTCAGAACTTGATTCAGCTAAGGAGATGGGATGCGCACAGGTGGATTTGCACATTTTGTGGCCCTTTTTCCTGTCATGTAGAGGTCTAACTGCAGAGACACATCAGAATCCCTGCTGTCACGTGTTCCAGATCCACTGTACATGTGAGAATTGCTGTACTCTGCATGTATATTGAGACAATTCTGCTCCAACATAGTAAGTCCAACATTCCTACCACGTCTCAGGTTAACTTCCTCATGTACTGGATTTATGTACTCTGTATGTAGTAGTACTCTGGAAGTAGTCAGGAAAGGGGATACCTCAAAAGCAGGCTATTGCCAGCATCCTCAGAGCAGCGAATCCAGCCCACACTCCTCTAGAGTTAGCCCAAAGGTATCTGCTGGGTGGTGAGTATTGGCTGCATTAGTTTGTGTAATACCTAGATGTGTCCCAGGGAGTGCAGACTGACCTTCCCAGCAATGCATTATGAAAAAGTGTCTTCAGGAATGACTGCAGGGAAGGTCTTTTAAAGATGATCATATTTTAGATAGATTTTTATGATTGTGTTTTGATTTATATCACCAAAATTACATAATTTATCCTTTGCAAGATAAATTATAATTTCCAGCTATTAGAAATCTAAATCCTTGAGAGTACGTGGGCTTTTTTGCCTCCAAGGCAAAAGCAGAGAAATGCAGAGGTGGATGCTGACACAGTTATTCTGCATGTACCATTAAATATGATATTAAATAATCATCTTTGGAGGTGACATATAATGGTCTTGATGAAGAATACAGTAATTAAATTAGTATTTTCTTTGTCCCTTTTCCTTAAATTACCAATGAACACAATTGTTTTATTAGTATTTGCTATTTTCATTTTGGCGCTTCATTTCAGTTGACTAATTTCAATAGCAGGCTGTAGCAATACCTACTGACATAATTAATTTAACTAACTGAACTATTTCAAGGCAAATGATTTGATCTCTGAAAGATTTCTCAAATTAGACCAAGCTTGCCTTAGGAGAAAGTTACTAGAAAAGAAATTAAACTATCACATTCAAACTATTTTGAGCAAGTTAAAATGTACTTACATCCTCATCTGCATTTGCAGTATATAAACTGACATCAATGTCCTAAAAGAAAACAAAAGAAGTACGAACAATAACTTGCATTTAGAGACAGGAAAGTTAGCTCCAAGTTCAAAGGAACAGACCATCCAGGTATTGGGAGCCAGTAGGTTAGTAGATACTAGTAACCTGTAGGATGGACTTAAATTCACTGTGATAGGGGCTGTTTGGAATTGAGGGGAACTAGTACTTTCTCAGAAGGAGCTAATACCCAAGCCCTGTGCCTCTTTCCTTAGGAAAAGTTTCCTTCTGTTTTACCCAAGTAAAAAGAAATTCTGAAACAACACAGATGGAGCATTCAAGACAAAATTTAAATTTAGAGTATGCACTAAGTATGCAGTATTTATCCAGCTCTATCTCCCTTAAGCCTCCTATTCCTTTGTTTTCACTCATGCAAAAGCATTAAACAAACCCATAGGTTATATGAAACACCAGCTTTTTTATGAACTTACTTCAGATGTTTTGATCTGCTCCAGATCCTTTAGAACTTCTGCCCACTTGCAATGACCGGCTGCTGTCTTTGGTAAATAAGTACTAGAAGAAAAACAGTAACTGTTAGGCTAGATAATAGGTATTACTTAAGCACAAAAGGAAATCAGAGACTATTCAGATTCTATAAATATGTATTTTTCATATGTATAATTTTATTTTTTATATATTTTAAAGTATTTTGTAAATGTGTGGGGCAGGTACACATTACAAATCATATAATCATACAGTGAACCACACTTTCTGTACACTGTCTATATGAGAATAATGTATTGACAAATAATGGGACAATGTTACATGATAACACACCATATAAAGAATGCTATCTAGGAAGTACTGTAGACAACTAAAGATACATATAAAGATTTACAAAGGAATTATTTGATTCTTCAGAAGATAAAAAGTCATGAATAATGTGCAGTATCTCAGGCTCCTAGTAATAAAAACCTTTCTATTGCACTTCATCTTCAGTTGTCTCATGTATTGATGCAAATCTTACTTCTTTCTTCTTCTTTTTTAAAAAGACCCATTGTACAGGAATGTGATATGAGAGGAAAGCTTGGCTACTTAATGTAAAATACTTAGTTATTTTTCTGTACAAAAAAAAATACCTCTGCAAATTTTGAATTCTCTTATACCACGTTTTTCCAAGATAATACATAATCCCTGTCAAACACTGAAAACTTTTTCTTTCCAGTTACTGTGGCATTTCTATCTTAAGCCCTGTGGAAATATTACTTGTCATTTTACATGTAATTCTTCATATACAGAGAAATTGCCTTGTGCTATGAGTATCATTTTGCTTATAATGAGCCGCTAGAGTGAAGGAGAATTTCTTTCTCCTTTGTAAGACTTCTAAATATTAATTGTGGTTTTACTGTGTTCCCACTTTGATTCTTAATTTAAGTATTGAAAATACTTTCCTTTCAGGATTGCTGTACTATAAGTAATGTACCATAATGAAGGGAAAGACAGAAGATGTGTTGTTTTGGGAGGTTAGTTTAAGCCAATCACTGGTTAAACATTTAAGCTTTAACTAAAGCTCAGTAATTAGAAGGCTTTTGGTAAAGGAAAAGGAGAAAAAAAGTGGGGAGATAAAAGAAGAATCACAAGGCAGTTACCATCCTTTCCTTTTTCCTAGGATTAGAAAGAAGCCATGTCAGACCCTAGCAAAGAGATTGGACTTGTGCCCTCAAAGGGCACAGGACAAGAACATGTAGGATATGTGGGCACTAGAGGCAGGGCCAGTTTCGTAAAAACAGGAAACCAGAATGAAAATGGAAGGAGGTCTCTAACATATACAGTACAGCATATACTTTTAAATATGTTCACATGTTCTAATGTGTAAAGGTGAGGAGATCATGGTGTTTTTTGTTTGTTTCATTGCAAATATATACAGCAAGTGATTGATTGATTGATTGATATTTGTAAAGGTAATAATTCCAACAATTGACAGTTATCATGGAGATAAGGGCTGAGATGCATTCTTGACCAGACTGAGCCTAATTGGAGGAGGAAAGAAAGAAGTGAGACCTAAGACTATGGGTCTGCAAAATACAATGGGAGAGGATTTGCATTCTAAAGTGCCTGGAAGCAATTAAGTAACACTATAATAATACAAGGAATAAATTATATCTACTATCTAATTAATTGTTAATTTTGTAGTTACCACAGGAAGAAGATGGTTAGTCCTGTCTCATTCTTTACAATGCCGAGAATATGGCTGTTCAGAAGAAGATACAGCTGGTATTGCAGACAAAGATTTTTAAGGTGTGTTTTCTGAAAGACAACCAAGAAGATAGCTTGTCACAATTTGATTTTGCTTTACTGCTGCCTTACTTAACCAATTTGACAAGATGTCCGATCGAGACAAGACTACCTGTTGTGTGTAGACTGAAAGACCAACTGATTTGCAGCTTGCGGAAATGTATAATCACTTTATAAAATAGCTAGTAAAAAATGAGATGCTGAGGACAGAATCCAAAAAAAAAATTCTGGGCTCCGGGGTTCCCTATTTATTTTTGTATTCATTTTGCAAATTGCATTTGAATACAGCACCTGTAATAAGGATCAATTGCTGTCTTGTTTTCAGTTCTGCAAATATTTTCCCTGGCCACATTCTGCCTCCCCAAATTAGAAATGATCTATACATAGGTGTACATGGAATATTTATGTATTGTATATGAATATTATTCATGCTAGTTAGAGTATGTAAGTATATGGCTAAATGCTATATATGTACATGCAATACTGCAAAGTGATGCATGTAAGATTTCTTACAGTAGTTTGACAACTGGAAATTAGGAGGAGATGCGAGCTGTGCATTTTTCATCAGCAAATGTTTCACTGGGCACAATCTGGGAACCACTTTGATTTAAGGTGGTACAGTTCCTTCACAGAGCCAAGTTAATTATTGACAGTTAGATATTTGGTCCAAAGTAGTTGGGATTTTTTCTCAGCATATGTGCAATATTTTTTATTAACTGTTTCAAACTGTGTTTCTTCAGCAACATTTCTACAGCTAATACTGTTTTGAACTGAAGTTTGTAATGTTGCTTCTAAAAACAAAAGAAAACTTGGGGTTTTTTTTCTAAATCTGCATACTAATACTTGATTTGGCAATCGTAAAGAATTATTCTATTTTGACTTGGGCCATTTTTTGTTTAACTGAAGTTCCAAACTAATTTGACAGGGAAACAAAAAATGAAAAGAATGTGTTTGCTCACTGTGAAGATAATGGAACAATGGTTCCTATTGATAAATGAACTTCCTAAATATTTTAGGTAACTATGTTAACGTAATGTGAAAAATAGAGAAATAGAGGACTTGTACTAATTTTCAAATATACAAAAAGTACATTATGTGCACATTCTAAAGGGTAATTCGTGTTTTCCTTGTATTTTAATTTATTTTTGAAGAAACAGGTTCTTAAATGGCCTGCATATCACCTAGTACATTTCTTTTTACAATCCAGGTCCATTTTCTACTAGATTTTCTCTAAATATTTCATCAAACTAGTATTCAATAACATAAGTACGAGCTTTGACAAATTGTCTTGAATGTATTGTTGTAATATTTCCTTTTGCTAACGTCACATTTCATTTCTGCCTTTGTTTTATTAGCTAATCATTAACTAATTCCTCTCTGTCTTTATTACCTTTCTCTTGCCCTTGTTTTATGGAAGCTTGAACTTTGGACTTTGAAGAGGGAGCAGCTCATGTCATTATAATCAGATATTTTTCCCATTGAAATCCTAGTCTTATTAAAAAAGATGCATTTTTAACCTTTTTATTTAAGATTTCTTTTTCATGAGAGACGCCATAGTCATTAAATCACTTCGTAAGCTAATGGAAATGATAAGAAAAGGAGTGGAGCCCATTGTGAAAGCAATACTTCTAAAGTAGATAGATATTTAAGTAGTGAGATCTTAAATAATCAGTTTCTAAATTATACTTTCATGATCACAGATAAGTTTTAAATTATAGACTTGTCTTTAGTTGGATATATTCTGGGAAACACAGCTCGTAAAGAGCGAGCAAAAAAAACAGAAGAGGCAGTCACACTGAGATTTGTTATGGTGTCTCTGTATTACTATTTGTGATATTTTTATGCTATGGTAACAAATATCTAACAGGGAATTAGAATACAATTAGTAATTAAGTCTCTGTGCATTTAGAGGTAGAATGTTAACATCCAAACCAGTACCAAATACAGAAACATTAAAAAAAAAGAGTGTCATAATTATGCACAAATTTTAGCAATCCATAGAGTGCTAACCAGAAATCTATAGATGGTAAACCAAGCCATAATATAGTTATCATAGGAGCAGCTATTAGACATATACCTCAGTCTTAACAGAATACCCAGGTTAGTGATTGTGAATATTATCACATATTAATAGAGTTCCTTAACATGCTTGGAATAGACAGACTAAAACAGCAATTAAAATCCCCAAAATTAAAGCAAGGCAATACTTGATGAAATTTTTTCTTTTTTAAATATATTCAGTCTGTGACCCTCTCTTGCAGACCTGACTTTACACTGGTATTTACTGGATCCTGACGTAAGCAGGCAGGAAGCAGGTAGCTTGAAATATTCTGCTAGTTTCCTATGATTTTATTCTTCTTTAAAGACCAGAATTAAATCCTAATGTGTATGAATTGCCGTAGCTCTATTCAAACCAGTGAAATTATTTCCATTTCTAGAGTCACTGAAAATTTGGCCAAAAATTAACATTGAAAATTTGTCTTGAAAAAACAGATTCATGTGACAAATAAGGAGTAGCACATAAACTTCCAAAAGAAATACTGTAATTAGATCAATATACCAAGTACTGTTGAGATTCACAGAAATAACATAATTTCTCTTTTAAAGATTTTTTTCCCATTTCTGCCTAGAAGAGGCAAACACAGGCTATAAATTAATTGAAATCACTTACAAATACCGTAGTGGTAAGACTTGAAGCAACTGAGCAATCATCCTTAAGTTTCTTGCCTCAGGATATAGAAAAACTGATTATTGTAAAAGATACATAAACCTCCCACTTCATGAAATTTTAATTATATTTTGTGGAATGTAACAAATTATGATATCACACTGAATCACTCGATAGGTATGCAAATGGTGAGAGCTATACAGTAATTAGTATTATTTGAGGTTTCTTCCATTTGTATGGGTGATGATGGATTTGCTTCATTACTGCTATGGCAGCCAAGCCCAAAACATGCTAGAGGAATGAAAGATGTGTATATGCAAACTAATAACAGCTGAAGGAATATTTAAATATATTATGCTGTTGTATACATTATAGTTCTTAAAAATAATAACTGTAGCTATATTTCTTAACAGTACAGTACAGTACTCATACAGAAAACTCAGGTTTTTTTGCAGGTGGGGTAAGATGAGACTACTAGTTTTGAGAAAGATTAAAAAAACTGCACAAGGATGATCAAAGCAGTTATATAGAAAGTCATGGGCAGTACTGCAAAGCACAAAAAATTCTGGTGCATTTTTTATATTATGAATCTGCGTAAAAACATTATTAAAACGGAGTAAACTTTGATAATATTAAAAGTCTGCAATCTTGGATTGCTTACTTCATTGATTCAGCAGTCAAGACTGCTGAGTCAAAAGCAACAAGCTGTTGGCACTAATTGATAGTACGTGCTTCTGATCTGCATTACACAGATACAATGAAGCATAAGACAAAATACACATTTTAACTCATGATCACATTGCAAAAAAGTCAATCATGTTAAACTTAAAAAATAAAAGTATTATTTATAGAAGGATTGCTCTTGCTAAGTGAAACATTTTGTGCAATAATGCAGTATGCCAGACAAATGAATATTTTTTTATAAATTGGAACATGCACATCTTCAGGTCAACATCAACTGAAAAAAAAAGTTAGTCTATTTTCAAAATGGATAGGTCTTCATCAGCTCCCACTGGGATAAATGACAGACTCAGCTGTAGGTAGCTGATGTAGTAAATGTGCCAGAATATATCCACAAGTAAGATACAGACAATATTTTTTTCAAGGTCTTTTTTTCAAGCAAATCTTTTTTCACTGCTTTTGAATTGTAAGGCTAGAAATGAGTTCTGTGTCATTCTAAGCAAGAGCTGACAGAACATTTGCTCTCCTGCACAATAATACAGTCTCTCTTTAAAAAAATAATAACAAAAATATTAGCTACTGTGTCCCCTACTGTTTGCCTGGTTAGTTCATTTGCTGAAGACATTTTAGCCCTGCTGTCTTATGTTACTTTGCTTTTCTTACTCCATCAGAACTGCTCAATGCTTCCTGGTCCCTGAAGGAAGTTGTCTAGTTGTCCTGAGTGGAAGCACAACATCACAAGCTAATTTATCTTGCTGTCTTTGGTTTGGGCAGAAATACACCAAAATGGCTTGTAGGGTCCACATGGCTGTTACAGCTAGAATCAAATTTGGAATTCACCAATAATATGGCCACTCAGAAGCTGTCTGAAATCTTCTGGTCTTAAAGCCAAAAAGGCAGCCTGCATATTGCAGTTAAAGGCAAATTACTGCGGGAATAGCCAAGGAGCCAACTCTGTCCACCTAAGTGTCGCTGGGTATTTGAAACCTTCGGTGATGGAAGTGGAAGAACTCAGGGCAAAGGCAGCATGGGGTTACGCCTATCCAAGTTAGAACATACCTGTGTGGTCTTGCCACTTTGAGAAATAACAGCAACTCCCAGACTATACGCAGAGTTGTCATTAATGCAGATGCTTGTTTCCAAGGATCCAAATAGCATAACAGACTATCCTTCACTATGCTTCCTACAGGCCTCTCAGGAACACATGCAAACAAGACAGTCACTGTAGCAGAGAGAATAGCTGAAATGTGCATGCTGAATGTTTTTACTCTTTCCCTGACTTCAAGAGATCCTTCATTTCTTGCTGAGCTCACTTTGGCTTTTGGCTCCAGCTGTCTTCTGGAGAAGTTGAGCACCAGTCATTTGCTACATTCTCAGACAAATTATTAAATCTTCTCTTGTTACTCATTAAAGTGAAGGTTATCTATGGTTTCACTGGGGAACACAATAATTTCATTTGATTCTTACATACTGTTTTTTAAAGCCACCACAGAGCAAATGTCAGGCTGCTCTTTCAGTTATTTTACTGAAATAGTCAGAATTCTTCTTCAGAGTTTGCAGCAATTTTGCAAGAACAGGTCAAGCTTCATTTCAGTCCCAAAAAACAAAACAGATGAGCCCCAAAGCTCATTTTCATCTACAGTTATCACTAACAGAACTGTATCAAGGAAGCTGAAGATTACACGTGAAAGACACAATCAAAGCAAAAGAGATAAGACAAATATGTTCATTACTTCTTACTGTATTTACAGAGTAACCACAGAAACTGAAAAAGTAAATATCTTATAAACATTTCTTATAGCAGAATCTCCCTGAAGGTAAATTAATTCCATAAAGAGCTAGGATGTGGTGTTAAATAATGGTACTTCTTTTGCAAAACTGTTGCTAATGTAGGCAATTTAGAAATGGAAAATTCCTAACTTTTCATTCCAAGAAAGAATGATGAAACTTGAACTTCCTTCTTAGTGTTCTCAACTACATCTGCTTGATTTTTCCAAAATAAACTGTATTCACTCCTGCCATTCTACAGTGCCCCTTCTGCGTGATCTCAGAAAGTATTCCTTGTAGTTTTTTTAGTCCAGCTTTAATACTTATTTGTTTTATACTAGGAAACTCTACTGGCAAGTTGCTGTCTCTTACTTTTTCCCAATAGATTTTTCCACCTTTGATTCCAGACCCTTACTGGAATTGACTCTACTGATCTTTGTCTTGGATCTGTATAGGCCGTCAGTAACAGAAGATGAAGGAGTCATCCTTATGAAAACATGGACCTGTTTTATATAATGGATTCTTTAGGCTGCTTTGGTACATCCAAAGGGCTGCAGAAAATCCTGTTGCAAGAGGAATACCACAGCCAGCTTAACAACTCTTCATTGGCCCTTGCTGGTCTCCAGATAGTATGAAATTTACAGGTAGGTTGTAGTAGGCAGATGAAAATAGGATTATAGTCTTTGCAAATAAAACTATAACCATGCCCCTGGCATGAATTAGAGAATTGCAGAGAATTTAAGAAGAGCTGCATTGGCCCTAAGCAAAAGCCCCTCAGACCAGTATGCCACAACTGAACCAGTTACGAATGCCAAGGGAAGTATATGCCTCCTTGGTATGTTCTCAAGTCTCCAGCAAAGAGTGTAGCTGAAGATCTGAGACTAGTATTTTCATGTTTATTTCTTCTCCAGCTTACTCATTGTATATTTGCTCTGTAATGGTGCTTGAGAATTTTAATTAGTAGTTTCTTAAATAATTCTTTCATCTTCCATTTCAAATCTTAACATGCAGTAGTAAGTTCTGAACTTCATGTATGATTGTAAGTAAATAAAAATGTAAAATACTACATCAATGAGACCTTTCTAAGTCAGTTGTCTGAATAGCATTGCTTTTTAAAAGCATATATAGCCTAAGGGATAACTTATCTTTCATTTATCTGGTTATCTTGAGCATTCTAAAAGTCACAATGTCACTACCTTGAGTAAATATCCATATTATTTTCAAACATTATCATGGAACAAATGCTGATGCTTACCCTTTTCCTGAAAACAAGTATTTCAGATGCTATTTTACTGTGTTTTGCTTCAATTTCTTCTTGTTTCAGTTCACTAAGCTCTGTGAGAATATTTCTATCTTTTGAAGGAGCTATTTCAAAGCTGCGTAACCTAGCTAGAAAAGAAAGAAAGAAAAACACTTCCCTGCTCTCTTGAAAGCTGTGAATAAAAAATGATCGGAAAGGTTAATGTTTACTAATTCTTGGAAATTTACTAATTCTAATTAGTAAATTTAGAAATAGTTGGGACAATGTACCATACTTCCAAGACTATTTTAACACAGAGCCACATGTCTGCAGGATTCTTCAGGCCATATAGCAAAGTCACATCCCATAGAACTCAGTTTGAGTTCAGCTGAAGGGACAATAAATGTCAATTTATCCTATTGCTTTCAGTAAGACTAGGTATTTATTCTACTAAAATGCCTAGCATATTTTTTTTCCAAAGGTGCTTCCATGTACTTAAATTCTTCGAAAAGTCAGATGGATATTGAGAAGAAACAAAAAGTGTTATCTACTCCTTAAATCCAATCAATACTTTCATCATTTAAGTGCAAAATTGATGGCTTTGAAAAGATTATTTTCTCTTCTGTATCACAAATATTTTAGCTATTCACAATTGACTCATACAAGTTAAAATCCAAATACTTTTGTGTGCATGCTACCTCAATTTTCATTTTTTCAGAATGAAGACTGAAAAAGTTGGAAGCAAAATACTGAACAAGAACTAGGAAGCGAGACTGCATTAACAATTAAGAATCTGGGTATACAAAATTGTTTAAGAATGGTGTGTTTTTTTAGTTAGAAATATGAAGCAGTGGGTGTTTTTCATTTGCAAATTTTTAAAGGTTTTGTCAGAGAGAACGATTTTTCTTAGAAAATAAGTGTAAACCAAAATCAAAATTAAGTTCCTTCATTTAAATCAGTGTTACATTGCTGATATTTAAGTCAGGATAAAATAGGTGACTTAAATTGCTTTGAGATAAATCAGTATGTGCCAGTTCTTGGATTCTAACCTACTTTTGATACAGTGTGAATACTGAGCTGTAAATACAGCTGTTAGAGGATAGGATAGCTACTAGCCCTCCATCTTGTTGAATGACATCACTGTTGAAAAGTCTCCTTGCTGAGTGTAATACAAAGCTTATATTAGCCTTCTCTACATTTATACACTAGTGCACATTTGACACGGTCTTGCTCAGAGTGGGAATCAAATAGTGTACTAGTTCTTGTAAAAATTGTCACATATGCACAGCACATAAATTTGCATTATTGGCAAGTCATTCATCTTTAACTTGGATGACTACGGCAACTGCTTTGTCCTCACTCTGACCCATATATCTTGAAACCTCCTACAGTTTAAAATGAATGCTGAAATATTCATGTATCATTTTAAATTATGCAAAATAATGTACAGGCATCCATAAAATCCCATGAATCTGAGAGAGTTTTTCAGTTATGTGCAGGCAGGAGATGAGTTTTTTGTCCTTCAAAAAAAAAGAAAAGGAAGACATCAAAAAGATGTTTAAAAAGTAAAAATGAGAAAAGTTTCATGAAGATTCTTTAGTAAAAGAACCACATAAACCCTTGAAGAATGAATGTGTCAGTAGTGTACTTGCTCCAGACATTTCTATCACCGTACATCTATAATCAGGCAAGTCTCTGAATGATACCAGACTGGGTGGAGTGGCTGACACTCTCGAGGGCTGCGCTGCCATTCAGAGAGACCTAGAGAGGATGAAGAGTTGGGCAGAGAGGAACCTCATGAGCTTCAACAAGGACAAGTGCAGGGTCCTGCACCTGGGGAGGAATAACCCCAGGCACCAGGACAGATTAGGGGTTGACCT